>JAYESD010000007.1:21098095-21651471 GCA_036927565.1 Tuctoria greenei | reverse complement strand
TCTTGTGGTACACTTGCTTTGCTGTCCTCTCTAACCCTTGAACAGATTGAGGAATTTCCAGAAGAGGAGTTAGCACTAATCTCTACTAGGTTCTCAAAAGCATTGCAAAATGTGAGAACTAGAAGGAGAGGAAGCTCCAGACCTCAACGCTGTTTTGAATGTGGTAAGACAGGACACTTTCGTACAGAATGCCCTAACCTTTCAGGTCCTACTACCCATGAAGAAAAACAGAACAAGGTCAAGACCACCTCTGGAAACCCCAACAAGATAAAGAAGGGTACCATAGGACGCAAGATGATTAACAGCTTCATCACTGCACTTCAAGAGCTCGGTTCAAGCAATGTAGACTTTGAAAGTGATAAATATGATGACGATCTAGCCAACTTATGCTTCATGGCGGGCAAAACAAGATCAAGATCAAGTCAGGAGGATGCAGAACACAACAGTGATGATGATGAGGTATGTTCTACCTGTAATGAAATGTGTGATGCAATTTCTTGTGCAACTATTATTGTTAAGAAAAAGGACAAAAATCTTAGGGATAATGCTGCTAAAATTGAATCACTAGAATCTGAAATCAACCATTTGAAAACCTTGATTCCTAGTGATGATTCTTGTCCCTCATGTGATTTAATCTATGAACAATTGTCCACACTAGGAACTGCACACTCCTCCACTCTAGATAGACTTGAACTTGAAATTGAAAAGAACAAAAAGCTTGCTGCACTTGACATTGGAAACTTAAAAGAAGCTTCTTGTTCTATAATTGATTTGCATTTTTCTAGTTGTGATGATCTTGATAAGAAACTGCAAGATGCTATGAATGAAATCTCTATATTGAACAATGCTTTACGTTGTCATGAAGTTAAATATTGTTCCAATTGCAAATTAAAAGGAAAAACTTCATGTGAAAATTGCCTTGATCTGTCCAATAAACTTGATAACATGCATAAGACATCTGATCGGTTTTGTAATGGGAATAAGAACCTAAACTTGCTGCTAAATTCATCCAAGTCTTGCAATGATAAAACTTGTTTAGGTTTTGATTCTCATGCTCATGCTAAGGCACATCCACCTAAAATTGTAAAGTAATTAGGAAGTGGTTTGATTCAAACAGTTCCTAAACAAAAAGAAGTGGTTTTCAAATCTGCAGGAGTATTGTCTCATTCAGTTTCAAATAAAAATGTTGTTTGCTCATCTAGACATGAACACAAAGTTAAATTTCATTGTACCTACTGTGGTAGAGATGGTCATGTCATAGATTTTTGTTATAGACTAGCTAAACAACAGAAAAGGGAGAGAATGGTTGCTAGATCTCATAACTTTCAAGCAAAATTTGCTGCACATATTGAACCGAATGTACAACCTGCTGTTTTGAGTCAAAAACATTCAAAGTTTACCTCCGGACCTTCTGTTTTTGCCTACGGAGCTACTGATTTTTGTGCTACACAAGTAATACCTTATAGGTCAGTAGTTAAGAATAAAAAATCTCAAACTTTGACTCATAAACCTGCTGTTTTGTCTCAGCTTTCGCGTGTTTTTTCTGCTGCACGTCGCGTTACTCAGTACTAGATTCCTAAATGCCTTTTGACTAACCCCAGTATTGAGTCATCGACGTATTGTGCTTCTATGTAGTTTACATGTTTGAGGAAGGAGAACATTTGGATTGTGAATTCAGGTTGCTCACGCCACATGACCGGTAACAAAGATTGGTTCACCTCCCTCTCTTTTGTGTCATGTGTAGAGAATGTTACTTTTGCCGATAATTCCTCAACTCCTATAATTGCTAAGGGTTCGATTAGAGTAAATGATCACTACACTTTGAAGGATGTGGCACTTGTCAAAAATTTGAAATACAACTTGCTTTCTGTTTCACAATTGCTAGATGAAAATCTGGAAATTATTTTCAATAAAAACTGCTGCAAAGTTGTAGGTTCAAATAGTGAGCTTATTTTTAACATGTCTCGGTTTGGAAGAGTTTTTAAAGCTGATTTTGATATTTATTCCTCTAATCATAGGTGTCTAGTTGCTAATGATTCAAAGGACCTATATTTTTGGCATCGTAGACTTGGTCACGTAGGCTTTGATCACCTAATGCGTGTTAGTGCTCTTGATCGCATACGTGGGCTGCCTAAGCTTAAAGGGGACAAAGAAATTGTGTGCTCTTCTTGTAGACATGCTAAGATGGTTGCAGGTTCACATACTCCTCTCACAATGATCATGACAACTGAACCGTGTCAACTTTTGCACCTTGACATCGATGGACCTTCACGTATTCAATCCTTCGGAGGTAAATGGTATGTTCTTGTTATTGTTGATGATTATTCTAGATATTCTTGGGTTTACTTTATGGCGTCTAAGAATGAAGTTTTTTGTCACTTTAGAACTTTATTTCTTAGATTATGATTGATTACACAGGATCTTTAAAAGTAATCAGAAGTGATAATGGAACTGAATTTAAAAATCAATCTTTTGATCACTTTTGTGCTGAAAATAGAATAAATCATCAATTTTCATCACCATATATACCTCAACAAAATGGTGTTGTAGAAAGAAAGAACAGAACTTTAGTTGAGATTGCTAGGACTATGCTTGATGAATATCAAACTCCTAGGAAATTTTGGGCTGATGCGTTAGCAACCGCTTGTTATGTCTCAAACCGTGTTTTCTTGTGTGCTAAGCTAGGTAAAACACCATATGATCTCCGGTTTGGACATAGGCCTAGTGTTAAACACTTTCGGGTCTTTGGTTGCAAATGCTTTGTTAAGAAACATGGTAATCTTGATAAATTTGAACCTAGATCCATTGATGGCATGTTTCTTAGTTATCCATCTCATACTAGAGGCTACTGTGTGATTTTACCTGACACTAACAAAATTGTGGAGACTTGTGAAGTGTCTTTTGATTAATCTAGCCTAGGTACTAGTTCAAACATTGCAGGTCCAGATCCATATCCGTAGGGGAAGAGCATTTTCATTGAAGATGAGGAATAATTGGAGCTGTTGCCCGAAAATTCAGCAGCTAAAGACTTTGGTTCAGCTCCGGATGTTAATTCTGAACCACCACCAACAACCATCAATGCTGATCCAAATCATCCTCAAGTCACAAGCTCATCAATTTGTGATGAACATGAAGAAGAAGAAGCTTGTGAGACATCTGTTCCCCTACGGTTTACAAAGATCATCCCCCACAACAGATGATTGGAAGCTTGCACGAATGAGTCACACAGTCCAGGTTTTGCGATCCAAACTCTTATGCTCATTCTGCTTTTGTTGCTTCTTTTGAACCCAAAGATATATCACACGCACTCACTAATGAATCTTGGATTATTGCCATGCAAGAAGAGTTAGAAAATTTTGAAAGAAATAATGTTTGGAAACTTGTACCTCCAGCTAAAGGTCACACATTAATTGAAACTAAATGGGTATTTAAAAATAAACAAAGTGAGGATGGGGTTGTGGTTAGGAATAAGGCTAGGTTGGTTGCTCAAGTTTTCACTCAAGTTGAAGGTTTAGATTTTGATGAAACTTTTGCTCCCATTGCTAGATTAGAAGCCATAAAAATTTTGTTAGCTTTTGCAGCATCTAAAGGTTTTAAGCTATATCAAATGGATGTTAAAAGTTCTTTTCTTAATGGCTACATAGATGAGGAGGTTTATGTCAAACAACCACCGAGTTTTGAAAATCCAGATTTTCCTAATCATGTTTACAAACTGTCCAAAGCCTTGTACGGTCTCAAACAAGCCCATAGAGCATGGTACGATAGGTTAAAAACATTCTTACTTGAAAAAGGGTTTACCATGGGCAAGGTTGATAAAACTCTTTTTGTGCTTAAGCATGGCAATGACTCATTATTTGTTCAAGTGTATGTGGATGATATTATCTTTGGTTGTGTTTCTCATGATCTTGTGTCCAAGTTTTCAGCAATGATGAGTTCCGAATTTGAAATGAGTATGATGGGTGAACTCACTTACTTTTTGGGGCTGCAAATCAAGCAAACAAAGGAGGGTACCTTTGTGCATCAAATGAATTATACAAAAGATCTCCTAAGGCGCTTCAACATGGACAAAAGCAAGTCTCTTTGAACACCAATGGGAACAGCAACAACACTTGGACTTAATGAAGATGGTGAACCCGTGGATCAAAAAGAATATAGAAGCATGATCGGATCACTTTTGTACCTCATGGCATCAAGACCAGAGATACAATTCAGCGTATGTCTTTGTGCACGGTTTCAAGCCTCCCCACGTGCTTCACATCGTCAAGCCGTCAAAAGGATTCTCGGGTACTTACATGGAACTCAAGAATTTGACATTTTTCTTCCTTCTTCCTCAACCGTTACTTTGAAAGCTTTTTCGGATGCTGATTTTTGGGATTGTAGGATTGATAGGAAAAGTACTTCCAGTGTTTGTCATTTTCTTGGTAATTATCTTGTTGCTTGGTCCTCTAGAAAACAAAATTCAGTTGCACAATCCACAGCCGAATCTAAATATGTAGCTGCTGCTAGTGCTTGCTCACAAATTCTTTGGATTGTTCAAACACATAAGGACTATGGGGTTGATCTAGATAGTGTTCCAATGTTCTGTGATAACACTAGTGCTATTTGCATTGCTAAAAACCCCGTGCAACATTCTAGAACTAAGCACATTGACATTAGGTATCACTTTCTCCGAGATAATGTTGAAAAAGGAAACATTGTGCTTCACCATGTAGATACCGAACAACAATTGGCTGGCATTTTTACAGAACTTTGGATTTCACTCGTTTTTGTTACATTCGTAGTGAAATAGGGGTTATGCATCCTCATGGCTTAAATTGAGGGGGAGTTTTGAAACTTGGGAAGTCTATGTGTGAATCTGAAATTAAAATAATATGAGCATAGTATTTCATACATATATGACTTTGTGATTCCTTTTACATGTTGAAAGTTCTTACTACATTACTCGTGTTATACATTTTGTAGTTTATGCCATGTCTAGTAATTGGAATAATTACTTACACTAAAACTGGTCATGGTCGAACTTTCTTGCTGTTTTGAACTTGTTACATGTTCACAAGTGCTTTTAATCAATAAGAATTAGTCAAGTAATCAACTCACATGTTGAGGTTTTATGAACAAATATAAATTGAGAAAAGATCAAGAGAATATGCATGCATCGCACTTCTTCTTTTGAGATGGCTTATCATTGCACTTAGATATGAACTTGGAAGAAGTTGTGTATGACTAAAACCATGTCCTTAAGCTTCTGATTGTCAAATGACATAGGTTTGGCTTGGTTGGTTAGAATAAGGCAGATGCTCATATAATCTCTTGCAAATATCATATGATCTAAATCTGTGCTTTGAAAAATTATAAAATGCAGCAACAAGTGTCATGCTTTCAGGTTTTGAAATAGTTATGTTTGTGAGATCATGACCTGCTTAAATTGAAAATTACATTAGATCTCTAGCATGGCTTACACTACTTTATGTATCTCATTGATGTGATAGTGTAAGGTACTTGATAGTATGACTTGGATGAGCTTTGTTTATATGTATATGTTATAATATGATCATAACAACTAAAGTTGGAGAGATAATTTGTTTATATGCTCATGACTTGTTGAATACATTGTCAAAGGGGGAGAGATAAACATGAAGAGAAAGAGAATATGTGCATAAGGAGAGATAATAAAGGGGGAGAGATAATATGGGATAATTTTTGGATTTTCTTCTCATTTTACTTTTGATTTACAAAGGGAGAGAAATTGTCTTCAAAACTTTTATGTGAATAAGCCAATGTTCGGATTTTAAATGGTGTTGCCAATGCATTCATCAAGGGGGAGATTGTCAGACCTATGTGTGCTGAATACATTGGCTTGTAGTGAATACACTTGCTTTGACGATAAAAGTTTTGAATATCACCAAAACACCTTTTTATCAAAGGTCCGACTCTAGCACCGAGCTACAACAAGGTCCGACGGTAGGTTCGGTTTGTTTTGGGTAGCTCTGACGCTAGGTCCTGCTAGTTTTTGGTAAGCTCCGGCGGGTGCTTTACTCTACTAATTTTGGTAAGTTGCAGCTCAAGCTCTAGTTTGCTCTGGCAAGGTCCGGAACTTGACCGCAATACTTCTGTTTTTCATTTGCAATGTTTCGTACTTGCATTACATCTATGGAAAGATTGCTTAGTATTCATTTGCTAAGTCTTTGGTGCGTTTTTGGCTGATATGGATGATATCGTGTTACTGTGGTATTGTAACATGCTTATGTGAGTTCTCACGTAAGGTGTTGTGTTCGGAACTAACTTGAGTCAAGTCGAGGACTTGGGCTCGTATGGATTGGTTGTTTATTCATGTGGAGGTGTTGCTTGAGTTCAAGAAATGGCTGGTGGCGGGATCCATTGGACTAGTCTCAGGGAGGAGATGAGGTTCCAACAACCAAATTCAGGAGGAATTGTGGTTGAGCTGATCAGGAGGTTGCGCACCATGATTGAATTAAGAACAATGCACGTGAAGGTATCGTGGACGTCATTGGAAGATGTTGGCATGTGTGCAAGGAGTGCATGGACGTGGCTACATGGTTCCGAGACGTGATGAAGAGATGTGGATGTAAAGAGTTGGTCGGAAAGGTCCAACCGACTAGGTTATGGACTCAGGCTGCGGCTGGGTCGGGTTTGACTCAAATATGGAAAGATTTGAGTTGTTTATGATAGGATTTCGTGTGGGTCACGAATTTGAGTTGTTTAGGAATGTGGGATATGTTCCTAAGGTGTTTGGAAGTCTTAAGATTGCTTCTATCTGCGAATAAAAGAATCCTAAGCAGTTATGGAAAGTTACGATTCGTGAACAGAGTAGGATTAGGTTCCTGATTTGAGTTGAGTTGGCTTTCGAGCTGGTTATATAAGCAAGGGAGCCCATAGCTCGTGGTGCACGACTTTTGGGGCTGTTCAGCTTGTGTTCTATTGAATAAAATTCGTAGTTTGAAGGAACTTTTGTGCCTTGTTCGTCCGACTTGTTCCAGACAAGTTTTACTGGTCGAGTTTCTGGACAGCACTACCTTTCGTCGGTGGTTTTATCATAACTCGAGTTTTACAGATCCAATTGACGTGATTATTTTCGGGTTGTCTTCACAACTTGATTATCTATCATCTGTCAAAATTTCACGGCCATTGGATTTGTGGTCTATGATCTACATGAGTTTCTTTGCAGCGTTCCAGAGCTGTTTTTTCTCGAGTAGGGCAGATTGACCTTTGTTTGATCTTTCGATCATAACTTGAGTTTTTCTCGACGGATTGGAGTGAATCTTCTTGTGTTGTCTTCGTGACTTGATTCTCTATGATATCTATCACTTCTGTCATTGTAAAACACGTTTAGATTAGTCTCATACATGATTTCTTTAACAGATCGTTTTTCTGCCGAAGAGGTTGGGGTTTAATTGTTTCCTCTGCGTAAGATTTTTAAATCTACTATTCACCCCCTGGTAGCTTTTCACGTGCTCTTCGATCCTACAAAGCCCTAGCTGCTGCAATCAGATGCAAGGAAATGACTGGCCGCCAGCAGCCACGGAAGAGATCAAGAGAACCACGAAGAAGGGAGAAGAAGAGAAGGAGATATGGAGGAGTCGCCGTTTCCGCCAGATATCATTGTGAGTTGCTGTTATTTGCGGGAGATTTATACATTGCCATCGCTTTCTTCATGAACATCTCATCGCCTTATTCTTCGTCTACATCATGCCGCTGATCTTCGATGGAGTCACTACGCCGCCGTTCAATGACCGTCGAGACTAGCAATGCAACCGGTAGGTTTTACAATTCAGAATTTCAATGAAAATTAATCTACCACAAACCACATCACGTCCAAACTTATTTCATCATGCCTTGCTGTACCACTACGGACTAGTCCGGTCCAGCGAGCACTTGTCCGGTGTAGTGCGGACTAGTCCGGTTCTGTGTGGACTTGTCTGATCAACTCTCTGGTCCAAAGCGTACTAATCCGGCCCCACTGAGGACTCGTCCAGTATTTAAAATTTCAGCAACATCTAATTGTCACAAGAACTACTATAATTAACTCAAAACTCACATAAGCACTTAAGAACTAGTTGCACCTAATTAGTAAACAATAGTAGTGAACTAATAGCATGTATTACAACATAATTACCTCAAGCATATGCATCAGCATATTGATTAATGTATGTGCATATTATTCATTGCATTGTTGTTGATATGTATATGTGCTTGATTGTGAGTAGACGGCTACGCTCAAGAGGATATGATCGAGAAGCGAATATCTGAGGATCTTCATGTGCAAGACTTTGATTTGACTGGGCATCATAGTGCGGAATATAAGGCAAGTGTCCTTGACCATTTTGATCCTGTTTTAAAAATATTTTAGTTGCAAAACTTCCTGCTTGTATCAAAATGTTGGGAAGCCCAGGATAGGTGTTTACTAGACTTGCATGACCACCCTTGTTGCTTGGGCTATATTGTTGAGAGTCGTGAAGGGTATTTTACCTTTTGCTCCGCTTTAACTTAATTGGGATTGGAAGCAAACAAATGGCATGATTATGAATTAATGAACTTATGGATGATCAGAATTGATGAATGATTTGGTAACATGAGACTTGGGTGATCCAAGCAGGCACGGTTTGTGGACTGGGTTGGATGATATGGTGGTTCGCTTGTCTTAGATCTAAGAACCGGTTCATGCAGGAATAAGCCAGGACTACAGCGCCACCACAAGGTCAAGTATGGGTGAAGCTTAGCTGATTAATTAGTGTATTGCCAGTACCGTCCAGATCATATGGAAGACTTGGGGAATGGGAGTCGGTTGGGTTTGCATTAGTGGCGGACTACCCTAGGATCTGAACGGCACAAGAGGGGGCCCTTGGATGGATGTGCTCAATTGGAGACATCACCTCCGATTAAACCTCAATGGGTCCGCTCATGTTGGTAATCACTTTGTAAAGACTATTTTGTGATCTCTTGGCCATACACCTATGGTATTGTTTGGGCATAATGGAGGTCTACTTTAGTCACCGACAGGTGATGAAATCACGAACTTGTGGGTAAAGTGGTATAACCTCTGTAGAGTGTTAAATACTATCATAATAGCCGTGGTATCGGTTATGAGCACCTGGACAACTTCCAAGATTAGAATTGGACTTGGGTTTTGCGATGGTTCGATATGGGTTTGGTCATGTCATATGAGTATGGATGGTTATGAGGAGGTATGGAATTGACATATGGTGATGATATTAATAGATAGCTGGTTGTAATTTAATTATGATGGTAATTGAGGATGGTGGATATGGATTATAATATTTACTTGGGATATGATGGGAATTAAATGCACATAGACATTTTAGGCTTCTTTTACAGGTTTACGAAATTTACTTTTCTGCAATTAGACATTTATTATCATCCTTGTTGTAGCTACATGTCATACTTTCCCACACTTGCTGAGTACGACATGTGCTCACCCTTGCTATCCCCACATTAATTCACCATAAGACGATAATTTGGAGTATCCGGAGGACTACGATAAGTACTACGCGTGCGTGTTACCGTCAAATTGCCTGTGGAGATGGAGTCTACTACTGCTTATTTTTTCCGCTGCAATATTATTAGAGCTTGTATTCGAGACTATTCGGGTATTGAAATAAGGTACTGTTTATTATTCGAGATATGGTTTTATCTGATTATCATTTGTGATGCACTCGTGTATGTGTGTTAAACATTCTGGGCATACATATGCATCACACTTGGTTTATTTTCAGAACCGGGTGTCAATGAGGTCTTGTGACCATATATGCACTACGTGCATATATGATCTTTTCCTTTTCAAAAATGCTGCTTTGTGATGGATGCTTAACTTGTGTAGCGCTGGATTCATCTTTTACATTAGCCTTCCTACTAGAGCATGTGCAAGTTTTAATTGTTGTCGACTTGATATCTTGAGAGGGTGAGCTCGTGAAGGAGGAAGTACCACATTGCCTGAGTGACTCAACTTGCACTTTAAGAATTTTGTCAACTTTTGTCAAGTTACCAAGTTCATCCTTGATTGCAACGTGTGAGTCTATAAGGTTCGAGTACGTTTCCTTACTCAAAGCTAGCTCAAGCTTAGGTGCCTTAATTTTGTTCCTTTCAAGCTCAAGAAGCTTGGCAACCTCTTGATATCTCTTCCTTTCACAGATGAGCATATCTTCTTGACGGTTGACAAGCTCTTCCTTCTTAAAAATTTATTCGACAACATGTTCATTTTTCTTAATGCAGTTTTGCTCAATCCTTTAAGCATCTCCTCATTTTCACTAGAACTATCAAAATCATCATTATAGGAATGTAATGAAGGGAGTGTAAGTCAAACCTTTTTCATACCTTCTTTTTCCATGAGCCAAGTGTGGTTGTAGTTCTCCCGTCCTCCCATGTTTGGGAAGAGTGTAGACTTCTTGGTCGGTTTCTTGATGGCAATTGTTTCCATCTCCTCTACATCATCCGAGGACTCGTCATTTGAGTCCCACTCCTTGCCGATGTGCGCTTGATGTGCTTGCTTTTTTCTTTAAAATCTTCATTTCTTGCGGCTTCACTTCTTTCTCCTTCTTGTTTTACTCATATGGACAATCAACCATAAAGTGTTCGTATTCGCCGCTGTCGAAGTGTTGCAACGACACTTCCCTCGGTACTACTAAAGGGTAGTCAGCGGAGGTTCGTATTCAAATGGGGCGCGTAAGATCAAGAGCAAGGTGGTGACATGAGAGTTTGTACGTGGTTCGGGCTGTCTGAGCGTAATACCCCACTCCACGGGGTGGTTTTTTATTGAGTATGAGTCAGTGGCGAGTGTCTGTGGTAGCTTGTGTGTGCTTGCCCTTAGTCTCTCCTACCGTGCGACACAACCCTTTTATATGCTAAGGGCTGGCCGTTATAGTATTTGCCTGGCCCGGTAGGTGGCCCCGATTGTAATTAGCCACCTATACACAATCTACACGTATAATCTATGATTAACAGTGTGATAACACACCTTAATGGCGGCGTTACCTGTCTTGATGGTCCTCTGATCGTTTGTCATTAATATTGAATTGATGACATGTTAATCAGGTCTTGTAATGACAATTTAATAGCCTCTTGAATGTCCGCGCCGTTGGGGATCCTGTAGCCTTCCTGTTGTTGGCTTAGGTCCGGAGGTCCAACACGTGGTAGCTTTGGAGTTTCCCTATGTGGGGAGGTAGGTCCGGAGCCACGTGATGCGTGCAGCACTATAGCGTCCCTCTACTAGGGGTTAGGTCTGGGGTTGCTGGACACGTCGCGACACTAGAGCTTCCCTGTGAAGGGAGGTAGGTCCGGACCCACACGACACGTGGTAGCGCCAGAGCTAACCAAACAAGGGGTGCAGGCCTAGTGCCATCGGACATGTGTTGCCTTTGGATGTCTTCAACTCGGATATAAAACCTCCTTGTTTCTAAGTGCAGTATCAGGGGGTACTTGGTATCCAGGGTACCGACAGTGGCCCCCAGGCCAACCTCTAGGAGAAACCCTCTAGATGAAGTTATACTATAGAGGTGGGGCCATCTTCGATTCCCTCGTTTGGACTTTAATGTCTTTTTGACACGTTGCCCTTTTTGACACAGCGCGTGGGATCCTGGCGTGCGTATCTCACGCAGTTGAAGGTCGTTGGTTCCCAATACAAAATTCGTATCGGTTCCCAGAATAATCTTTGTAGCCCTGTCAAGCAGCCGCCTTCGGGCTTCCAACTTCTCTTCATGACAATGGTTCATCTGGTGTAACTTTTTAAGCAAAATGGACCCGGGCCCCCTTGTCATTGACGAGGTCAATTGCGGATTTGGGTCCAGAGGTGGTTTCCATCCAAGCCTTGCAGAGGATTCCTAAAGGGGGAAGTCCACAGAAGGAGAGAACCCTTTACTCCTTCATCTGACATTGCGGTTAGAGCTCTCCGCCACTGCTACCTTTCTTCCACCTCTGCTCCACTTTGCACGATGGAGTTGTGACTTCCTCGGAGCCGGATCAAGAAAAATTAAGACTTGTCGAAGGTCCGCACCTACATGGAGCGGTCGAGCGACTCCTTCAACAACCTGATCCTCGTTAGCAAGTTCCCCTACAAGAAGGAGAACCCTGGTGAGATCGACTACTTCATGTCGTATGCCATGGTGGAGCTCATCCCACCATTCTCAAGCTTCCTGCTGATGCTGCTGGACTTCTGCGGCTTCCAGGTTCATCGCCTCGGCCCCCACTCCTTATTGCTAGTGGTGACTTTCATCCACTTTTGCGAGATGTGGGTGGGTGTGCCGCCCTGAATCGAGCTCTTCGTGACCTTCTTCACGGTTCATGCAACTAGGAAGAGCAACGAGTACCTAGGCTTCTATTACTTCGTGAAGCGCAAGAACTCGCCTCAAGTACCTGAAGACCTTCCCTTCCGGGAAGTGGGACAACTAGAAGAAAGACTAGGTGGCCATCACGGTGGACTGCCATGATATGTTGGAGCTGCCTGACAACCTTCCAGCCATCGACGCTGATGCTTGGGAGGTGGCTCCGATGCTATCATAGGAGTACAACCCCATCTTGACAAGGATTCGGGAGTGCGTCTGTCGGTACCTTGCGAACTGGATACCCTTTGGGACTGAAATGAGCACAAAGGAACTTCACTTGTCTGAGTTGAAGAACTCCGAAGGCCCCACGTGTCATACAGAACCGGACCTGCCTCCATTCTATGGTCAGTCCCGGTGCCGCCATGTGTATCGTTAAGCCGGAGCTACATCCCACACATGGGAAAGCTCCGGACTAGATACCTATGTGACACCCCCGGACCTAACCTCCGACAGAGGGAAGCTTTGGTACCGACACATGTATAACAGCACCGGACCTACCCGTCCAAGACAGTAAGCTCCGGAGCTACCACACGTCCAACCGCCGGACCTTCAACCTCAACAGACAGAGTAGTGGACTTCCAACGACTCGGACCTTCAAGGAACATTAAAGACCTCAAGACCCGATTAAGTGTCATTAATACTATCTTAATGACACACAATCAGAAAGCCCTTAATACCAGTAACGACACTATCAAGGCGCGTTACAACACTATTAAGGGTAATTAAGCTCATTAATTGTTTATTAAACATCAGCAACCGCCAGGGCCACATGTTGGGCCAGGCTACAGATGTAACAACCAATTCTTCTACTATAAAAGGACTGGCTGAGCGATACACAAGGAAGACTCTCTGGCCTGAGACTTCCACATTCGGCTCTTACACACAAGCACTCAGACGCTCAATATAGCAACAACACACACTCGTGGATTAGGGTATTATGCTCAAGCAGCCCGAACCACGTAAATCCTCATGTCAAATTGCCATCGTGTTCTGAATCTCTGCATGCCCACAATCGAACTACAAATTCTGCGGGCCACCAACGGTGGTACCGGGAGAATTGCCGGAATCACACTCCGACATCGTCGAAGGAGGAGTGACTTTTTTCATGGTCATCGCCAACTTTCTGACTAAGCGGTGGGCTCCGCTGAAGATGACGGAGTGGCTCGCATCAGCATTTGGTGGAGAGCACGACCACAACCGGACTGAGACAAACTTCGGTCCAATCTAAATGAAGGAGATTTGAAGCTTCATCTCCAAAAGTTGCAGCACGAAGTCATTCGCCCCAATTATCTGACTCCTCCGGCAGATTTCCCACCCTTAAACATGGTGCTAGAGATTATGAGGGAGCTACGAAAGAAGATGCCAGCACTTGACGATCTAGGTCTTGTGGATAAGCTTCAGAGTGCTCCTCTGGCCGGGATTGTTATCCCCGAAGCTTCTTGCTCCCATGAGAGCTTGAGACCTGCTCCAGTCAGTGGCAAAGGCAAATGTCCCGCAGCTTCCCCTCCAAAGAAGTCTACCTCCGACTGAGGCAAGGAAAAGGCTTCCGTCGAAGTTCTGAGTCAAAAGCGAAAGCTGACGAGGAGCGATGGGAGTAGAGTGAGGGAAGCTCCGACTGAAGTGACGCCTCAACCTTGGCTTAGGTCCGTGGTGATTGTGCCTCTAGCTTTGGCTAGTTCTTCGGCTACAGTACCCGTAGAGGGCGCTAGCTCTAGCAAGTCAACTCTGGCCCTGATGCCAGCTGGTGGCTCTGGGTCTTGAGTGCAACCTCTGATGGCGGAGGTCCCAGAGGTGGAAGCGCCTGTGTCCGCCTCAACTCTAGTTTCGGGTCATGGAGCATCCGCCACACCGGCGGCGACAGGCTCTAGTTCCCAGCCCCCGAAGAAGAGCATATGTGCTGATTGGAGCGACAATACTCCTGGGTAAGGATCATCTCTTTAGTTTTTATTTTGATTTTGTTCCTTGCTTTGTCTTGAATTCCCTACATTCTTTTCCATAATGTCGAGAACAAGCACAGCGGCCCCGGCTCCTACTATGGGTCCGGAGGTTGCATCGGTTGAAGCTCCCGCACCTACTCCTGCCTCTCTTCCAGTGGAAGTGGCATATGACACCACAGCTCCGGCACCGAGTGTACAAGTCCAGAGTTGGCAACCGAAGCTCCCATGATAGCGCCAGACCACGTGGAGGAAGAGTTCGTAGAAGCTCTGACAGTTCCGGAGCCTACTGTAGAAGCTTCGGCTTCGGTGCCGGAAGTGGTTGAAGCTCTGACCAATGCTTCAGTGTGAGCACCAAAAGAGGCAGCTCCGGAGGTGGTTATGTCTGAGCCGGTGCAACTCGAAGATCTGGCTGCGGATCCTTCATATTCAGAGCCCAATGATTGAAGGTCCGGCTAAGGGATCCTCTTGATCAGCCCCGGAGGTCGAAGCTCCTATGGTGGAACCTTCTTCTACTGCGGTGAATATTGATGAGCTCCTAGAGATCGACCCCGGCGATGTGTAGCTGTTGGATAACATGCTTGCGCCGTTGAACCCGGTAGTTATTTTTGAAGACCCGCTGGAAACCGCCGAGGCACTTCAGTCTAGACCAGAGCTGATCGCCCGTGCGTTGTCTATCGACAACGCTTTCTCAAGTCTCCGCCAGGTCCAACTCGCCTTCGACCATGAAAGCAAGACTCTCGAAGATGAGCGCAACACTCTAAGGCATTAGCACATAAGACTTCATTTTGAGATGAAGCTGACGTAGTCCCAACTGGCTGACTACAAGGAGTGGATGGCCAAGGAGAAGGCCCGGCTGGCCTGGTTGGACCGCGCGCTCAATGAATGAGAGGCCATGATTAAGTCCCTCGATGATAAGACACGAGAGAAGATATTTGAGCATGCTAAGGATATCAATGAGGCGGTCGACGACCATTCGGAAAACCTTAATGAGCATCAACTCAAGCGTCGGAAAGCCCTCGATCAAAAGGAGGATAAGCTCCTGGAGAAAGAGGAAGACCTCGTGAAGAGGGAGGAGGAGCTTTCCCAGAGGCTGTTCCTAGGAGAGCGGAGCGATATGGAAGGTGGGGGTAAACGTCTCCAAAAGAGAGACTGATATCTTCACCAGGGAGGATAAGGTGAAGGCCAGGGAGAAGGACTTGGCAGAGTGGAGGAACCGTATCCACATCCGAGAGAAAGATCTCAGCGACAAAGAAAAGCGGATGGCTGAAAGTATCCAACAGCACACTAAGGACGTCGAGCACTTTTTCAAGGAAGGTTCTGCGCAACTTTTGACTGCAAGAAAGTCATTGGAGGAGCTTAGGAGTCTGAGAGAAACTGATTCCAAGCAAGTCTGGGATTTCATGGAGCACCCTAATAAGGCTCTGGTGCCGTTTGGTTTCAGCCCGGTATGTGGAGCCGGAGATGGATAGGGCTTTGGTGGCATTGACCTCCATCGGCAAGAAGCTTGAAGCCGTGGGTGACGTGGTCATCAACGAACTAGAGACAGAAGGAAGGACCATGGCCAAAAATGTTGCCTAATATATGTTGGCACGTATCAAGAGCCATGACCCCCAGATTTCCTTAGCTCTAGTGTTCGAAGGACCTATTGTCAGGGAGGAAGAAACTGCCAGGGCAAGTGTTCAAGAAGTTGTCCAAACAGTTGCCTCATTCTTCAATAGGAACTCCAGTAGTTAGGACTTTTCCTTTTTTGCCTTCATCTTGTAATCCTAATTTTGAATGAATGAAATCTGAATTCCTTCTGAATTCCATTTTTTGTGTCTTCATTGCATTGCCTTTTATACTGTTGGCCCTCTGGTAGATGTATTTAGTCAATTGAAGGCATCTACCATGAGGATTTAGACACTGTCTTGAAAACTCGATAGCTCCTAATTCGTAGCTAATATGGTGGCTCCGAGTTTTGAGTCTTGCCTCCAATATCTCCAGGGACCCTTTGGTACGTTGATGGCGGGCCCCCTGGGAGATGTTGGAGCTTGGTAGCTTTGACTGTGCCCACTGCTAACGCGTAGAACATCGACAGCAGGCCCTCTGGGAGTTGTCAGAGCTTAGTAGCTTCGATGGCGCCCACTGTCAACGCGTAGAATGCTGACGGCGGGACCTTTGGGGGTTGTCGAAGCTTAGTAGCTTCGACAGCGCCCACTGTCAACGAGTAGAACATCGACAGCGGGCACCTTGGGAGATGTCGGAGCTTGGTAGCTTCGACGGCGCCCACTATCAATGCGTAGAATGTCGATGGCGGGCCCCCTGGGGGTTTGTCGGAGCTAGTGCTCCGACAGCATCCACCATCACTGAGCCAATTGCCATCGAATGTTCATTTTTCCTACGCATAAAAACAAGAAAAACAGTAAAATTTGTTCTCTTGTCTATAACTTATTTACGGCTTATTATCCTTCTTTGAATATTAGATCTTGAGGAATTCAACATGACGACATAAGTATATTGATTGAATCTCTTTAGATCCTAATGCCTTCCGAGCCCACCCTACTGGGACCTGCAGGGATGTAGGTAGAGTGGCATACTTAGGGTGCCTGACCAGTCTAAGTCAATAGCACACTCCAGACCTGTCACTGGCTTTGGTTTTCAGGCGAGTAGACCATACAGCAACGCTAATACCCAAAACAAGATTACCAATTCGACTTATATATCACATAAATACCCAAGACTAAATTTCAAGGGGATTGCACAACATTATTATAGACAAGAAGGTAAAAAGATAAATGAGCCAGTACAAATGAAATGCACATAGAGTCTATCTGTAGAAATTTTTTTCATTAAGGTCCAAATTTCAAGGGAATACAAGGACACACATAAAGTACAATGACCACGTTTTGTGTAATATTCGTCTTGATCCATCCCAGGGAGGGTAAAGACATACCTAAAGTACAAGACCATTTTATGAGCACTAGGACCCTTCCCAACTCTGTCCATGGACTATAAGAGACGCAATTTATACAAACAGACCCACCTCTGTGTAGCTATGCGTAAAACTTAAGGAGGTGCTCGATGTTCCATGGATTGGGAAGTGGAGTCCCATCCTTTGTGACAAAGCGAACACATCCAGGACGAGATACTTTGATATTTCGAAAGGGACCATCCCAACTTGGGGATAGTTTGTTCATCCCTTCACGAGTCAGTTTCCTGTTGCAACATCAGATCGCCTTCTTCTAGCTACCGGTTGCGCATGAACCTTTGTTGATAGCGCCGGAGCGCCTTCCGGTATCGCACATTCCGAATAGCTGCTTGGCACCTTGCATCGTCAACGAGGTCTAGGTCTTTACGCTGGAGCTTGTCCTCTGTGGCTTCGTCGAAGGTTCGGACTCGGAGACACCCCATGGTGATCTCGGGAGGAAGAACTGCTTCAACTCTGTACACCAAGATGAAAGGTGTTTCTCGAGCTGCCCAGCTAGGTGTTGTCTTGCTTGCACCTAAAGCAAACGGAAGCTCCTCTATCCAATTGGCACCATGTTTTTTGAGACGCTCATATGTGCGCGTCTTGGGTCCTTTGAGTATTTTTGCATTAGCTCTCTCAGCTTGGCCATTGCTTGTCGGGTGAGCTACTGACGCGTAGCTGACTTGTATGCCTAGATCTTCGTAGTACTCTTTGAATGATGCACTTGTAAATCAGGTTATGTTGTTAGTAATGACTTTGTCTGGAACTCAAAATTTGCAGAATATGGACTTCAAGAATTTGAGAGTTGATTGTTTGTTGATTGTGACAACTAGAGTAGCTCCCGACCACTTGGTGAACTTGCCGATGGTGACGTACAAGAACCTGTAACTTCTGACGGCTTTTGGGAAAGGTCCCAAAATGTCCAACCCCCACACAGCGAATGGCCATGTGGGTGGTATCATTTGCAGGGACTAAGATGGTGTGTGAATTTGCTTTGCATGGAAATGGCACGCTTCACATTTTTTTACCAACTCGACTGCATCCTGGAGTGCTGTAGGCCGGTAATAGCCATGCCAAAAGTCTTTACCGACCAACCTGCGAGAAGATGTGTGGTTCCCACACTCACCTCCATGGATCACTGCGAGTAGCTCGCGACATTCTTCCTTAGGAAATGCACCGCATTAGAACGACATTGGCACCACATCGGTAGAGATCCCCTTCTACCAACATGTATGTTTTAGCTAATTTGACAATTTGATCAGTGGAAGCACCTTGTTCAGAAAGGATATTGTCTTTCAAGTAGCTTTGGATCTCTGAGATCCATGTATTGAAGCTAACTTGAGCTTCTAGATCTTGCGCGCTGGGTTTCTCGGAGCTTCCTACAACGCCTACGATCATTGGTGGATGCCATGGTTAAAGGGCCACTAGGATCGCCAGCTTCGAGGTGCTGGTCTCGACCCCATCACTCGGTTCGATGGACTGAGCGACAGGTCCTGACAATCTTCTTACAAAAACTCCGTCTGGAGCTTGAGCTCCCGTTGAAACCTTCGTTGCGAGATCATCAGCTCAGCATTGTTAAGACGATGGACATGACAGAGATTTCGGACGTTGAAGTCCTTCTACAGCTTCTGGACATCAATTAAATAAGCAGTGACTTGGGGATTGTTGCAGCTGCATTCACCTTTGACTTGCTTGATGATGAGTTGCGAGTCACCCTTCACCAGCAGCCTGACACCATATGATAGCACAACCATGAGTCTGTAGATGAGAGCTTCGTATTTCTCCATGTTGTTGGTTGCCTTGAGGTCAAGGTGTACCATGTACTTGACCTTCTCCTCGATCGGCGCGAGTAGAAGGATTCCATCTCTGACCCCCTACTTCTGAATGGAGCCTTCCAAGTAGAGTGTCCAGTGAGGCTTAGTGAAAACCGGGACCTTAGGTTCCGGCTTATGATCACTGAGGCCCCCTGAAGTTGATGAAGAAGGAGTCCACTTCGTCATGAAGTCAGCCAACGGATGACTCTTGATAGCATGTCGAGGCAGGAATTCGAGATCGAATTCTGGTAGCTCTATAGCCCACATGATGATGTTTCTAGTAGAATTCAGATTATGCAATATAGCACACAGTGGAAAGGAAGTTACCACTGATATCTTGTGGGCTTGGAAGTAGTGATGTATCTTTCTTGAGGCTATAAGGACTACATTAGCAACTTATGCACTTCAATGTAGGGAGTCTTGGCATCTTGGAGCACTTCGCTGATGAAGTACATTGGCCGTTGGACGGTCCGAACCCTCCCTCAGGGGCCCGTAGCTTCTTCTCCATCAACTCGGACCCTCTTAGAGGGGCCTGGATCTTCTTCTTGAGCAACTCGAACCCTCTCGGAGAGGACCGTATTTTGTTCTTCATCTACCCGAGCCTCCTTGGAGGGGTCCGGACCTTCATTTTGAACAGCGGGAACTCCCTCGATCGAGGGAGGTTGACCATCAGGCCTCTTGCCTTTAGGATCCGTGCCTCGGGGCTGGGACCTAGACTCTCCTTCAGGTAGCTTTAGACCCTCCCGGAGGGGTCTAGGCTCCTGAGCTGCAGATAGCTCTACTCTCTCTGCGACCAGGACCATGCTAACAACATCTGTAGTTGCCGAAACGTAAATCAGAAGAGGTTCACCAAGCTCTGGAGCTACCAGAACTAGTAGTGTGGTAAGGAGCTGCTTGAGCTCTTAGAACGCCTTCTTTGCTTCATCGGACCAGTGAAATGGCTCGGACTTCCTCAATAAATTGATGAAGGGAAGTGCCCGCTCCACCAGTCTTGAAATGAATTGGCTGAGCGCAGCTAGACACCCGGTTAGCTTTTGGACGTCCTTGACATGGGCTGGGGGCCGCATATCTTCAATGGCCTTGATTTTTGCCAGATTTGTCTCAATTCCATGGTGAGTCACCAAGAAACCAAGAAGCTTTCCGGATTTAACCCCGAAGATGCAGTTTACCAGGTTGAGCTTCATTCGCGTGAAGCGCAGCTTGTCGAAGACGGCTTGTAGATTGTCAAGGAGCGATTCCTTGTTCTTCACCTTGGTGATGATGTCAGCGACATAGACCTCCACCAAGTCCCTAATGAGCTCTCCAATTGTTTTGTGCATGGCTTGCACAAAAGTTGAAGCAGCATTTTTGAGACCAAAAGGCATGGTAGTGTAACAATATAACCCATCTACTGTGATGACGGCAGTATGCTCTTCATCTTCCCTAGATATTTGTATCTGATGATATCAAGAATACGCATCTAGGAAACATAGTAACTCACACTCGAAGGTAGAATCCACTATATGATCTATTCTAGGAAGTGGAAATGGGTCTTTTGGGCATGCCTTATTCAAGGTTGTGTAGTCAATGCACATTCAAAGTTTCCCGCCAGCCTTTGGAACGACGACTGGGTTTGCCAGCCACCGAGGATGTTGAACCTCCCAGATGAAACCAGCGTCGAGAGCCTTCTTGATTTCTTGTCTTATGAAGTTCTGCTGCTCGAAAGATTGCTTCCAGCGCTTCTGGTGTATTGGTCATGCATCGGGGTATACCTTCAGGCTGTGCTCGATCACCACCTGATGGATCCCAGGCATCTATGACGGTTGCCATGCAAAAACGTCAACATTCACTCCGAGGAAAGTGACGAGCGCGAGTTCCTATTTGTCGTCCAGACTGTGGAGTCCGGAGTCCACACTTTCCAGGAATCACATTGGGTGGTGTCGTGCGATGCGACACCCAACATCACACATGTAAAGGAACACGCATTACATAAATCATTTGCTGAAATTTACAAAGATGTTCAGTTTACAATTAGTTTATATAAAAATAAACTACAGCGGAAGATAAGATTACAACTCTCTTACTCAAGTCTAATTAGCAATAGAGAAGCCGTCCAGCCCACGGACGCTCCTCACTAGCCACAAAGACCAATTAGCTGCGGCATGGTTCCCACATGAGTATATCACTCAGAGAGTCCCGAGTCTCATCGGACAACCATAATCATAAGCACGTAAGTTAGTACCTGCAAAACAACTTATATAGCAACCGTGAGCACGAAGGCTCAGCAAGACTTAACCGTCTCACCTAAACCAGAAACTCTACATGAGGGTAAAGACATAAACATAGGATGGCTGATTTGAATAACGGACTCTCCTAAATGTGGATTCTTATTTTCATATTTATAGTAGCAACTTAAACCTTGTCCGGGGCAACATCGTAACTCCACAATCAAACAAGAACGCTTCATCACGATGCTGCATGTCCAAGGTAGAAAAATAAATTTAGTGAGCACTTACTAATACATGCAACATAGCAATACCATGAAATATATAATGTTTATAACAGAGGCAATTAATTTTCATCTCAATTGAGAGTATTACTACGTCACAACTCAATGAACAAGTGGTACTCATATCCGCGATGGACGGTGATTCGAATCAATGATACCCGAAATACACAACATGTACGCCCGTACTGGAAGTCACATCGGTGCACTCCACGGACGTCGTACGCAGCCACCTTTTCTCATGTTCCACCCATGTTGAATCGATTCAATCGTCTAGGACAATATTCACACTCACGGTGCACCCTTCCGCTGTAAAGATGTCGTGACCGAGTTTTCGTCTACTGTGCTGCGGCCTAAAGCCTGAGGCGATCGAAAAAGTCTCAACAAAAGCTTCCCAAGGTACATCGGTTTCCTGGACCCCATATATCTAGTATGACTCCGGTACAGTTCAAACTTGCTCAGCAGGGCGGCATACGGATCGGTCCTTAACTGACACATGCAGGGCTATGCCCCCAAGACCACGTCTTGCTGCATCCTATGCTCCTGCCCGGTTTCATGAAACTCTACATGAGGGTAAAGACATAAACATAGGATGTCTGATTTGAATAACGGACTCTCCTATATGTGGGTTCTTATTTTCAGATTTATAGCAGCAACTTAAACCTTGTGCGGGGCAACATCGTAACTCCACAATCAAACAAGAAACGCTTCATCACGATGCTGCATGTCCAAGGTAGAAAATAAATTTAGTGAGCACTTACTAATAAATACAATATAGCAATACCATGAAATATATAATGTTTATAACAGCAGCAATTAATTCTCATCTCAAGTGCAAGTATTACTACATCACAGCTCAGTGAACAAGTGGTACTCATATCCGCGAGAGATGGTGATTTGAATCAATGATACCCGGAATACACAACACGTACGCCCGTACAGGAAGTCACATCGGTGCACTCCACGGACGTCGTACGCAGCCACCTTTCTCAAGTTCCACCCAAGTTGAATTGATTCAATCATCTAGGACAATATTCCCACTCACGGTGGACCCTTCCGCTGTAAAGATGTCGTGACCGAGTTTTCGTATACTGTGCTGCGACCTAAAGCCTGAGGCGATCGAAAAAGTCTCAACAAAAGCTTCCCAAGGTACATCGGTTCCCTAGACCCCATATATCTAGTATGACTCTAGTACAGTTCAAACTTGCTCAGCAGGGCGGCATACGGATCGGTCCTTAACCGACACATGCAGGGCTATGCACCCAAGACCACTTCTTGCTGCATCCTATGCTCCTGCCCGGTTTCATTTTCAGATTACTACTCCATTTTCTTTGAACAAGTCCCGTGTGAAAAAGTCCTAGCCATGCGAGTAGATTCCAACTACTCGACTTCCACCGAATCCTATACAACATTTAGCATAGCATAGTCTACACAATGACTTGACAGCTAACCAAATACTCAATAGGTTGATTTGGTCATGCAAGTGGGTTTTCAATCACCATAGCCCTAATGCACATAACTCACCCTAGACATAGGTGATACAAATCAAAATTTTGTAATAGCGCTTAAATGCAAACGGGGGCTTGCCTAGTTGTGAGATGGTATAAAAGTTAATCTCTAGAGGGATGATTTCAAGTAGCTCTGGGGTCTTCTTGAGCTCGGCAACTAATCAATATGCAAAGAATTATGCAAGTTAATCAATACCGATATTATGATATAGTTTAATGGAAAGACAGTTAAGTATATTAATTTAAGCTTAATGGTTCTGGAATTTTTACAGGGGACACTAGGTACTATGGGTGAGGTTGTGGCCAAAATTGGGATCAATTCCTGGAAGTCTCTGTTGTACAAAATTCAAGGAACCTAAACAATTCCCAGAATTTTGAGGAAATATCTGTGGCTTTGACATGGCCAAAAGTTGGAGTTCTATTTAGAGGAGGTCAATATTGACTCAAAAAAATTGGTTTCATAATTTTATAAGCATTACACTGTGAGATATTGAATTTACAAGTTTGGACAATTTACTGAAATGTTTCTGTTGTTTTTGGGGCATTCTATGACCAGTTAGGAAAATCTTCAGATTGATCTAGGTTAATAAAGTCCAATAAATCGGAAATTTCTACAGGAATTCTGAAACATACTAAGGAACGTTTTGGCAAAATTTTAGAATTTTCTATGAAGTGAATCATCAGATAAAAATCAAACATGATTTTGCTTTGAAGGGCTCTACAGGAAAATCTAGGGATTTTCATGAGGATTGGGTTGTAGTTCTGGTTAGTGTGGTAAATATCAAGCCAAAAAAGTTTGTTTTACAAATATTGAAGCTTTATACTGAGATATACTCAATTTAGAAGTTTGCACAAGTTTCTATACAAATTCTAAATGAATTTGACTATTTTTATGTGCAGAGAGAATACACAAGTGATCAGACCCTATAAATCACGTCTAATGACCCTAAATTTTTTTCTTGAGTTCAAGGATATTCAAATTAAGTTTGTGGAAAGATTTGGTAATTTTACAAAGAGCAGACCTATAGGAATTAATACTATAAGCATTTTTCTTAGTTGAATTATACAGAAATCCCTATATATTTTAATAAAATCCAAGAGCACCAATGGAAAGTATTCTTCATGCTGGTTCTAACAAAATTTATTTGAGAATTTTTGGACAATTCTACTATGAGATATAGATTTTCAAAGTGGGAGCAATTTCTGGAATATAATTCCAATGGAAAACAGTTTGAATAATGGCTGGGCCCACAGGTTTAAAATGGGCCAATCGGGTTGAAGCAACACAGGGACCACAGTTTTATTCCGCATAGCCGCATGCGATCCTCGGCCACAGCTGATCCGGGTGCGCGTGTTCTTTGACTGACGACCGGGACCCACCTGGTCATTGTCTAACTCGCGCTAGCGGCGCTCGGGCACGGCGCGCAGCGGCGCCTGACGGCGGCCCCTCGACGCAGCCCATTCCAGGGCTTGGCGGCACTCCACCCTCACCATCTCTACCCGAAATCAGATGATGAACACAATGGTGAAGCTCCCGACAGTGATTGGCGGCTGTAGATGGCAGTGCATAGGAGGCTGCGGCGATTAGGGTTTTGGCCATGTCGGTCGAGCTCTACAGTGGGCTAAATCAATTGGCAAGACTTCATAGAGCTTCATGGAAGATGGGGAACAAGAATCTGGTCATAAGTAAGAGAGAAAAAGCTTAGAAACTGGTGGCGACTATGGACCGGGGAGGGGAAAACCGGCGGTTGGGAAAAAACGATACTCTGGCGTGAATACCCAATGAACCCTGATGGATCTTCTTCGAGGTGATGCGCCAGGTAGTCTAGAACCACACAGCACAAGGGCACAAGGGATAATCAAACATGTAAAAGGAATTTTGCACGCGAACAGACTATACTCATACCCGAAGCTCGTCGGAAGAAATAGAAATACGGGGGCTAGGAGGCATGGCATGGTATGAAATTTTATGAGCAGCTAGAACATGAGTAGGAAAACATTTTTTACTCAAGAATCAAGGTGAGATGATGGCTGTATCTCCGGGTCGACGAGGGACAGAGGGCAGCAAGAACCGGGGAGTTTGCCGGCGGACCGAAAATCGCCAAGTCCTTCAATAGGGAGACTCATTCTGTGAAAGAAATGGATCAAGGAGCTGCGCCAAAGGATGAGGAGTAACCCAGCATGAAGAAACTGGAGCCATACCGATGATCCCTGCCGGATTTTGAGAGGGAGGGGAAGAAGTCGTCGGAATGTGAAATTCTTGCGCCAGGGATGGAACCAAGGTGAGGTATTCGACTATGGGGCTGAGGAGATGATAAGGAGGAGCCTGGGGTGAGCTGTATGCAGCTGGAGTCGAAGCAGAGAGGCAAGCAGCTTGGTGTCACTTGCATGTCGGGAGCTGGCACCACGGTGAGAACCGAGAGAGGCGGTACACGTATTTGACTAACCGACCAGTGGGTCCAACCTCTCTCTTCAACTCTATCTTCTCTGGACACTGAAATATCCAACTACTTGCGTCAAAAAATTCTAAAATTTTTGTGGTAGAGTAATTTGAAGGTGTAGAAATTTATTCTGAAATCAGATTGTTGATTTGACAAATTTTCAATTGAATTCAAATTTGAATTTGAGTTGAATTGAATGAAGTTATTGAATTAAATAGCAAACTTGCTTCAAAAATTATGAAACTTTGCATGGATGCTATTTGGAATATTTGGAATCCATTGGTCAACTCAAATCTTCATGTTAACTTCATTTGAACATTAGCTAAGTTTATTTTTTGAATTCCCTCATTTGGAGTTTGAATTAATTTGTTTTTTTTCATTTCCTTTTTAATTCTTTTTATCATTCAAATTTTTTGTCCTAACTGAACATTGAATTTCGAAAATTAGGGCTTTTACACAGACCTCCCAATATACGAGTGGTCTGGGCAGCATCGGAACCAATTTGGATGACTTTGACGGGGATGTCGGTGTCGCCGCTTGGTTGCACACGAGGTGCATAGGTTGAGCCACACTGACGTGAGCTCGAAGGCTGTTGAGCTGGTCGCTCCTTGCAAGATTCTTCTTCTTGCACTGTTGCAAGCGCATGAAGTTCTTCTAGCATAATGACTTCAGCAGTGTGATATGCACGAATCCGGAGGATGCCTAAAAGAGTTGGCATCTTCAACACCAGATAGCCGTAATGAGCTATGGCCATGAATCTATACACGTCTGGCCTGCCTAGGATGGCGTTGAAGGGAAGTCTTATGTGTGCCATATCAAAGACACGCTTCTTGGACCTATAGTTGTCCTTGGTCCCAAAGGGCACCGGGAGCATAATTGATCCGAGAGGAGTGATAGCTCCCGGACCTACTCCGAAGAAAGGACATGAGGGACTAAGGTCCAATAGGCCAAATTGGAGCTTTGTGAAAGCCGCAAAGCTCAGGAGGTTGAGTGTCGTGCCTCCGTCCACTACGACATGAGAGTTGAATGTTGTTGATGGTAGGAGATACCATGAAAGGCAATTGACCAGCTTTGGTCATGTTCTTCAGACAATCCGAAGCATCGAAGGTGATGGAAGTATCCGTCCACTTCCGATGAGGTTCTGCCTTGGCGGTGGGAGCTGCGTCATCCATCTCTCGACACATAGTTTTGAGGATACGCCGGGTGGTAATATCACAGGACGCTCCATATATCATATGGAGTGTCTTCCGACACTCGTCGTTGGAGATATCGAAGTCGTCGTCCATAGTACTATAGATGGCTTTCAGAGACTTCTTGGCATCTTGGAAGCCATGCTCCTGTTCTGACGAATCTTTACCGACTTTCTGTTTCCCCTCTTGTTGTGGTATGGGGCTTCCTCTTGGCGCTTATTGTTGCATTCAATAAGCCACTAGACCTCATGACAATCTTCAAGGTTATGGGTGTTCAATTAATGGAACAGACACCACCTCTTCTCACCGTCATCATCCTCAGTCGATGGTCGAGGTCGTTTTTTGGGGCGTGGGCCCCGGCCACCAGGAGCTGCAGCTGTAGCAGCAGTAGGTGTGCCGTCCAAAAACTTCTTCTTGCTGTTGGACTTCTTATTCTTCTTTCCACTGCTAGAGGTAGTAGCTTTAGCCTTGGAGGAAGATTTAGCAGCCTCAGCAACTGGTTTGGAGTGCATCTCTCGGCCCTTCACAGCCCTAGCACATTTGTCGGCTAGGTTGAAGAGCTTTGTGACGCTGCTGACATCCTTGGTTGATGGCTTCTCCGACATCTTCTTGTGCCTAAGTACCTATCCTAATGCAACAATGACAAAGACATTGGAGATAGAATGAATGGTGTTCCGCACCTGAAAAAACCGTTGGATGAATGATTGCAGCGATTCTCCCGCCCTCTGCTGTACGGCAAACAGGTCCAGCTCTGTAACAGGTCGGGTGTATGAGCTCCCGAAGTTGGTAGTGAACTGGCGACAAAGTTCCCCCCAACTATAGATGGAGTCAGGAGGGAGACTCATGAACCAGAACCTTGTTGTCCCGGTTAGAGCCACAGGGAAGTAGTTGGCCATCACAACCTCATTGCCTCCGGTTGCAAGGATGGCAGTGGAGTAGATTTGAAGAAATTCGACGGGGTTGACTGTGCTTTCGTATTTCTCCGGATGAGGCCGGAACTTAGGTGGCCAATTAGCCATGCAAAGATGCATGTGTAAAATCCCACATGTTTCCAATGTGAATAGCAGTTGAGGATTAAATGCAAGTAAAGAAAGACAGAATTATATTGACATACAATGATGAACATGTTATAATGAGGTGAACATAAAAATCTTTTTCTACCTCATGTTCAGAGTTTGTTAACATGACAATTGGATGTCACCAATGGTCTTAGAATAATTAAAATAGAATCTCTGCAAAGTTTGAAAAATTTTTGAACCAAATTTGCTAGGACTTCTAACCTCTACAGTAGCTATTTTTCCAAATAGCTAAAACTAGGATTTAGCTACTGTTGCAAATAGACCCTGCTAAAATTATTCAAAGTATAAGCTCAAATTTTTTCTGTGGTCTTCTAATATTCTTACTAGACTCTGTTCAAAGTTTCAAGAATTTTGAAGCAAGTTTCCATTGACTTAGGCCCGCACTTAAAGTTTAATTCCACGTCGACTTGAAAAGTTCACATGTACTTAACTTTGTCCAAACCAATTCCAATTTTTTACAGAGGTCTCTTTTGGTTCAAAATAATTAACTTCAAATTTCCAAGATTTTTTAACTTCATTTGCTATTTTTTTAGACGCATAGCAATTTCGAGCCATATTAAAATTCAAATTTTGAATTCTGTTCAAACTTATTTGAACATAAGATTTTAACACACCATCATGATCAGCATGACTTGCTTGACTTATCCACAAAGTTTCACAATTTTTACAGCTCATTTACTATTTTAAATTGAATTTACAAGTGAGCTGTACATTTAGGTGTCTGGTGGGACCCACTGGTCAGCTTCTACCCACGTGCAGCCGCGAAACAGAGCCCGCTGCTCGCGCCAGCACGAGCGCTGCATGCTCCAGCGTGACAGCGCGCGAGCTGCCCTCTCCAGCTCACCAGCTCGTCTTCAAGGCGCCCTGATCCATCTACTACACTGCTTGATCTTTTTCCAACCGTGAGGAACGACGTACGGCTCTCTAGCTCTTGTTTCTCTCTCCTGCGTGCAAGAGCACCGCCCTCTCTGTTCTTTGATTTTACCGGCGATTGAGCCCATATTGTGCCGAGGTGCAAACATAGAAAAGTGGCACAACCTTTCTCTCTATCTTATCCATCGATTGGTTCATTGTTTCATGCCTTGTGTTGGTTGTATTTCGAGGTTTTCTCGCCGCCGGCTTGAAGGCCGCTGAGAGATCCTTTGCTGCTCCGTGGAACCACAGCTACCGCCCTTTTCAAGCTTCAATCCTCTAAGGAAAAAGGTTTGCAATTATGTCTAGTTCCTGCTCGCAAATTTTCAGCTCTTGTCATAGCTTGTAGCTCGGGTATTACGCGAAGAACCGACACATAGTTCTTTTGCATGCCTCGGTTCTTCATCCAAATTCGTTTTGCATGTGCAATCTTTCTTCGAATTTCTAAACAAGTAGCTTCTACACATTCTAGCACACATCCTTGCCAAAAATCCCAAAAAGTTATGGACCACACGCATAGAAAATTGAGTTCTTGCGGCCGCCGGTTGAAAAGCCACGGGTCACCGTCGAACTTGTATTTGCGGCCACTTCCACCTCAATAGGAGTTCAGTTTTTTCATCCTCATGATCCCAGGATGCTCTCCGATCATTTAACGAGTGGTTTTAGCCCTTGCTGAGGCAAATTCGTGTTTGCCGGAACCCAAACTTCCGCCACCACCGTCGCCGGGCTATTTCCAGCCATCCATCGCCGTCGAGAGGCTCTCCATTGTGTTCTATGGCCGATTTTAGGTGGGGGCAGCGAGTACCGATGGTTGCAGAGCCCTGGAGCTTGTCGCCGGCGAGCCACCGCCGCCGAGCGCCGCTGCGCTCGCCACCCGCGCTGCCATCCCGGAGGTAGAAGACGGGGATCGGTGGGGCCCGCTTGCCAAAAGAGAAAAAGCCCGGCGGATCTGTTTGTGGCAGGGGATCCCGTGTGGCCACGCGGTTAATTCCCCCACGGTGCTGCTGCGCTCTAATTGGCCGATTCAAATTGAATTCTGGCGCCACGGATTTTTAAACAAAAATAATTCCGGATTTTTTAAAATCCATATCTCCTAGTATAATTGTCCAAAAATTACCAAATACATTTTGTTAGAACCAGCATGAAGAATAATTTCCGGTGGTGCACTTGGAGTTGTATGAAAATACATAGGAATTTCTCCATAATTCAAATAAGCAAAATGCTTATAGAATTAATTCCTATAGTTCTGCTCTTCAGAAAATTACCAAATTTTTCAAAAACCTTTATTTCAATATCCTTGAACTCCATTATAAATTTCAGGGTCATTACACTTTATTTACATGGTCTGATCACCTGTGTAACCTCTATGCACATAAAAATAGACAAATTCATTTAGAATTTGTACAGAAACTTGTACAAGCTTCTAAATTGAATATCTCTCAGTAAATAGCTTCAAAAATTGTCAAACTAATTTTCTTAGTTTTCTCTTTATCCATACTATTCAGTACTACAACCCAATATTCATGAAAATCCCTAGATTTTCCTGTAGGGCCCTTTAAAGCAAAATAAATTTTGATTTTTATCTGATGATTCGCTTCAATGAAAAAAATCTGAAATTTCGCCAAAATGTTCTTTAGTAAGTATATGAATTCCTGTAAAAAATTCAGCTTCATTGGACTTTATTAACCTAGTTCAATCTGGAGATTTTCCTAACTGGTCATAGAATGCCCGAAAAAACCAGAAACTTTTCGGTAAATTATCCAAACTTGTAAATTCAATACCTCACAGTAGGATGCATAGAAAATTATGAAACCAATTTTTTGAGTCATTCTTAGCCTCCTATAACTAGAACACCAACTTTTGGCCATGTCAAAGCTACAGATTGTTTCTCAAAATTCTGGGAAATGTTTAGGTTCATTGAATTTTATACAACAGTAACTTCTTTGAATTGATCCCAATTTTGACCAGAACATCACCATAGTATCTAGCGTCCTCTATAAAATTTCCAGAACCATTAGGCTTAATTTCATATACTTAACTATCTTTCCATTAAGCTATTTTACAATACCGACATTGATTAACTTGCATAATTCTTTGCATATCGGTTAGTTACCGAGCTCAAGAGGACCTCGGAGCTACTTGAATTCATCCCTCTGGAGATTAACTTTCATACCGACTTGCAGCCAGGCTAGCCCCGGTTCGCATTTAAGTGCTATTACAAAATTTTGATTTGTATCACTTATGTCTAGGGTGAGTATTGTGCATTAGGGCTAAGGTGATTGAAAATCCACTTACATGACCAGATCACCCTATGGAGTATTTGGGTAGCTGTTAAGTCATCGTGTAGACTATGCTATGCTAAATATTCTATAGGATCCGGTAGAAGTCGAGTAGTTGGAATCTACTCGCATGGCTAGGACTTTTCACATGGGATTGGTTCAAAGAAAATGGAGTAGTAATATGAAAACGAGATGGGCAGGGGCATAGGATGCAGCAAGACGTGGTCTTGGGTGTGCAGCCCTGCCTGTGTAGGTTAAGGACTGATCCGTATGCCGCCCTGCTGAGCATGTTTGAATCACACCAAAGTCATACTGCATATATGGGGTCCAAGAAACCGATGTACCTTGGGAAGCCTTTGTTGAGACTTTTTCAATTGCCTCAGGCTGTCGGTTGCAGCACAGTAGACGAAAACTCGCTCACGTCATCTTCACAGTGGAAAGGTGCACCATGAGTGGGAATACTATCCTAGACGATTTAATCGATGCAACTTGGGCGGAACTTGAGAAAGATGGCTGCGTACGACATCCGTGGAGTGCACCTATGTGACTTCCAGTACGGGCATACATGTCGTGTATTCCGGGTATCATTGATTCGAATCACTGTCCCCCGCGGATAGGAGTACCACTTGTTCACTGAGTTGTGACGTAGTAATACTTGCACTTGATATTAGAATTAATTACTGCTGTTATGAACATTATATTATCATTGTATTTCTATATTGTATGTATTAGTATAGTGCTCACTAAATTTATATTTCCACCTTGGGCATGCAGCAACGTGACGAAGCATTTCTTGTTTGATTGTGGAGTTACGATGTTGCCCAACACAAGGTTTAAGCTGCTGCTAATAAATCTCAAAATAAGTACCCACATTTAGGCGATTCCGTTATGCAAATCTGCCCTCCCATGTTTATGTCTTTACACTCATGTAGAGTTCAATTTTTAGGTGAGGAAGTTATGTCTTGCTGAGCCTTCTGCTCACGGTTGCTATATAAGTTGTTTTGCAGGTACTAATCTCTGTGCTTATGAGTATGGTTGTCCGATGAGACTCGGGACTCTCCAAGTGATATACTCTTGTGGGAACCATGCCGCTGTTGTTTGGTCTTCGTGGCTAGTGAGGAGCGTCCGTGGGCTGGACAACTTCTCTTTTGCTTATTAGACATGAGTATGAGAGTTGTAATCTTATCTTCTGCTGTAGTTTATTTTTATATAAACTATTTGTAAACTGTACATCTTTGTAAATTTCAACAAATGATTTTATGTAATATGTGTTCCTTTACATGTGTGTTGTTGGGTGCCGCATCGCACGGCACCACCCAATGCGATTCCTAGAAAGTGTAGACCCCGATCCCCACATCCTGGTATCAGAGCCACATTGGGATAGCACACTAAATAAGGATCATATTACGAGAAAAACATAGGATACGGTGAGGATACGGTACTAGGCCCACATAAGGACTATAGTAGCATAAATTATTAAGGTGGCAAAGCTAACTTATGTGTTATTATATTCTGTAACAATGCTCCGACGTCAGGTAAGATATAAGGTACGCCACCGCAAGCGGATCAATTGCAGTAAGCTCACCATGCGAGGGGTATCACGTGATTGTTGTCGTGGCGTGGCATGGAAATGTTAATATGAGTCTCTGAAACTTTCCATGTTTCTGAGAACATATGACACGCAGTACCCAAGCGTGCTTCAAAGTTAGTGGGAGCCCCCGTCGGGTGGGACATAACCCGATGCGCCTCCTACTGGTGCGGCACTATGCAAAGACGTGGGACCCTATCGGGTGGTAGAAAACCCGGTCATGTACCTCGAGACATGGCTTAACTCGGGGCGGCCTGTATGGAATGATACATGACGAATGTTTTTACTTTCATATATATTATTGTGAAATGTTTGCCCGTTCGGGCAGTTTCGTAAAACACCATATGATTGATCAGTAGTTTGTGTGTAGTGACAGGAACACTGACCATGTGATCGTATTGCTTTTAGAAATCGTTTGCGAGTGAACGTCATTAAGGCAACCATTGAGACGTATGCCGGAATACCAGTTTAAAATTTTTACTTTGGAGGCACGTAGTACCGACATATACTCCATTGATGCATTAACCACATTTCTGTAAAATGGAACTTAGAAGATGTAAAACTACTTATATTATCTATCGAGCTCTGAGTTTGAACTAAGTTTTTAAATTTGGAGTAGGTTTTGAAGTCACCAACTCAAAAACAGAGTGTTCTGTTTTCTGCCAGAAAAAGAGCTGATTTTTAGAAACCATATATCCCAGTAGAAAACTCCAATGAAGGTGTATCATATATGGAAGGAAAGTTTAGGAAGTCCTTAAAAACTGTTATGTTCAACTCCAGAACTGAATTCCCTTCTAACCTGCTCAAAATTTCAAAATTCCAAAATCTGCCAAACTGGACAGAAACTGGAACCCTCTGTGGACTCCTTACTGTTTTGACCATATCTCACTCTAGAAAAACTCGAACAGGACCGTGCAAGACAATTTTAGAATACTTGTAATTTGTATTAAAATTTTGTAATCTGTGGCTGTTGTAAATTGTGAAGTTTTGTATCTGGAAATTGTGGCCCAAAATCAGCATAAACAAAGGAGATGCTGTCAAAATTTCCAGAAAAACTGTCAGATTTACAATGCCATATTTTTTCAACCAAAAATGATCTGGAGGCAAACTAATACTTTTTGGAAATTTCTTGAAGTGTAATTCAATTTTGTAGTTCACCTCGAGATATGATTCTGCCATTTACGGGGTTAAATTTTTGTTTGAGTGCAAGCTGGTCAGGTTTCAACAGAAACTTTATCGGTTTGGCATAAATTGGTCTGGTTATGAATCTGGTCCTCGATTCACTTCGAGAAGTATCATCATGGACCAGTTGTCGATACTCATCCATTTACCAATGGAACTTAGAGTTCGACCCACTCGAAGCTCTTTTCTTTTATGACCATTCTTGTGTCATATTGAAGATAAAAGTGTGTAGTGACATGGTAACGCGCATAACGTCTCGTCGGGATCAACGATAGCCGAAATTGGATCAGCAGCATACCATTTCTTGGGCATATTATTTATGCGGAAGGTATCACGGTTGACCCAAGAAAAATTACACAAGTGCTGAAATGAAAATCTCCTAAATCTGTCCATGAAGTTCGTAATTTCCTCGGTTTAGTGGGATATTATCGGAGGTTCATCCCGAGTTTCTCAAAAATTGTTAAACTGATGACGAAACTGTTGAATAAGAGTATGAAGTAAACTTGTACTGCTGCATGTGAGGAAGCATTACAGGTGTTGATGAACCATCTCACAACATCCCCGGTGTTAGCCCAACCGGATATGACCAAACGGTTCGACGTTTATTGTGATGCGTCGGATATTGGTCTTAGCTGCGTGCTTATGCAAGACAGACGTGTGATCGCATATGGGTCCCGACAGCTCCATAATCATGAGCAAAATTACCCCACTCACGATCTCGAGCTCGCTGCTGTAGTGCTTGCTCTCAAAATGTGGAGGCAATATTTACTAGGAAATCGAGTACACCTCTACACCGATCATAACTGTCTCAAATATATTTCACTCAGAAGGAGCTGATAATGAAGCAAATGAGGTTGTTAGAGCTGATAAAGGATGATAAAATTGAGATCCATTATCATCTAGGCAAAGCAAACGTAGTGGCCGATGCGCTTAGCCGCAAGTCAGACGTAAATACTCTCATCATTACTCCAATAGAAGAAGAAGGATCAAGTTTATATGTGCTGCCATATGGAGCTTTACATAATCATGCTCTCGTTCCTACTATTCGATATGAGATTGTAGAGGCTCAAAAGGAAGATAAAGGTATGTCACATATTCAATGAAGATTGGACAGCGGTGACATCAAATGTTTCCGAAAGGATGATCACGGTACGATATGGTTTAGAAACCGTATCGTCGTGCCCCGTGACACGGATCTTCGGAAGATAATTCTTGATGAGGCTCACATGTCCAAATACTCCATTCATACGGGCAGCAACAAAATGTACCAAGATTTGAAAACAAAGTTTTGGTGGACGCGGATGAATCGCGAAATTGCAAAGTACGTATCCGAATGTGATACATGTCGGCGTGTCAAAGCTGACCACGTGAGGAAAGCAGGGATGCTGCAGCAATTAAAAATTCAGCTTGGAAATGGGAAGATATTAGTATGGACTTCATTGTCGGCTTGCCTCTCACGTTCCAGAAGCATGACTCAATTTGGGTGTTCGTCGACCGACTCACCAAATCGGCATATTTCATTCCTGTCCATACTAAGTTTATTGCAAAGAAAAATGCGGAGCTATTCATCGCTCGCATTATATGCATGCACGGAGTGCCCCGTACTATTATTTTGGATTGCGGTGCGCTGTCCATCTCTCAATTTTTGTAATAGCTGCACACATCCTTGGAGACTAAGCTGGTCCGAAGTTCATCTTATCATCCGCAAACAGACGGACAAACCAAGCGGGCGAATCAAATCTTGGAGGACATGTTACGTGCTTGCGCCATCCACCACGGTAAAAACTGGGATGATCATTTACCATTGCTAGAATTCTCGTACAACAATGGTTATCAAGCGAGTATTAAGATGGCGCCGTACGAAGCTCTCTATGGTCGGAAATGTCGCACACCGTTAAATTGGTGCGAATCCAGTAAAAGAGTAACCTTCAGGATTGACCTTGTCAACAACGCCGAACAACGAGTGCGGGTAATTCAAGCCAACCTCAAGGCTGCCCAATCTCGTCAGAAGAATTATGCGGACAAACGACGTCGTCCTCTCTACATCATCATCGAAGACCACGCGTATCTACGTGTCTCTTCAATAAAAGGTGTTCACCGATTCGGGGTGAAAGGGAAGTTAGCTCCCCAATTTATTGGACCGTTCGCGATTACTGAAAGATGCGGACCTATGGCACATCGTTTGGCATTGCCATCATCCCTTGCTGGTGTGCACGATGTGTTCCACATATCCTAGCTGCGAAAATGTCTCAATCACGGAGCAAGGTTCGTACCAAAGATATCAACGAACTACAACCGGATCTCACTTACACAGAGCATCGGATTGCAATTATCGACAAGAAGAATCGAACCACACGAAGTCGCTCTCTGTGGTTTTATAAAGTGGTGTGGAGTAACCATACTGACGAGGAAGCGACATGAGAGAGCGAATAATTTCTCCACTCACACTTTCCGGTTTTCTTATCGTCTCACGTCCGGTAATTACTCCACCGTTTCTCTCCATGTTCTAAATCTCAGGACAAGATACTTTTAAGGGGGGAGGAATGTAAAACCCCACATGTTTCCAATGTGAATAGAAGTTGAGGATTAAATGCAAGTAAAGAAAGACAGAATTATATTCACATACAATGATGAGCATGTTATAATGAGGTGAGCTTAAAAATCTTTTTCTACCTCATGCTCAGACTTTGTTAACATGACAATTGGACTTCATCAATGGTCTTAGAATAATTAAAATAGCATCTCTGCAAAGTTTGAAAATTTTTTGAACCAAATTTGCTAGGACTTCTAACCTGTACAGTAGCTATTTTTCCAAATAGCTAAAACTAGGATTTAGCTACTGTTGCAAATAGACACTGCTAAAATTATTCAAAGTATAAGCTCAAAATTTTTATGTTGTCTTCTAATATTCCAACTTGACTCTGTTCAAAGATTCAAGAATTTTGAATCACGTTTCCATTGACTTAGACACGCACTTAAAGTTTAATTCCACATCGACTTGAAAAGTTTACGTGTACTTAACATTGTCCAAATCAATTCCAAATTTTTACAGTGGTCTCTTTTGGTTCAAAATAATTAACTTCAAAGTTCCAAGATTTTTGAACGTCATTTGCTATTTTATTTGAGGCGCATAGCAAATTCGAACCGTATTTAAATTCAAATTTTGAATTCTGTAAAAACTTAACATAAGATTTGAACACACCAACATGATCAGCATGACTTGCTTGACTTATCCACGAAGTTTCACAATTTTATAGCTCATTTACTATTTTAAATTGAATTTACAAGTGAGCTGTACATTGAGGTGGCTGGTGGGACCCACTGGTCAGCTTCTACCCACACGCAGCCGCAAAACAGAGCCCGCTTCTCGCACCAGCGCAAGCGCTGCTGCATGCTCCAGCGCGACAGCGCACGAACTGCCCTCTCCAGCTCACCAGCTCGATGTCAAGGCGCCCTGATCCATCTACTACACTCCTTGATCTTTTTCCAACCGTGAGGAACGACATACGGCTCTCTCGCTCTTGTTTCTCTCTCCTGCATGCAAGAGCACCGCCCTCTTTTTTCTTTGATTTTGCCGGCGATCGATCCCGTGTTGCGCCAAGGTGCAAACATAGAAAAGTGGCACAACCTTCCTCTCTATCTTATCCATGGATTGATTCATTGTTTCATGCTTTGTGTTGGTTGTATTTCGAGGTTTTCTCGCCGCTGACAGGGAAGGCCGCCGGGAGATCCTCTGCTGCTCCATGGAACTGCAGCTATGGCCTTTATCAAGATTTGATCCTTTAAGGAAAATTTTTCGCAATCATGTCCAGTTCCTGCTCACAAATTTTCAGCTCTTGTAAAAGCTTGTAGCTCGGGTATTCCGCGAAGAACCGACACATAGTTCTTTTGCACGCCTCGGTCCTTCAACCAAATTCGGTTTGCATGTGCAATCTTTCTTCGACTTTCTTTCCAAGTAGCTTTTATGCATTCTAACACACATCCTTGCCAAAAAGCCCAAAAAGTTATCGACCACACACATAGAAAATTGAGTTCTTGCGACCGCCGATTGAAAAGCCGCAGGTCGCCGTCGAACTTGTATTGCAGCCATTTCCATCTCAATAGGAGTTCTTTTTGGTCATCCTCATGATCCCAGGATGCTCTCCGATCATTTACCGAGTAGTTTTAGCCCTTGCCGAAGCGGATTCAAGTTCGCCGGAACCCTAACTTCCGCCACCACCATTGTCGGGCTATTTCCAGGCATTCATCGCCGCTGGGAGGCTCTCCATCATGTTCTACGACCGATTTTAGTTGGGGGAGGCGAGTACCGAGGGTTGCAGAGCCATGGATCTTGTCGCCGGCGAGCCACCATCGACGGGCGCTTCTGCCCTCGCCACCCGCGCCGCTTGCCAGAAGAGAAATAGCCTGGCATGGGATCCAGTGTGGCCATGCGGTTAATTCCGTGGCCCACGGTTCTGCTGTGCTATGATTGGCCCATTCAAATTGAATTCTGGCGCCACAGAATTTTATACAAAAACAATTCCATATTTAGTTCCCACTTTGAAAAACCATGTCTCCTAGTATAATTGTCCAAAAATTCCCAAATACATTTTTTTAGAACAATCATGAAGAATACTTTACAGTGGTGCTCTTCGAGTTGTATGAATGTCCATAGGTATTTCTCCAAAATTCAAATAAGCAAAATGCTTATAGAATTAATTTCTATAGTTCTGCTCTTTGGGAAATTACCAAATTTTTCCAGAACCTTCATTTGAATATCCTAGAACTCCATTAAAAATTTCAGAGTCATTAGTCTTCATTTACATGGTCTGATCACCTGTGTATCATCTATGCATATAAAAATAGCCAAATTCATTTAGAATTTGTACAGTAACTTGTGCAAGCTTCAAAATTGTATATCTCTCAGTAGAAAGCATTAAAAATTGTCAAAATAAATTTTTTGGTTTGCTCTTTATCTACACTAACCATAACTACAACCCAATCTTCATGAAAATCTCTAGATTTTCCTGTAGAGCTTTTAAAGCAAAATCATGTTTGATTTTTATCTGATGATTCGCTTCATAGAAAAAATCTGAAGTTTTGCCAAAATGTTCTTTAGTAAGTTTATGAATTCCTGTTAAATTTCAGCTTCATTGGACTTTATTAACCTAGTTCAATCTGGAGATTTTCCTAACTGGTCATAGAATGCCCAAAAACAACAGAAACTTTTCAGAAAATTATCCAAACATGTAAATTCAATATCTCATAGTATGATGCTTAAAAAATTATGAAACAAATTTTCTTGAGTAACTCTTGACCTTTTATAAATAGAACACCAACTTTTGGCCATGTCAAAGTTACAGATTGTTCCTCAAAATTTTGGGGAATGTCTAGGTTCATTGAATTTTGTAGAACAGTAACTTCTATGAATTGATCCCAATTATGGCCAGAACCTCACGCATAATACCTAGAGTCCCCTATAAAATTTCTAGAACCATTAGGCTTAATTTCATATACTTAACTGTCTTTCCATTAAGCTATATTATAATACTGATATTGATTCACTTGCATAATTCTTTGCATATCGATTAGTTACCGAGCTCAAGTGGACCCCAGAGCTACTTGAAGTCATCTCTCTGGAGATTAACTTTTATACTGACTCGCAGCCAAACAAGCCCCGGTTTGCATTTAAGCACTATTAAAATATTTTAATTTGTATCACTTATGTCTAGGGTGAGTATTGTGCATTAGGGCTAAGGTGATTGAAAATCCACTTGCATGACCAGATCACCGTATGCAGTATTTGGGTAGTTGTTAAGTCATTGTGTAGCCTATCTTATGCCAAATGTTGTATAGGATTCGGTAGAAGTCGAGCAGTTGGAATCTACTCGCATGGCTAGGACTTTTTCACACAGGATTGGTTCAAAGAAAATGTAGTAGTAATTTGAAAATGAGACCGGGCAGGGGCGTAGGATGCAGCAAGTCGTGGTCTTGGGTGCGTAGCCCTGGTTGTGTCGGTTATGGATCGATCCGTATGCCGCACTGCTGAGCAAGTTTGAACTGTACCGGAGTCATACTGGATATATGGGGTCCAGGAAACCGATGTACCTTGGGAAGCCTTTGTTGAGACTTTTTCGATCGCCTCAGGCTTTCGGCCGCAGCACAGTAGACGGAAACTCGCTCACGACATCTTTATAGCATAAAGGTGCACGTGAGTGGGAATACTATCCTAGACGATTGAATTGATTCCACTTAAGCGGATCTTGAGAAAGGTGGCTTTGTATAATGTTCGTGGGGTGCACCTATGTTACTTCCAGTACGGGCGTACGTGTCATGTATTCCAGGTATCGTTGATTCGAATCACCGCCCCTCGCGGATATGAGTACCACTTGTTCACTGAGTTGTGACGTAGTAATACTTGCACTTGAGATGAGAATTAACTACTGCTGTTATGAACATTATATTATCATTGTATTGCTATGTGGTATGTATTAGTATAGTGCTCACTAAATTTATATTTCCACCTTGGGCATGCAGCATCGTGATGAAGCATTTCTTGTTTGATTGTGGAGTTACGATGTTGCCTGTCAGAAGGTTTAAGCTGCTGCTAATAAATCAGAAAATAAGGACCCACATTTAGGCGAGTCAGTTATGCAAATCTTCCCTCCCATGTTTATGTCTTTACCATCACGTAGAGTTCCATGTTTAGGTGAGACGGTTAACTCTTGCTGAGCCTTCATGCTCACAGTTGCTATATAAGTTGTTTTACAGGTACTAACCTCTGTGCTTATGAGTATGATTGTACGATGAGACTCGGGACTCTCCGAGTGATATACTCATGTGGGAACCATGCCGTTGTTATTTGGTCTTTGTGGCTAGTGAGGAGCGTCCGTGGGCTGGACGGCTTCTCGTTTGCTTATTAGACATGACTATGAGAGTTGTAATCTTATCTTCCGCTGTAGTTTATTTTTATATAAACTATTTGTAAACTAAACATCTTTGTAAATTTCAGCAAATGATTTATGTAATATGTGTTCCTTTACACGTGTGTTGTTGGGTGCTGCAACGCACGACACCACCCAATGCGATTCCTGGAAAGTGTGGACCCCGGTCCTCACAGCATGGCAAGGGCCGAACAACCACCCCCCACTACCAAAGGGGAAGGGTTTTCCCGAGCCTCCTACCTCTCGTAGGCATGCTCCATAAGGATGCAGCCGTCTTGCCTCATGTATCGGCGGTCGAGCTCCGATCGGAGGTCCCGCGTCAGCAACCTTGATGCCGTATGAGTACGGTGTGCCCAAGAGGGCAGTGACATCACTCGCTTGGAGGGCGCATGTCTCCTGTGCTGCGGCGCCTGATGACCAAGTCTATCAGACAAGGTCCCATTCCTTGAAGGTGCCCGCCCAGAAGGGGCAAACCATGGTTGCTGATGGCATCGACTGCGGCTGCAACCAAATGCTCCACATCAGTGCGCCACTATTCCATCGCACCCCGAGGTGCTCCGAGTGCTTGTGGATGCTGAAGAAGAGTCTGCGATGCATTCTACGCATTCTCGAGATTGTACATCGATGCAGTGACCAACGCGAATACACCATCATGCTGAGATGGTGGTGGAACGACACCCACCGGGACAACAGCGTTGGCTGACTAATGCACGTTGGAGGGATTTCCTCCATTAGGCTGCTCAGCAAAACCGTTGGACGAAGCTGCGGCCGAATTCACCATCTTGTGGTCTTAGTTGCTGCCCCTTCCTGGCGTGCCAAATGTCAAAGTGTTGCAATGACAATTCCACCGATACTAGTAAAGCGTAGTCCGCAACGGTTCATATTTGGATGGGGCACGAAAAGTCAAGAACAAGGTGGTGACATGAGAGTTTTTACGTGGTTCGGGCCGCCTGAGCGTAATACCCTACTCCACGGGGTGGTTGTTGATTGAGTATGAGGCTGTGGCGAGTGTCTGTGTTAGCTTGTGTATCTCTAAGCTTAGTTCTCTTCTACCATGCAATGCAACCCATTTATATGCTAAGGACTGGACGTTACAGTATATGCCTTGCCCAACAGGTGGCCCCGGCTATAATTAACCACCTATACACGATCTACATGTATAATATGTGATTAACAGTGTGATAACGTTCCTTAATGGTGGCATTACATGTCTTGATTGTCCTCTGATCGTGTGTCGTTAATACTGAATTAATGACACGTTAATCAGGTCTTGTAACTGCAGTTTAATAGCCTCTTGAATGTCCGCCCCGTTGTGGATCCTGTAGCCTTCCTGTTGTAGGCTTAGGTCCGGAGGTCTAACATTTGGCAGCTTCAGAACATCCCTCTGTGGGGAGGTAGGTACGGAGCCACTTGACGTGTGGTGGCACCAGAGCTTCCCTCTACTGGGGGTTAGGTCTGGGGTTGCTGGACACGTGGCGGCACCGGAGGTTCCCTGTGAAGGGAGGTAGGTCCAGAGCCGCAGGACACATGGTAGCACCAGAGCTACCCAAACGAGGGGTGCGGGCCCAGTGCCGTCAGACATGTGTTTCCTTCAGAAGTCTTCAACTCGGACACAGGAACTCCTCATTTTTATGTGCGGTATCAAAGGGTACCTGGTATACAGTGTACCGACAGCCGCAGTTGTAGAAAGTACGTCGAGCCTTGGATATTCTTTTTTCCTTGTTATTTCCTTCAATTGAGTTGCTGCATCTTCTTCTTCTCATCAAGCGCTTGAATCTTTTCATGAAGAGACCATATCTTCATCATTCATATCTGTGCTTACATCGTCAGTGTCTTCTTCTTCATGTGTCTCATGAGTCTCCTTCCCTTTGGGCTTGCAAGATGCCTTGAGGGCAACTTCATTCTTCTTGGATGAGGTAAGTTCAGCTAATTCTTTGACATATTTAGCTTCTTTCTCCATCATCTCATGATTGATAATTTTGCAGGGGACTTCATAAGGGGTCATTTTCTGAAACCCCAGACTTTCCCTTATCATTAAGCACAAATTGACATTCCCAAGCATGAAGGCACGTATCATCCCTTTTACAACCTCGTGGTCAGTCCACTTTTTGCTTCCATAAGAATGGATCTTGTTGGTGAGTGCCTTTAGGCGGTTGTACATCTCTTGAGGAGTTTCAGCATCCTCTATTGGAAATTTCCCAAATTCTCCCTCAAGCATCTCAATCTTCGCTTAGCAAATAGAGCGATACCATTCATGAGCAGTGTTGAGTGTATCCCAAATGTATTTGGCAATTTCAAGTCCATCCACCTTGGTGTTCTCGACTTAAAGATGAAGTAACCACCACAACGGCTGGTGCATTGCGATGGATTGCTTGTTCTTGCTCCAAAGTGAGTTCTTCATCATTGTCGGGGATGTCCAAACCTATACACACTATATGCCAAAGACTAGGATTAAGTGAGATAAGATGCATCTTCATATTATATTTCTATATTGAGTAATCATTGCTGTCAAACTGGGGAGATCTTCACATTGGAATAGAAAGATAGTTATTGTAGTGTTAAGCTTCTCATAATTAAAAGGATAACGGGAGTAGTCTTGATGACTACCACCTTTTGGCTTTTCATCTTTTTTTTCCCTTCTGGCTTAGAAGATTCTTCCTTAGAAGAGTCTTGAGTTCACGCACATATTCATTATCGTGTTCATGCTCCTTGAGCACATCGAACGCCTTGGTGTCTAGTTTATATCCAATGATGGACATTTCCAGGATCTTGTTGGTCTTGTCAGTGGCCACTTGTCTCTCTAAGCGGCGAGTCTCGTAAAAGGAGAGCCTTACTTTGATTCCAATTTAATATGGCCTAGCGGGGGGTGAATAGGCGTTTAAACATTTTCTGTAACACTTAACAGAAATGTAAGAGACAAGAGGGTCAGACTAGTCTAATATATGTACGGACTAGTCTGGTATGCTAGTTATACCTACAAAAAGATAGGTTGTTTAATGTATTCCCTTCAAATGTTATAGCAGCGGAATTAAGTAAATTATCCTATCAACTTGTGTAAGTTTTAGGATGATTAATTTGAACGAGGAATAAAGATTAATATAAATTGCATGATTAATCAACCCTATGCCCTAGATGATGATGATTACAAAAGTAAATAACAAGAAAACGCGAGACAAGGATTTTTACCAAGGTTCAATCTCACCAAAGAAATATATGTCCTTGTTGAGGAGCCCACACAGAGCCGGGTCTCAATCAACCCTTTACCTCTTCAAGTCACCACAGAGGCCAACTTGAGATCCACTACCAAAGGGGTAATCACCGAGTTAATGGGGCAACCTCACATGCTGGGGGATCTCACAAAATTACAGCGAGGAAAGCGATCAAATACACTCAAAAGATTGACAACAAATGCAAGAGTGTATAAGAGATCAAACCCCAAGAGCTCAACAATGCAATCTCCCCTTCCCAAATCTTGATTCCTAAAGGATTTAACATATTTGGGCTTTAGATGTGTGTGGAGAAGTGTTTCTGTGCTCTTGGGACGTATGAGAATGCTAGCGTTCTTTGTTGTTTATTGTTGTATGTTGTGGGGTCGTGGATCACCTATTTATAGACTTTCTAAAAAAGTTACCATTAGGGATTCTTACGGCCGGACTAGTGCGCTATAGGGACCAGACTAGTTCGGTGTGCTTTGTAAAAATCGCGTGAATTGTGCAGCACACCTGAAACCCTAATTTGTGTGAGATGTACCGGATTTGTCTGTATCAGAACAGAAAGTTATTCGGACTAGTCTGTGATGGGTCCATAGACTCAATCGGACTAGTCCGCCGATGTACGGACTTGTCCGGTGCGTGTTTATATGTGTTGAGTTGAAAAAACATCAGAGAGATGAACATACTTGTCTGACAAGTGTCTTGACATGTTTAAGAGGGGTCAGTGAGTTGGACGTACTAGTCCGGTGCTGTTCCGGATTTGTCCATGTGGGAACAATAAATTTAGCGAATTAGTCCGCTGGTGAACGAACTTGTCCGGTGCTTCAGTGAATTACTTAACTAATTGATTTTAGCCATTACCCTCTACGCAAAGATATAAGCTCTTTAGATGTGTCTCTCACAGACATTCTATACATTGATATCCACTTAGCGTTTCCTTGATCATTTGGGCTTTTCCATTTCTCACTCCTCATTTTTTACCCCATTGTGTGCACCATGAGTTATAGTCTTTGTATATCATCATTCATCTCAACAAATTCATTAGGATCTCATTTGTTTGTCATTAATCATCCAAAACACACAAGGGAATACCTAGATGCACTTTCACCACCTACTACCTACCTCTTCAATTTGTGGTCTACGAGACATCCAACGCTACTTAACTATCCTATCACCATGCTAGCAACCTGCTACTTAACTCTTCAATCTGTGGGTCTATGAGACATCCAACGCTACTTAACAATCCTAGCACCATGCTAGCATATTAAGTAAATACATTAAGAGCCTAGGCACAAGCCATCTTAAGGCAATGACTAACCTAAACATCGTTGAACCGATGTTGATACATAGCATAAGTTATTCATATTAACATGATCATATCATAGCTACTTAGATTATAGTGAGAGTTTATAGTGTTTATGATGATAGTATAATGACATCAAGACATGATCATAAAGACTATTCCTACTACATACATAGAATCCACAATCAAACAAGAAACGCTTCATCCAAGTATATGAATAAAAGAAGACTAAGGATAACATCTTTATTATGCATAAAGTCACAATACAATAAGGAATATGTGAGCCATACCTTCCCAATGTGGAATTGGTAAGAGAGACTCCCTCTACTCCTTTCCTAATTTGGACTAGGGACTAGAGACTCTCCTCTCTACAACCTAAACTCCTCTACGACTATGGAAGATAGTGGATACAATAGAATGAAGCTCAAGAGGCTTCTTTGTGAAGTGAGGGGTAGAGAGTCCTATTTATAATTGAAAAGGCTTGGTTCTCGTCACCTAAAGAGTGTGAATAAGTCTTCATCGTGATCAGGGCACCATAGGGAGTCGACACGTGGAAGTTGACCGAGTTTGGTGCCAGAAAGGCTTCAACCGAACAACCACTTCGGCCGAATTGGTCTTCTGACCAATTCCATTGTGTTTTCTCGAGGTGACTTCCAGGTGGTGACATTGACTAATATGGGTGATACACTGTTGGATCTCTTCGGATATGTCCTTTTGTGGACATCTGATCCATGTGATGCCACGTGTCAGCGCTTGATTGGTTGGGATGATAATTTATAGGATTGCTCACCCTTTTCTACCTCATTTCCATTCATAAAAAGCCTGTATGCACCATTCTTCCATGGACAAGTGGAAATAGGTTAAGTAGAAAGCGGATGTGTGCAAGACATGATTTTTTTCCTCATATAATTTAGTTATATTAACGGATGAAATAGGAATATAATAGTCGTCAACAGTAGTTCTAGTAAAAGTTAAGTTAAGAAAGAATAGTTCCTAATATGTTTCTAATACACATATGCATAGACTAGTAATGTACAATTCGATATACTAGTTTGAATAGTAGGAATCAGTGGTCCAACACATTGGCCAGGTGACTCCCACTAGGAGCATGTGGAATAGATGAATGTGCGGAAGAATAATGGACGGAAAGGACTGTCACCACCTGCCGCCTACCCCTAATACTCGTTGTACTACATGAAATCCAATGCTACTTAACATCCAAGCACTATGCTTGGATGCTAGGAAAATACCTGAGGAGCTGTTGACGGTTGGTACGTCATAGATAAAAAAATCCGCAAGCACACAAAAACTATCGTGTAGCACTTCCCCTTAAAGAGTATTCCCAAAGGTATCGAATCTAAGGAACATGTGTGCTAATATTACAAACTAATTTACCCAAGGACACAAAGTTTTTTGGTAGGCATGGAACAAAGAAGAATGAAAGTATTGATGCTAATTCAAAGAGATTTGCGGTAGTGGCTTGCTTCGGGCAGGGGTTTACCCCTACCAACACTAGGACGACTCCCGCCAAGAGCCTATGGCATAGACGAATGTGGATAATTGCAAAAACAGATAGGGTGTGAGACCTATGTGTGCTGAATACATTGGCTATGGCGATAAAAGTTTTGAATACTACCAAAACACCTTTATCATCATAGTTCGACTCTAGGTCCGAGGTCCAGCAAGGTCCAACGATAGGTCCGGCCTGTTTTGGGTAGCTCCAGCAAGGTCCGACGTAAGGTCCGACTTGCTTTGGCTAGGTCCGACTTCTTCGTTTAAGTCTGACTAGCTTTGGTTAGCTTCCGCTCTAGTTCCGACTAGCTTTGGTAAGCTCTGACGCTAGGTCCGACTAGCATTGGTTATCTCCGGTGCTAGGTCCTGCTAGAATTGGTAAGTTCCGGCGCTACATCCTATTAGTTTTGGTAAGCTATGGTTCAAGGTCCGATTAGCTTTGGCAAGGTTCGGAGATTGATCGCAGTGGTTCTGCTTTTAATTTGCAATGTTTTGAACTTGTTTTTTTGGAGTATGGAATGTTTGCTTTGTTTTCTTTTACTCAGTTTTTCGTGTGTTTTGGTGGTTATGGTTGATATATTTTTGCTATGTGAGGTGCTGGTGTAAGGTGTTGTGGTTATCGGAACTAACGAGAGTCAAGTCGAGGACTTGTGCTCGGAAGTATTGGTTGTTTATTCATGTGCAGGTGTTGCTTGAGTTCAAAACATGGCTGGTGACAGGATCCATTGAACTAGTCTTATGGAGAAGATGAGGTTCAACAACCAAGTTCGGGAGGAATTGTGGTTGAGTTGATCCGGAGGTTGTGCAACATGTTTGAATCGAGAACATTGCATATGAAGGTATCATGGACGTCGTTCGAAGATGTTTGCACATGTTCTAGTAGTGCATGGACATGGCTACATGGTTCCGAGGCGTGATGAAGAGATGTGAATGTAAAGAATTGGTCGGAAAGGCCCAACCGACTAGGTTATGGACTCGGGCTGCGGCTAAGTTGTGTTTGACTCAAATATGGAAAGTTTTGAGTTGGTTATGTTAGGACGTCGTGTGGGTCACGAATTTGAGTTGTTTTAGGAATGTGGGATACATTACTAAGGTGTTTGGAAGTCTTAACATTGCTTCTATCCGCATATAGAAGAGTCTTGAGCAGTTATGGAAAGTTTCGATTCGTGAATTGAGTAGGATTAGAGTCCTAGTTAGGTTTGGGTTGGCCTAAGGGCTGGTTATATAAGCAAGGCAGGCCAGAGCTCGTGGTGCACGACTTTGGGGCCGTTTCTATTGTGTTTTTATCAATAAAATTTGTAGTTTGAAGGAACTTTTGTGCCTTGTTCATCTGACTTGTTTTCGTCAAGTCATTCTCATCGAGTTTTTCACAACACTACCTTTCTTAGGTGATTTTATCATAACTCAAGTTTTATAGATTCGATTGATGTGATTCATTTTGGGTTGTCTTCACAACTTGATTTTCTATAATCAGTGAAAATTTCACGGTCATTGCATTTGTGGTTTTGGATCTACACGAGTTTCTTTGCAGTATTCTAGAACTGTTTTTCTCGGGTAAAACAGATTGACCTTTGTTTGATCTTTCGATCGTAACTTGACTTTTTCTCGATTGATTTTTCGTGATTCTTGTTGTGACATCTTAGTGACTTGATTCTCCGCAATATATACTTTTTTAGTTACAATTGATCACCTTTAGATTAGTCGCACACACGATTTCTTTAACAGATTGTTTTTCTGTTGAGGGTTTTTCGTTGCTTCTGCTAAAAAGTTTTAATCTACCATTCACCCCCCTTTGGTAGCCTTACATGTGCTCTTCGATCCAACAATTGGTATTAGAGCCACAGTGCTCTAATCATTGTGATTCGCACGTGTTTTTGATTAATCCTCATAGAGAAATACTCGGCAAAACCTTGTGTGTTTGTTGGTATTGATTTTCAGGTTTGGAAGGCACACATGGAAGCTTTTATCCAGGCGCAAGGCTTCGCAATATGGGAAAAAGTGTACAAGCCTTACAACATGCCGCGAACAATCTAGTCACGGCTACAAACTTAAGGGATGTCGACAACAACAAAGCCCGCAACTTGATAATGCGAGGACTAACTCAGAGCGACTTCGACCGTGTTGCACACATCCGATCAGCGTACGATGTGTGGAGAGCACTTTGTGACTACCACGAAGGATCCAACACGATCAAAGAGGTTAAGCAGGATATGTTCAAAAAGGAATACATACGCTTCAAGATGCAACCCGGTGAGTCCATTGATGACCTTTTTGCTCGCTTTAATAAAATTCTCAACAACTTGCGTAGTGTCAATGTTAATTTTTCAGATGATGAAAATGCTAGGAAATTGTTAAGTGCATTAGACATGTCAATTTGGGAGATGAAAGTCACATCTATTCATGAATATACTGTCATGAGTACACTTACATTAGATATGCTATATTCTAAATTGAAAACTCATGAAATTGACATAATCTCACGTAATAACCCCAACAAGTCTCTTGCATTTGTTTCTCAACATGATATGCCTTGCTCCGTCAAATCATCATCTAGCAATACACTTGCTTTGTTGTCTTCACTAACCCTAGAGCAGATTGAAGAATTTCCATAAGAAGAGCTAGCGCTCATCTCTACTCAGTTCTCAAAAGCATTGCAAAATGTGAGAATTAGAAGGAGAGGAAGCTCCGGACCTCAATGATGCTTTGAATGTGGCAAGATAGGACACTTTTGTACAGATTGGCCTAACCTTCAGGTCCTTCTACCCGCGATGAAAAGCAGAATAAAGTCAAGTCCTCTTTTGTCAATACCAACAACAAGAAGAAGGGTTTTACAGGACACAAAATGATAAAAAGTTTCATCACCGCACTTCAAGAACATGGATCAAGTGATGTGTAGACATTGGAAGTGACGATGATGAAGATGATCTGGCAAACTGGTGCTTCATGGCGGGCAAATCAAGATCAAGTATGGAGGATGCAGAACACAATAGTGACAATGAAGAGGTATGCCCTACTTGTGATGAAATATGTGATGCTATTTCCCATGCAATTGTTATTGTTAAGAAAAAGGACAAAAAGCTTAGGGACAATGCTGTTAAAATTGAGTCACTAGAATATGAAATTAATCAATTGAAAACCTTGATTCCTAGTGATGATTCTTGTTCCTCATGCGATTTAATATAAGAACAAGTGTCCTCCTTAAGAAATGCACACTCCTCCACTCTTGATAAACTTGAGTTAGAGATTGAAAAGAACAAAAAGCTTGCTGCACTTAATGATAGAAAATTAAAACATGCTTCTTGTTCTACAATTGATTTGCATTGTTCTACCTGTAATGATCATAAAAAGAAACTAAAAGATTCTTCTTGTTCTACAATTTCTTTGCATTGTTCTACCAGTAATGATCTTGAAAAGAAACTAAAAGATGCTATGAATGAAATTTCAATACTGAACAATGCATTACGTGCTCATGAAGTTAAATATTATTCTAATTGCAAACTAAAAGGAAAAACTTCATGTGAAAACTGCCTAGAATTGTCTAAAAAACTTGATGACATAAATAGGACACTACAACAGTTTTTAATTGGAAACAAAAATCTAAACTTGCTGCTGAATTCATACGAATCTCGTAATGATAAAACTGGTTCAGGTTTTGATTCTCATGCTCATGCTAAAGCACATCCACATAAATATGTAAAGTCATTAGAAAATGATTTGATTAAAAGAGTCCCTAAGCCAAAAGAGGTGGCTTTTAAATCTGTAGCAGTGTTGTCACGTTCGGGTTCGAATAAAAATTTTGCATGCTCATCTAGACATGAACACAAAGTTAAATTTTATAGAGATGGTCATGTCATACATTTTTGTTATAGACTAGTTAAACAACATAAAAGGGAAAAAATGCAAGCTAGATCTTATAACTCTCATTCAAAAATTGCTGCACATACTAAACTGAATGTCAGGAACATGCAACATGCTGTTATGAGTCAAAAACGCTCAAAGTTTACCGTTGGAGCTTCAGTTTTGACCTCTAGACCTTCTGTTGTTACCTACGGACCTTCTGTTTTTGCCTCCAAAGCTACTGATTTTCGTGCTACACAAGGAACACCTTATAGGTCAGTAGTTAAGAACAAAAAATCTCAAACTTTGACTCATAAACCTACTGTTTTATCTCAGATGTTGCGTGTTGTGACTCAATACTGCATTCCTAAATGCCTATTGACTAACCCCAGCATTGAGTCATCGACGTATTGTGCTTCTATGTAGGTTACACGCTTGTGGAAGGAGAATATTTGGATTGTGGATTCAGGTTGCTCATGCCATATGACAGGTAACAAAGAATGGTTCTCCTCCAGTTTTTTTGGTCATGTGTAGAGATTATTACTTTTGCTGATAATTCTTCAACTCCAATAATTGCTAAGGGTTTGATTATGGTAAACGATCACTACACTTTGAAATATGTGTCACTTGTAAAAAATTTGAAATACAACTTGCTTTCTATTTCGGAATTTCTAGATGAAAATTTTGGAAATTAATTTCAATAAAAGTTGCTGCAATGTTGTAGATTCAAATAGTGAGCCTATTTTTAACATGTCTCGGTTTGGAAGAGTTTTTAATGTTGATTTTGATATGTCTTCTTCTAAGCATAGGTGTCTATTTGCTAATTATTCCAAAGACTTATATTTTTGGCATCATAGACTTTGTCACGTAGGCTTTGACCATCTCACTCATGTTAGTGCTCTTGATCGCATACGTGGGCTGCCTAAGCTGAAAAGGGACAAAGAAATTGTGTGCTCTTGTTGTAGACATGCTAAGATGGTTGCAGGTTCACATACTCCTCTCAAAATGATCATAAAAACTGAACGGGGTCAACTTTTGCACCTTGACACCGTAGGACCTTCACGTGTTCAATCCTTTGGAGGTAAATGGTATGTTCTTGTGATTGTTGATGATTATTCTATATACTCCTGGGTTTATTTTATGGCATCTGAGAATGAAGCTTTTAGTCACTTTAAAAGCAATTATAAGTGATAACGGAACTGAATTTAAAAATCAATCTTTTGATCACTTTTGCGCTGAAAATGGAATAGATCATCAATTTTCTTTACCATATGTACCTCAAAAAATGATGTTGTAGAAAGAAATAACAGAGCCTTAGTTGAGATTGCTAGGACTATGCTTGATGAATATAAAACTCCTAGGTAATTTTGGGATGAGGCAATTGCAACCGCTTGTTATGTCTCAAATCGTGTTTTCTTGCGTGCTAAGCTAGGTATAACACCATATGAGCTTCGGTTTGGACATAGGCCTAGTGTTACACACTTTCGTGTCTTTGGGTGCAAATGCTTTGTTAAGAAACATGGTAATCTTGATAAATTTGAACCTAGATCCATTGGTGGCATGTTTGTTGGTTATCCATCTCATACTAGAGGCTACCGTGTGCTTTTACTTGACACTAAAAAAATTGTGGAGACTTGTGAGGTGTCTTTTGATGAAGATAGAATAGGTACTAGCTCAAACATTGCAGGTCCGGATCCATATCTACAGGGGAGAGCATCTTCGTTGAAGATGAGGAAGAAGTGGTGCTGCTGCCTGAAAATTCAGTAGCTAATGACTTTGGTTCAGCTCCGGATGTTGATTATCAACCAGCACCAACAACCATCTTTGCTGATCCAGATTGTCCTCAAGTTACAATCTCATCAATTTGTGATTAACATGAAGAATAAGAAGCTTATGAAGTATCTACTCCCCTCCGGATTCTCAAAAGTCATCCTCCAAAACAAATAATTGGAAGCTTGCACCAACACGTCACAGAGTCCAGGTTTTGCGATCCAAAGTCTCACACTCATTCTGATTTTGTTGCTTCTTTTGAACCCAAAGATATATCACACGCACTCACTGATGAATCTTGGATTATTGCCATGCAAGAAGAGTTAGAAAATTTTGAAAGAAATAATGTTTGGAAACTTGTACCACCACCTCAAGGTCACACTTTAATTGCAACTAAATGGGTGTTTAAAAATAAACAAAGTGAGGATGGGGTTGTGGTTAGGAATAAGGCTAGGTTTGTTGCTCAAGGTTTCACTCAAATTGGAGCTCTAGATTTTGATGAAACTTTTGCTCCTGTTGCTAGATTAGAAGCCATAAGAAATTTGTTAGCTTTTGCTGCATCTAAATGTCTCAAGTTATATCAAATGGATGTTCAAAGTGCTTTTCTTAATGGCTATATAGATGAGGGGGTTTATGTCAAGCTACCACCAGGTTTTGAAAATCCAAAATTTCCTAATCATGTTTACAAACTGTCCAAAGCCTTGTACGGTATGAAACAAGCCCTTAGAGCATGTTTTGATAGGTTAAAAACATTCTTACTTGAAAAGGGGTTTACCACGGGCAAGGTTGATAAAACTCTTTTTGTGCTTAAGCATGGCAATGACTCATGATTCGTTCAAGTGTATGTGGATGATATTATCTTTGGTTGTGCTTCTCATGATCTTGTGTCCAAGTTTTCAGCTATGATGAGATCAGAATTTGAGATGAGTATGATGGGAGAACTCACGTACTTTTTGGGGCTGCAAATCAAACAATCTAAGGAGAGAACCTTTGTGCATCAAACGAAGTATACAAGAGACCTTCTTAAGAGCTTCAACATGGACAAAAACAAGCCTCTTCGGACACCAATGGGAACCGCAACAACACTTGAACTTGATGAAGATAGTGAACCCGTGGATCAAAAAGAATATAGAAGCATGATCAAATCATTTTTTTTGTACCTCACAGCATCAAGACCGGACATACAATTTAGCATATGTCTTTGTGCACAGTTTCAAGTTTCCCTACGTTCTTCACATAGTCAAGCCATCAATAGAATTCTCAAGTACTTAAATGGAACTCAAGAATTTGGCATTTTTCTTCTTTCTTCCTCAACCGTTACTTTGAAAGTTTTTCGGATGCTAATTTTGGGGGTTGTAGGACTGATAGGAAAAGTACATCCAGTTCTTGTTATTTTCTTGGTATTTCACTTGTTGCTTGGTCCTCTAGAAAACAAAGTTCATTTGCACAATCCGCAGCCAAATCTGAATATGTAGCTGCTGCTAGTGCTTGCTCACAAATTCTTTTGATTGTTCAAACACCTAAGGACTATGGGGTTGATCTAGATAGTGTTCCATTTTTTTTGTGATAATACTAGTGCCATTTGCATTGCTAAAACCCCGTGCAATATTCTAGAACTAAGCACATTGACATTAGGTACCACTTTCTCCGTGATAATGTTGAAAAATGAAACACTGTGCTTCACCATGTAGATACCGAACAACAGTTGGTTGACATTTTTACAAAATCTTTGGATTTGACTCATTTTTGTTACATTCGTAGTGAAATAGGGGTTATGCATCCTCATGGCATAAATTGAGGCGGAGTTTTCAAACTTCAGAACTTTATGTGTGAATCTGAATTTAAAAAAATATGAGCATAGTATTTCATACATATATGACTTTGTGATTCCTTTTACATGCTGAAAGTTCTTACTACATTGCTCATGTTATACATTTTGTAGTTTTTGCCATGACTAGTAATTGGGATAATTACTTATACTAAATCTGGTCATGATCGAACTTTCTTGCTGTTTTGAACTTGTTGCATGCTCACAAGTGCGTTTAATTATGAAAAATTAATCAATCAACTATCCACATGTTGAGCTTTTATGTTCAAATGAAAAAAAAATGAGAAAAGATGAAGAGAATATGCATGCAGTGCACTTCTTCTTTTGAGATGGCTTATCATTGCACTTAGATATGAACTTGGAAGAAGTTGTGTATGACTAAAACCATGTCCTTAAGCTTCTAATTGTCAAATGACATAGGCTTGGCTTGGTTGGTTCTAATAAGGCAGATGCGCATATAATCTCTTGCAAATTTCATATGATCAAAATTTGTGCTTAAAAAAATTGCAGCAACAAGTATCATGCCTTCAGGTTTTGAAATAGTTAAGTTTGTGAGATCATGACTTGCTTAAATTGGAAATAATATTTGATCTCTAGCATGGCTTGGATGATTGTGTAAGTTACTTCATAGTATGACTTGGATGAGCTTTGTTCTATACGTATATGTTATAATGTGCTCATAACAAATTAAAATTTCTCTTTTGTACCTTGCTGAATACATTGTCAAAGGGGGAGAAGTATGTAAGGGGGAGAAATAAGTATAGGGGGTGAAATTTATTTCTATCTCATTTGATTTTCAAAATGGGGGAGAAATTTTTTTCAAAACTTTTCATGTGAATAAGCCAATGTTCGTATTTTAAGGGATGTTGCCAATGCATTCATCGAGGGGGAGATTGTGAGACCTATGTGTGCTGAATACAGTGGCTATGGCGATTAAAGTTTTGAATACTACCAAAACACCTTTATCATCAAGGTCCAAATCTAGGTCCGAGCTCCAGCAAGGTCCAACTTGTTTTGGGTAGCTCTGGCAAGGTCCGACTTTCTTTGGCTAGGTCCGACCTCTTTGCCTCGGTCTGACTAGCTTTGGTTAGCTCCGACTCTAGGTCCGACTAGCTTTGGTAAGCTCCAACACTAGGTTCGACTAGCTTTGGTTAGCTCCGGCGCTAGGTCCTACTAGCTTTGGTATGTTCCGGAGCTAGATCCTGTTAGTTTTGGTAAGCTCCGGTTCAAGGTCCGGTTAGCTTTGGCAAGGTTTGGAGCTTGATTGCAGTGGTTCTGCTTTTAATTTGCAATGTTTCGAACTTGTTTTTTGGACTATGGAAAGTTTGCTTTGATTTATTTTACTATGTTTTTGGTGTGTTTTGGTGGTTATGGTCGATATCTTTTTGCTATGTGAGGTGCTCATGTAAGGTGTTGCGGTTATCGGAACTAGCGAGAGTCAAGTCGTGGACTTGTGGTAGGAAGTATTGCTTGTTTATTCATGTGCATGTGTTGCTTGAGATCAACACATGGCTGGTCATTAGATCCATTGAACTAGTCATAGGGAGAAGATGAGGTACAACAACCAAGTTCGGGAGGAATTGTGGCTGAGTTGATCGGGAGGTTGTGCAACATGTTTGAATCAAGAACAATGCATATGAAGGTATCATGGACGACGTTGGAAGATGTTTGCACATGTGCAAGGAGTTCATGGATGTGGCTACATGGTTCTGAGGCATGATGAAGAGATGTGGATGTAAAGAATTGGTCGGAAAGGTCCAACCAACTAGCCTTTGGACTCAGGCTGCGGCTGAGTCGTGTTTGACGCAAATATGGAAAGTTTTGAGTTGGTTATGATAGTATTTCGTGTGGGTCACGAATTTGAGTTGTTTTAGGAATGTGGGATATGTTCCTAAGGTGTTTGGATGTCATAAGTTTTCTTCTATCTGCGTATAAAAGAGTCTTGAGCAGTTATGAAAAGTTTTGATTCAAGAATTGAGTAGGATTAGAGTCCTAGTTAGGTTTGCGTTGGCCTAAGGGCCGGTTATATAAGCAAGGGAGACCAGAGATCGTGGTAAACGACTTTGGGGCTGTTTTCTTGTGTTTTGATCAATAAAATTTTTAGTTTGAAGGAACTTTTGTGCCTTGTTCGTCTGACTTGTTTTCATCAAGTCTTTCTCGTCGAGTTTCTGCACAACACTACCTTTCTTCGGTGGTTTTATCATAAATCGAGTTTTCAGATCCAATTGACGTGATTCTTTTTGGGTTGTCTTCACAACTTGATTTTCTATCATCTGTTAAAATTTCACGGTCATTCGATTTGTGTTTTTGGATATACACGAGTTTCTCTGTAGTATTCCAGAACTGTTTTTCTTGGGTAAAACAAATTGACCTTTGTTTCATCTTTCGATCGTAACTTGAGTTGTTCTCAACGGATTTTTATGATTCTTGTTGTGACGTCTTCGTGAATTGATTCTCCACAATCTATACTTATTTAGCTACAATTTATCACCTTCAGATTAGTTGCACACATGATTTATTTAACATATCGTTTTTCTGCCGTGGGGTTTTTAGTTGCTTCTGCTGAAAAGTTTTAATCTACCATTCACCCCCCCTCTGGTAGCTTTACACATGCTCTTCAATCCTACATAGGGCTATCACCACCTACTTCCTACCTCTTCAATCGTGGGTCTATGAGATATTCACTTGTGATTTCTAACCTAAGCACTGCACTTACGTTTTAAATCACTACTCTAGTTGTTTCGAACACAAAGCTACAACTAGAGTCTCTAATAAAATAAAGCAATGAATCCACATGTAACTACTTGTGCAAATGGCTTTGAATTGGAAATCAAACTTGTATCGAGTTCACAATGGCTTACTTGATTCGAGTAGCACCTTTGTAGGGGTACAAGTGTAGAAGAGGGGCTTGATAAGCCCGAGCCTCCTTCTTCTAAACTCTTCACCACACTCTCCTTCTACATGGCAGCCTCTAGGACTACTCTAAACCTTAGGAGTAGTATTCTATTCTCAACTTTTGGTGTGTAATTGAAGTGAGGTGTGGGGTGCTATTCATTGGTGGAGAAGGGTCCGTTCCCGCCACTTAATGCGTGTGATTCAGTTATCCCCACCACTTGGAAGCTACGAAGAGTCAACAAGTGTCGCTTGACCGACATTGGCGCCAAGACGGGTTCGACCGAATAGGGTGTTCGGCCGACCTGGTCTTCGCCCTGATTCGCGTGTGTTTTCTCTAGGTTGCTTACTGGTGGGTCGTCTTAATGTTTTGGGGTGCTACACTGTTGGATTGCCTCGGATATGACTGTTTGTGGGCCATTTAATCCATGTGATGACATGTGGCATCGCCTGATTAGTTGGAATCAAATTTAATGGATTACTCCCTGCATGTATTGGTCCTTTTGGGTATTAATTCACCTGCATACAAATAAACACTAACACTTGTGGAATTTGTTACTATTTAACCCTACCACTATGTTATGCTTCTCTTTTCGGCACATTATGAGGTGAACTGGTGGTCTAAATATGGCACTTATAGACCATCAACAAACTCTCCCACACTTACTCCTTTGCTCGTCCTCGAGTGAAGGCGAGAAAAAGTACTAAAGTGTTGTCATAAAATTTGCTGTAAGTTAGAAAATGAGAATACTAGCTATTTCAACTTATACCTCAATTCATGAATTCCCTTTGAATGTGGCTACCACATCGATCATGGGTGTTTGAAGAGTGGAATGGTTGAAATGTAGTTTCCTTGGATCTTCTCCTGCTGAAATGATTTGACAATTTGCTATATACTGGAAAGTGAAAGAAGTATTTGCCTTTTCTCTCATTTGGAATCTCTCAAATCTCTCAAACTGTTTTGATCCTCACCTTGGCATGTTTTTCCAATTTTTGTCCCTATAATAAGTATGGCTATATCTGGGGCTTGGTAGGGATAAATGTAGCACACATTGCAATTCATATATCACTAAGTCAAAAATGAGATGCACATGAGACGACCATGCATTAAAAACCAATGACTAAATAAATTCTTGTGCACTTATTATGGATGGTGGTGGTGATGACTCCCAATTAATCACTCTCTTTTGTGCAAGGATGAAGCATGGCTACTTATCGGCTCTCTTCTTTTTTTTGAGCTCTTATAGCCATGCCTTCTACTCCTTCTGTGCATCTTTTTAATGAGGGAGGATTTTGCAGAATTTGCATGGAGTATCTCTTAATGGTGAATATGTGGAATTTATAGAATATGATGGAGTGCATAAGAAATCTATAGTCAAAGATTTCATGCAAGTCACTCCATAGGGTCAAGAGTTTGACAAAGTTCAATGAAGATGCAAAGTGGCATATGCATGTGGGTTTCATTATATGTATCTTATGTCCTTGGTGGGTATTTAAATTCCCAATTAGAGAATTAGGCAAAGTTTAAGACTCCAATTTTTGCAAATATTAAAATCAATTTCCAGCAAAGAGATATCTCCTAGAGTAACTCATTTACAGTGTCCCACTAGTCAAATACTTAGATGATGTGTGTGTTCCTACTTTAATTGTGGGAATCATAAATAAGGTAATAAATTGAAATATAAAGTATTAAAATTTTTTGCTCAAGCGAATTTTGACTACCAAGTTTTAAGTTCAATTTTTGAGTTGATTCATAAATATTCAATTTTAAATAGGAAATCAAGTTAAACAATAGGGTAGCACATATATTTGGGAATAGGAGATCAAAGCCGAATTTTGTAGCGAAACGGGGCTATGTGGGACCCACACCAGTTTGGCCGAACAGAAGGTTCGGCCGAACCCCTTCTGGCCTATATAATACTCTATTTCGATGTGTCGGATCATATGTTCAGCTTCGAAGTGTTTCGGGATGCAACACTAATTTTTGAACGTCGGGATTTCACGATTTGGAGTGCCTCCCCCACACTTGTTCCCAGAATTCTTTATTCAACAAAAATAAACTAAAGGGGGGACTTTACCAGTGTTAGATGAACAGGTAAGTTCACTTTATTAAATTCAATAATTGGGGATGCTTACATTATTCATTCCAAATTTGAAAACTAAAATTTTGAAATAAAATTAAACATAAACTAGTAAGCATCCTATGCTGTCGGGACATCTAAACTATGGTGCGTTGTAGATGTCGCCCTTCCCGATAGCATTGCATAAGAGCCGCAGCTTGGCACTCATGCCACGGCGAAAACCATCAATCTCCTCCTTGATGGAGATGAGTTCATCCTTCAGCTCCGCCCTCTCAATGTGTCCTTCGGCCGCAAAGTCAGATAGCTTCTTCTTCTCCAATCTTATAGAAGCTAACTCCTTAGAAAGCTGTGCCACTATAGGGGCACGAGGAGATTTCCCATCGTTGTCCTCAAATTGGCTAGGTGGCCCCGTGATGACAGGCGACGAGAGGTGTCGCCTAATCTTGGGGGGAACGAGCCCGTCGACTCCTCCATTGCCATATTATCCATGCGCTTAAAGAAGCCTTTTGCATAGGCTATTTCACGTTTACGCACGCCATGGATAATTAGATAGTCTCCCATGTGCTCTGGTGAGGTAAGTGTAGGTGACTTGTAGTGGTAGCTCACTACGTCACCGTTCTTGGTCTTCAGAGTATACAAAAACTCCTCGTCCGGCTGCAGCTTCGAAAGACTTGTCTTTTTTAGGTAAAAGACGGTTCTTGATTGGCTTATGGACAGTTACAATCGGATGAGGGGTAAGTGTCCCCCACTTCATGGGTGTCATCCAAGGGAATAGCGATCGAGCAGCACCAAGAGGTGTGGTTCTACAACCGCGTGGAGTCGTCGATGGAGGGATCGTGGTAAGAGGTGTAGAATCTAATGCCATGACAGACTCCAACGCGAGAGTGGTGTTGCCATTGGCCGACACAATGTCTCCGCTTAGGTTGAATTTTGAGGTGGAGGAGGCATGAGGCACAAATTTCTTGTCGGCCATGACTCGGATTGAAGGAGAGGAGATGATTGTTTTACTATGAAGTGCAAGGTTCCCTCTTTGTTCTCATCCTTAAATAAGTGGGGAACGATGTGATAGCACCGAGAATATTGTTGGGATAAGAGAGGAGAGTCGATACGAGAAAACAGAATGCGGGCGGCGCTAAGGAGTGGTCAGCCGAAAGCTCCTCCTAGCTCCGTTTAGGAAATGTTTTCATGGTACTACTAAATGGGCACATAGATAAATATTTGGATGGGCCCATGAGTTGGACATAGAGAATTTAAATAGAATTTAAAGTAACAACGCGAAAATCAATAAGATTCATCACGTCAATTTCTTTTTCCGTATCCTCTTGGGACTCAAGAAATAGTTTATGTCGGTGTCCATTCACTTTGAATAGCTAACCATCATCGTCTTGGAGTGTGATTGCTTCATGCCATGAGGTCTCTACTACAGTGAAGGGTCCTTCCCATTTACTCCTAAGCTTCCCATGTTCGAAGAGTTTAGTCCTGGAGTTAAATAGCAAAACTTTATCCCCAGGTTTAAACTCTTTTGGCGTAATCCTATTGTCGTGCACCCTTTTGGTTCTTTCCTTGTAGATTTTTGCAATATGATGTTCCTTGTCTCTCCACTCTTCCAACTCAGAAATTTGCTTGAATCGGTGTTTACTGGCCTAAGGGAGATCCATGTTCCAATGTTTGATGGCCCATTAGGCTCTATGTTCCAATTCTACAAGAAGATGGCAAGTGTTCTCGTAGACAAGTTGGAATGGAGACATGCCAATGGGTGTTTTGTAAGAAGTACGGTATGTCCACAGTGCGCCGGGTAGATTATGTTTCTATCCTGTTCCCATTTCCAAGACAGTCTTTTGCATAATATTCTTAATCTGCTTATTAGATGTTTCTGCTTGACCACTTGTTTGTGGGTGGTATTGAGTAGCATTGTTATGCTGTACACCAAGCTCCCTCAAAATGTTCTCGAAGGTCCTATCTATGAAATGAGACACCCCGTTACTTATGACCATACAGGAAGTGCCAAAGCGTGGGAAAATGATCTCATGAAATATTTTCCTAGCTTGCTTGGAATCGACATTCTTGCAAGGAAAGGCTTCTACCCATTTTGACACATAATCTACGACCACCAGGATATACTCGCAATCATAGGACTTTGGGAAAGGTCCCATGAAGTCAATACCCCACACATCAAATAATTCCACTTGGAGATTATATGTTAGGTGCACCGCGTTGCGAGCGAAGATTCCTCCATGCTTTTGGCATTTCCAACATTTGCGAATGAATTCTTTTGTGTCTTCATACATCGAAGGCCAATAGAACCCGCTTTGCCAGATCCTTTGCCTAAGTACGGTAAACACCGTAGTGACCACCATAGGGGCTAGCACGGCACTTCTCAATAATATTTGTGCCTTTGATTGATTGGACACACCTTTTGAGAAGACCATCAACACAAACTTGATTGAGGTATGTGTCATCCCAAAGGTGTCTATGACTCTCATAGATGAGTTTCTTTTTGTTTTCCTCTGGTGGTACGTATCCCGTGACCATAAAGTTCATAATATCCACATACCAAGGGTTAGAGTCAGTCACCTTGGGTAGCATATCATCTCATAGGAAGTCATTGATAGGAATGTCCATAGTTTTCGTGATGTAACACCCCAGCCACTACTGGCCTGGCGGTCTTTTCTTCTGGCAGCTCTATATGATCACAGACTAGCCCCATAGACAAACACTAGTCTTTTCTTCACATTTTGTCCTCACTCGTGCGCACCCCAGAAAAGTCCCGGTCAGTCACCCATCCGCAAATTTCTCCGGGCCAAGCATGCTTGACCTCAGAGTTCTTTGCAGGCGGGCTTCCGGAAAAGAAGGTATAACTTGGTGGTATGAGTATTCTATCAATCCTATTAAGACCTGAGCCAAAATGTCACAATCCACCCCCCTTAGAAGACCGACGTCCTCGTCAGTCAACTCCCAAGCCAGGAACACCCCCTCTTGGCCACGTCCATATGTTCAGCACTGGCATACATATCATACCAATTCCCTCCTTGAGGACCCACACATCATGCGTACGTACCCACATCCCTGACCAATATGCATCCGTGAAACCACGAGGATTGGCTCTGATACCATTCTGTAACACCAGATCCACTACTGTCCTGGCAGTCTTTACTTTTAGCAATTCTATATGATCACAGACTAGCCCCACAGACCAACACTAGTCTTTTTTGCCCATTTTGTTCTCACTCGTGCGCACAAGGGAAAACTTCCCGGTCAGTCATCAATCCACAAATTGCTCTGGGCCAAGCACGCATAAACTCAGAGTTCTCTGCAGGTGGGCTTCTGGAAAAGAAGGTATACCTTAGTGGTATGTGTATTTTATAATTCCTATTAAGCCTTGAGCCAGAATGTCACAATTGTTGTGGGGACCGAAATCCCGACATCCAATAATCTCATCGGGTGGTGTCGTGCGATGCAACACCCAACAATATAGAAGAAAGGAACGAGAATAAAATACAATACCAAGTTTTTTTTTATAAACACAGCAGAAGTTTTACAATACTATGCAGAAAGGAAAGTGACCTATATATCATAGCTACGCTCTCGGCACTAGCTATGCAAAAACAAAGTCATCCATGTCCTGGATGCTTTGCACTAGCAACATCAAACTTACGGCGGCGTGCAGGGCTCCCACTCGGCTGTAAACCCTGGAGGGGGTGCAGCCTCGTCGTCAAACCTATCATCAGTCGTATAATCTGCAAAATCTTGTTAACTGCAAATGTGAGATTAAGGCTCAGCAAGACTAACCCGTCTCACTAGACATATTCAGGGTGACTACAAAGCATAGGTAAGGTAAAGTAGTAAAGGACTCGCCTACAAGTGGATCTTTAGCTTTCAAGTTATTATCAACAGCTTACCAGATAAATGAAAGTAACTTTAGTGATCATATTGGACAGCAATCAAAGTTTCAAAATAATTATATTTCAATACATCGTATTATTCTGACTTCTTCAGTATTTACTACCTCACGACACGGTGAACAAGTGGTACTCTATTACCGTGAGGGGTCGTGATTGGAATCAGGGCACACCCGAACAACACGACACATACGCACTTTTAGAAGCGTCAGTGAGTACTTACAGCAGTACCTACATAAAACTTCAGTACTTGTCGTATATGGCCACCTTTCACCAAACATTCGAATGTCGAACCGGTCGATCCGTCATGGGTAGGAGGTCCCTGCATGGGGCATACTCGGACGTGCCCACCAGTTGATTTACACCTTGCTGCCCTTAACCTACGCCTATAAAACGGAATGGTATGCCTCGAAAAACCAGTATCAAGCTACGTCTGTTTGCTGGAGCCCATTTCTCTAGTATGTCGCCGGTACAATTCAAGCATGTCCAGTAGGGTCGCACACGGATCGGTCCTCAATCGACACAAGCAGGGCTACGCACGTGAGACCACATCTCGCTGCATCCTACCCGCTGCACCGTCTCAATTTCATATTCATAAACCATTTCTTGATCCAATTCATCCCTTGTGATAAAATACTATCTCACGAGTAGATTCCAACTACTCGACTTCTATCGGATTCCTATGAACATGAGCATGGCAATTTCTACTCATGGGGTTGTAGACCAATCCAACACTCCATGAGATTTGTGGGTCATGCAAGTGGATGTCAAACACCTTAAACGTAATGCGCAAACATCTGAAGACGTAAGGTGAATGAAAACTGCAAAGACACTATAAGAAACTTAAATGCAAACTGGGGCTTGCCTAAAAATGAGTCGGGGTCTAAGTTAGTCCCCGGCAGATGGACTTCCAAGGATTCCGGCTGCTCCTCGACTTCAGTTACTACACGACATGCATATACTATATATGAATGCATTTGAAAATAATTAATATGTTTAAGGTCACAAGCAAATATCACGTGACTAAAATAAGATAATGATCTTAATTGGCTTTGGGCCTTTTATGGTGGATACTAGGGACTATAATGGAGACTCTTGCAAAGAACAGGAGATGATCAAGGTAGTTTGTTGTCTCTAAAAATTATGGCAAGCAATAACCTTCTCTGAATTTTGGTTGAAATTATGGACGTCTATCATGGCTACCAGTGGTTGTACCATGCAGAGGGGGTCTCACTGGTTCTAGAAAAAAAAAATTTCACAATTTTCGAAGCTTCCTACAGGGAGAAATTTATTTTACAAGTTTGGGAGAATTTCTGAAATGTTTTCTGTATTTTTCCAAATTTTTCAATTACATAGAGATTTGGAACACTGATCAACCCAAGAAATGAAGTTCAATGAACTTGAAATTTTTACTGGAGATCAAGTGTATTATTAGAAGTGTTCGTACGAAAATTGGGAATTTTCCTATTAACAGAACAGTAGTATTTAATTTTCCAAGCAGTTAGCTCAAAGGAATTAATTATAAAAATTCTGGGAGTTTCATGTACAACAAATTGCCACACTTCAAATTTAAGATTGAGATGAGTCTACCAGAATTTATATGAAAAAATTTGAGCAATTCTACTAGGAGTAATGGATTTTCGAAGTTTGATAGAATCCTGGAATTATTTTTCAATTGTAAAACTTGGATTTTACACGTGACTTACATAGTGAGAGATGATCTGCAAGGGAATTCTCTACACCTTTCATATCCTTGATTTCTAAGTCAAATTATTGGAGTAGAATAATCCACCAGATTAGCCTTGGTTTAGCATCCCTTTTGGTGAGCATATACTTAAGGCAGCATGGTCTGTATAGGTTATGACCTTGGCTCCAACAAAATAGGATCTAGACTTCACGATAGCAAAAACTATAGCTAAGATCTCTTTCTCAGTTTTGCTGAGCTCCTGTCAGAGTTTTGCTAGCCTAGGCTATTGCATGATGCTTTTTATCTTTGGTTTCGCCTAGGACCGCACCAACAACAAAATCACCAGCATCAGACATGATTTTCGAATGGCAGGGTCCAATCAGGGGGTTGGATGATTGGAGTTAGGATGAGTGTTTTTTGAGTGTATCTGTAGGATCGAAGAGCACGTGAAAAACTACAAGAGATGGGGGTGAATGGTAGATTTAAAAATCTTATGCAGCAGAAACAATTAAAACCCAACCCCTTCGGTAGAAAATTAATTTGTCAAGAAATTGTGTGTGCACGACTAATATAGATGTGATCAACTGTGACATAAACCAGTAAAGATTGTGTAGAATCATGTTACGAAGACCTCACAACAAGAATCATGAAAATCCATTGAGAAAAACTCAAGTTATGATTGAAAGGTCAATCTGATCTGCCCGAGAAAAATCAGATCTGCAACACTGCAAAGAAACTCGTGTAGATCCAAAACCACAAATCTAATGACCATGAAATTTTCACAGATGATAGATAATCAAATTGTGAAAAAAACCCAAAAAGAATCACGTCAATTGGATCTGTAAAACTAAAGTTACGATAAAACTACCGAAGAAAGGTAGTGCTGTGCAGAAAACTCGATGAGAAAAACTTGACGAAAACAAGTCAGACAAACAAGGCACAAAAGTTCCTTCAAACCACGAATTTTATTGATCAAACCACAAGAGGAACAGCCCCAAAGTCATCTAACACGAGCTCTGTCCTCCCTTGCTTATATAACCAGCCCTTAGGCCAACACAAACCTAACTAGGACTCTAATCCTACTCAGTTCACGAATCGAAACATTCCATAACTGCTCAAGACTCTTCTATACGCAGATAGAAGCAATCTTAAGACATCCAAACACCTTAGGAACTTATCCCACATTCCTAAAACAACTCAAATTTGTGAACCACATAAAATCCTATTATAACCAACTCAAAACTTTCCATATTTGAGTCAAACACTACTCAACCGCAACATGAGTCCATAACCTAGTCGGTTGGACCTTTTCGACCAATTCTTTACGTCCACATCTCTTCATCACGCCTTGGAACCATGTAGCCACGTACATGCACTCCTTTCACATGTGCAAACATCTTCCATCGACATCCATGATACCTTCATATGCATTGTTCCTGATTCAAACACGCTGCGCAACCTCCCAATTAACTCAACCACAATTCCACCTGAACTTGGTTGTTGAACCTCATCTTCTCACTAAGACTAGTTAAATGGATCTCGTCACCAGCCATTTCTTGAACTCAAGCGACACCTGCACATGAATAAACAACCAATACTTCCGAGCACAAGTCCGCGACTTGACTCGTGTTTGTTCCGAAACTACAACATCTTATGTGAGCACCTCACATAAGCATGTTGCAAACCATAGCGAAATGATATCAGCCATAACCACCAAAACACACAAAAACATAGTAAAAGATTACTAAGCAAACTTTCTATCAATGTAAAGCAAGTACGAATCATTGCAAGTTAAAAGTAGAACCGCTGCGATCAAACTCCAAACCATGCTAAAGCTACCCGGACGTTGAACCGGAGCTTACCAAAGCTTGCAGGACCTAGTGCCGGAGCTTACCAAAGCTAGCAAGACCAAGCACTGGAGCTCACCAAAACGACTAAGCTAATCGGACCCAACGCTAGAACTTACCAAGGCTAGTCGGACCTAGCCAAAAATAGTCGGACCTTACGTCGGACCTTGCCGGAGCTACCCAAAACAAGTCGACCTATAGTCGAACCTTGCCAGTGCTTGGACCTAGAGTGGGACCTTGATGATAAAGGTGTATTGGTAGTATTCAAAACTTTTATCACCATAGCCAATGTATTCAACACACAAAGGTCTCACAATCTCCCCTTGATGAATGCATTCGCAACACCACTTAAAATCTGAACATTGGCATGAAAATTTCGAAAACAGTTTCTTTTCCTTTGGCAACACCACATAAACAATTTCTCTCCCTCTGGCAACACCACATAAACAATTTTTTCTTTTGAGAAAAATCTTGCAAAAAACACTTGTGAATATGTGCAATGTGTAATCAATTTCTCCCCCTTGCATACTTCTCTTAAAAATTCACATTTTCTCTCACCCTTTGAAAATGTATTCAACAAGTTTCAAATGAGATATTTTAATTGTTATGAGCATATTATAACATATACATATAAAACAAAGCTCATCCAAGTCATACTATCAAGTAACTTATACTATCACAACAATGAGATACATAAAATAGTGTAAGCCATGCTAGAGATCAAATGTAATTTTCAATTTAAGCAAGTCATGATCTCACAAACTTAACTATTTCAATACCTGAAAGCATGACACTTGTTGCTGCAATTTTTTTGAAGCACAAATTTTTAACATATGACATTTGCAAGAGATTATATACCGCATCTGCCTTATTCTAATAACCCAAGCCAAGCCTATGTCATTTGACAATCAGAAGCATAAGGACATGATTTTAGTCATACACAAACCTTCTTCCATGTTCATATCTAAGTGCAATGATAAGCCATCTAAAAAGAAGAAGTGCGATGCATGCATATTCTCTCGATCTTTTCTCAATTTATATTTGTTCATAAAAACTCAACATGTGAGTTGATTACTTGATTAATTCTTTATGATTAAAAGCACTTGTGAGCATGCAACAAGTTCAAAACAGCAAGAAAGTTCGACCATGACAAGATATAGTGTATGTAATTATTCCAATTACTAGACATGGCAAAAACTACAAAATGTATAACACGAGTAATGTAGTAAGAACTTTCAGCATGTAAAAGGAATCACAAAGTCACATATGTATGAAATACTATGCTCATATTATTTTAATTTTAGATTCACACATAGACTTCTCAAGTTTCAAAACTCCCCCTCAATCTAAGCCACGAGGATGCATAACCCTTATTTCACTACAAATGTAACAAAAACGAGTGAAATCCAAAGATTTTATAAAAATGTCACCTAATTGTTGTTCGGTATCTACATGGTGAAGCACAATATTTTATTTTTCAACATTATCACGGAAAAAGTGATACCTAATGTCAATGTGCTTAGTTCTAGAATGTTGCATGGGGTTTTTAGCAATGCAAATGGCACTAGTGTTATCACAAAATAGTGGAACACTATATAGATCAACCCCATAGTCCTTAAGTGTTTGAACAATCCAAAGAATTTGTGAGCAAGCACTAGCATCAGCTACATATTCAGATTCAACTGTGGATAGTGCAACTATGTTTTGATTTCTAGAGGACCAAGCAATAAGTGAATTACCAAGAAAATGACAAGCATAGGAAGTACTTTTCCTATCAATCCTACAACCCCCAAAATCAGCATCCAAAAAATCTTTCAAAGTAACGGTTGAAGAAGATGGAAGAAAAATGCCAAATTATTGTATTCCATGTAAGTATGTAAGAATTCTTTTGATGGCTTGACGATGTGAAGCACGTGGGGAGGCTTGAAATCGTGCACAAAGACATACGCTGAATTGTATGTACGGTCTTGATGTCGTGTGGTACAAAAGTGATCCGATCATGCTTCTATATTCTTTTTGATCCACGGGTTCACCATTTGATCAAGTTCAAGTGTTGTTGGTGTTCCTATTGGTGTCCGAAGAGGCTTTTTTTTGTCCATGTTGAAGCGCCTTAGGAGTTCTTTTGTATACTTCGTTTGATGCACAAAGGTACCCTCCTTGGTTTGCTTGATTTGCAGCCCCAAAAAGTACGTGAGTTCTCCCATCATACTCATCTCAAATTCTAAACTCATCATAGCTGAAGACTTGGACACAAGATCATGAGAAGCACAACCAAAGATAATATCATCCACATACACTTGAACAAATAATGAGTCGTTGCCATGCTTAAGCACAAAAAGAGTTTTATCAACCTTCCAATGGTAAACCCCTTTTCAAGTAAGAATGTTTTTAACTTATCATACCCTGCTCTAGGGGCTTGTTTGAGACCCTACAAGGCTTTGGACAGTTTGTAAACATGATTAGGAAAATTTGGATTTTCAAAACCTGGTAGTTGTTTGACATAAACCTTCTCATCTACGTAGCCATTAAGAAAAGAACTTTTAACATATATTTGATATAGCTCAAAACCTTTAGATGCAGGAAAAGCTATCAATTTTCTTATGGCTTCTAATCTAGCGACACGAGCAAAAGTTTCATCAAAATCTAGACCTTCAACTTGAGTGAAACCTTGAGCAATCAACCTAGCCTTATTTCTAACCACAACCCCATCCTTACTTTATTTTTTTAAACACCCATTTAGTTCCAATTAAAGTATGACCTTGAGGTGGAGGTACAAGTTTCCAAACATGATTTCTTTAAAAATTTTCTAACTCTTCTTGCATGGCAATAATCCAAGATTTATTAGTGAGTGCGTGTGATATATCTTTGGGTTCAAAAGTAGCAACAAAGGCAGAATGCGCATGAGAGTTTAGATCACAAAACTTGGACCGTGTGACTCCTTTGTGCAAGCTTCCAATACTTCATTGTGGGGGATGACTTTTGAAAACCCAGAGGGAAGTGGACACTTCACTAGCTTCTTATTCATCATGCTCATCAAAAAACGATGAGCTTGTGACTTGAGGAGGATCTGGACCAGCAATGGTGGTCGTCGGTGCTGGCTGTGAATTAAAATCAGGAGCTGGAACAATGTCATTAGCTGCTGAATTTTTGGGCAGCAACACCACTTCTTCTTCATCTTTAACGAAATGCTCTCCCTCCGCGGATATGGATCTGGACCTGCAATGTTTGAGCTAGAACCTATGCTAGATTCATCAAAAGACACCTCACAAGTCTCCAATAGTTTGTTAGTGTGAAGTAAAAGCACACGGTAGCCTCTAGTATGAGATGGATAACCAAGAAACATGCCATCAATGGATCTAGGTTCAAATTTATCAAGATTTCCATGTTTTTTAACAAAGTGTTTGCATCTAAAGACCCAAAAGTGTGTAACACTAGGCCTATGTCCAAACCAGAGCTCATATAATGTTTTACCTAGCTTAGCGCATAAGAGAACACGATTGAGACATAGCAAGCAGTTGCAATCACATCAACCCAAAATTTCCTAGGAATTTGATATTCAACAAGCATAGTCCTAGCCATCTCAACTAAGGTTATGTTCTTTCTTTCTACAACACTGTTTTGTTGAGGTACATATGGTGAAGAAAATTTATGATCTATTCCATTTCCAGCACAAAAGTGATCAGAAGATTGATTTTTAAATTCGGTTCCGTTATCACTTCTAATTGCTTTTAAAGATCCTGGGTGATCAATTAATAATCTAAGAAATAAAGTTCTAAAGTGACTAAAAGCTTCATTTTTAGATGCCATAAAGTAAACCCAAGAGTATTTAGAATAATCATCAACAATCACAAAGAACATACCATTTACCTCCGAAGGATTGAACACGTGAAGGTCCTACGGTATCAAGGTGCAAAACTTGACCCGGTTCAGTTGTAATGATCATTGTGAGAGGAGTATGTGAACCTGCAACCATCTTTGCATGTCTACAAGAAGAGCACACAATTTATTTGTCCCCTTTAAGCTTAGACAGCCCACGTATGCGATCAAGAGCACTAACACGCATTAGATGATCAAAGCCTACGTGACTAAGTCTACGATGCTAAAAATATAATTCCTTTGAATCATTAGCAACTAGACACCTATGCTTAGAGGAAGACATATCAAAATCAGCTTTAAAAACACTTCCAAACCGTGACATGTCAAAAATAAGCTCAGTGTTTGAATTTACAACTTTGCAGCAATTTTTAGTGAAAATAATTTCCAGATTTTCATCTAGCAGTTGTGAAACAAAAAGCAAGTTGTATTTCAAATTTTTAAGAAGTGCCACATCCTTCAAAGTATAGTGGTTATTTACTCTAACCGAACCCTTAGCAATTATAGGAGTTGAAGAATTATCGGCGAAAGTAACATTCTCTACACGTGACACAAAAAAGAGGGAGGAGAACCATTCTTTGTTACCGGTCATGTGGTGTGAGCAACTTGAATCCACAATTCAAATGTTCTCCTTCCTCAAGCATGTAACCTACATAGAAGCACAATACGTCGATGAATCAATACTGGGGTTAGTCAAAAGGCATTTAGGAATCCATTACTGAGTCACACGAGGTCCTGCAGAAATAACACGTGAAAGCTGAGATAAAACAGCAGGTTTATGAGCCAAAGCTTGAGGATTTTTGTACCCAACTACTGTCCTACGAGATGCTACATGTGTAGCATGAAAAATAGTAGGTTTGGGAGCAAACTTTGTATGTTTTCGACTCAATACAGCAGGTTGCATGTTTCTATCATTCGGTTTAGCATGTGCAGCAAATTTTGCATGAAAGTTATGAGATCTAGCAATCATTCTATCCTTTTTCTATTGTTTAGCTAGTCTATAACAGAAATCTATGACATGACCATCTATACCATAGTAGGTACAATGAAATTTAATTTTGTGTTCATGTCTAGATGAGCAAGCAACATTTTTATTTGAAACTGAATGAGACGACACTCCTGCAGATTTGAAAACCACTTCTTTTTGTTTAGGAACTGTTTTAATCAAACCACTTCCTAATGACTTTACAATTTTAGGTGGATGTTCCTTAGCATGAGCATGAGAATCAAAACCTATACCAGTTTTATCACTGCAAGACTTGGAATAATTCTACAACAAGTTTAGATTCTTATTCCCATAACAAACCGATCTAATGTCATATGCATGTCATCATGTTTATTGGACAGATGAAGGCAATTTTCACATGAAGTTTTTCCTTTTAATTTGCAATTGGAACAATATTTAACTTCATGAGAACGTAAAGCATTGTTCAATATAGAAATTTTAATCATAGCATCTTGTAGTTTCTTATCAAGATCATTACAAGTAAAACAATGCAAATCAATTGTAGAACATGTAGCATCTTTCAAGTTTTATCATTAAGTGCAGCAAGCTCTCTATTCTTTTCAATTACAAACTCAAGTTTAACAAGTGTGGAGGTGTGCGCACTTCTTAAGAAGGACAATTATTCATGTATTAAATCACTTGAGGAACAAGAATCATCACTAGGAATCAAGGATTTCAAACGATTAATTTCAGGTTCTAGTGACTCAATTTTAACAGCATTGTCCCTAAGCTTTTTGTCCCTTTTCTTAACTATAACCATGACACGGGAAATAGCATCACACATTTCTTCGCAAGAAGGACATTCCTATTCATTGTCGCTGTTGTGTTAAGCCTCCTCCATACTTGATCTTGAATTGCCCGCCATGAAGCACAAGTTTGCCAAACCATCTTCATCTTCGTCACTTCCAATGTCCACATCGCTTGAGCCAAGTTCTTGAAGTACGGAGATAAAACTGCTCACCAATTGACGTCCTAGAAAACCCTTCTTTTTATTTGTATCTTTTGCAGAGGAGTGCTCCATCCTTTTTTGCATTTCATCCCGGGATGTAGGACCTGAAAGGTTAGGGCAATCTGAACGAAAATGTCCCGTCTTACCACATTTGAAACATCGTTGAGGTCCGGAGCTTCCTCGCCTTCTAGTTCTCACATTTTGCAATGCTTTCGAGAACCTAGTAGAGAGAAGTACTAGCTCTTCCTCTGGAAACTCCTCAATCTATTCAAGGGTTAGAGAGGACAACAAAGCAAGTGTACCACAAGATGAAGATTGGCTGGAGCTAGGCATATCACGTTGAGAAACAAATGCAAGAGACTTGTCGGGGTTCTTACATGAAATTATGTCAATTTCATGAGTTTTCAATTTAGAATAAAGAACATCTAATGTAAGTGTATTCATGACAGTAGAGTCACGAATAGATGTGACTTTCATCTCCCAAATTGACATGTCTAATGCACTTAATAATTGCCTAGCATTTTCAACATCTATAAAAATTAACATTGACACTACGCAAGTTGCTGAGAATTTTATTAAATCGGGCAAAGAGATCGTCAATTGACTCACCGGGTTGCATATCAAAGCGCATGTAGTCTTTCTTGGACTTGTCTTGCCTTACCTCCTTGATCATGTTGAATCCTTCGTGGTAGTCACAAAGTGCTTTCCACACATCGTATGCAGATTGGAGGTGTGCAACACGGTCGAAGTTGCTTTGAGTTAATCTTTGTATGATCAAGTTCTGAGCCTTGTTGTTGTTGTCGACATATCTCAGATTTGTAGTTTTAGATTGATCATTTGAAAGCACTTCGTAAGTCTTGTATACCTTCATGAGAGCTTACATACATGCCTTCCAAACCTGAAAATCAATACCACTAAACACACATGGTTTGGCGGAGTATTTCTCCATGATGATTAGTCAAAACCACGTGCAAGTCATAAAGATTAAAGCATTGTGGCTCTGATACAAATTGTAGGAACGAAGAGAACGTGAAAAGCTACCAGAGGGGGGTGAATTCTAGATTTAAAAATCTTACGCAGTGTAAACAATTAAATCCCAACCCCTTCGGTAGAAAATCAATCTATTTAGAAATTATGTGTGCGCAACTAATCTAGATATGATGAATTGTGACATAAACCAGTATAGATTGTGTAGAATCAAGTCACAAAGACGTCACAACAAGAATCACAAAAATCCGTTGAGAAAAACTCAAGTTATGATTGAAAGATTGAAAGAAGGTCAATCTGATCTACCCGAGAAAAAACAGATCTGCAACACTGCAAAGAAACTCGTGTAGATCCAAAACCACAAATCTAATGACAGTGAAATTTTCACATATGATAGATAATCAAGTATTGAAAACAACCAAAAAATAATCACATCAAACGGATCTGTAATACTTGAGTTATGATAAAACCACCAAAGAAAGGTAGTGCTGTGCAGAAAACTCGACGAGAAAAACTTGACGAAAACAAGTCGGACGAACAAGGCATAAAATTTCCTTCAAAATACGAATTTTATTGATCAAAACACAATAGGAACAGCCCCAAAGTCATCTATCACGATCTCTGGCCTCCCTTGGTTATATAACCAGACCTTAGGCCAACCCAAACCTAACTAGGACTCTAATCCTACTCAGTTCACGAATCGAAACTATACATAACGGCTCAAGACTCTTATATACACAGATAGAAGCAATCTTAAGACTTCCAAACACCTTAGAAACGTATCGCACATTCCTAAAACAACTCAAATTCGTGACCCACATGAAATCCTATCATAACCAACTCAAAACGTTCCATATTTTGTTAAACACGACTCAGCCGCATCCTGAGTCCATAACCTAGTTGGTTGGACCTTTACGACCAATTCTTTACATCCACATATCTTCATCATGCCTTGGAATCATGTATCCACGTCTATGCACTCCTTGCACATGAGCAAACATCTTCCAACAACGTCCACGGTACCTTCATATGCATTGTTCTCAATTCAAACATGTTGCACAACCTCTCGATCAACTCAACCACAATTCCTTCCGAACTTGGTTGTTGAACCTCATTTTCTCCCTAAGACTAGTTCAATGGATCTTTCACTAGCCATGTCTTGAACTCAAGCAACACCTGCACATGAATAAACAACCAATACATCCGAGCACAAGTCCTTGACTTGACTCACGTTAGTTCCAAAACTACAACATCTTACGTAAGCACCTCACATAAGCATGTTACAAACCATAGCAAAATGATATCAGCCATAACCACCAAAACACACAAAAACATCGTAAAAGATCACTAAGCAAACTTTCCAATATAAAGCAAGTATGAATCATTGCAAGTTAAAAGCAGAACCACTGTGATCAAACTTCAAACCTTGCCAAAGCTAACCAGACGTTGAACCAGAGCTTACCAAAGCTAGCAGGACCTAGTGCCGGAGCTTACCAAAGCTAGTAGGACCTATCACTGGAGCTCACCAAAGCTAGTTGGACATAGCGCCAGAGCTTACTAAAGCTAGTTGGACCTAGCCAAAACAAGCCGGACCTTGCCGGAGCTACCCAAAACAAGTTGGACCTATCGTCGAACTTCGCCGGAGCTTGGACCTAGAGTCGGACCATGATGATAAAGGTGTTTTGGTAGTATTCAAAACATTTATAGCCATAGCCAATGTATTTAACACACATAGGTCTCACAGTATCCAATGATTTAAGGCATTCATCATTGAAATCAAAGGGAGATTCCATAGCTAATAGGTTGGTGAGGAGTCTAGCAATTTTGGAGAAATCCTTCATGAATCGCTGATAGAACCCTACATGACCTAAAAAGCTACGGATTCTCTAAAAATTTATAGGAGGTGGAAGTTTTTCAATAACTTCAATCATTGCTTTGTCCACCTCTATCCCTCTCTTAGACACTAAGTGTCCAAGAACAATGGGTTCACGGACCATGAAATGGTAGTTTTCTCAATTAAGCACTAGGTCCTTCTCTTGGCATCTTTTTAAGACCTTGTCTAAGTTTTCTAGACAATGATCAAAAGTTTTTAAAAAGTCAAAGAAATCTTCCATGAAAACTTCCACGATCTCCTCGATCATGTCGGAAAAGATAGACATCATGCATATTTGAAAAGAGGCGGAAGCATCACACAGTCCGAAAGACATACGCCGATAGGCATAAGTCCCGTAAGGACACGTGAATGTGGTCTTACTCTGATGGTCGAGAAGGATTGGGATTTGATGATGTCCCGAATACCCATCAAGGAAACAAAAGTAGGAGTGTTTTGCCAACCGCTCTAACATCTCATCGATGAAGGGCAGTGAAAAATGATCCTTCCTTGTATCCTCGTTAAGTTTTCGGTAATCAATGCACATCCTCCAACCCATGATGATTCGTGGAGAAATTAATTAATTCTTCTCATTTTGAATGACCGTCATACCTCCATTCTTAGGCACTACTTGAACTGGGGTTACCCATTCACTATGAGGAACAGGGTAGATGATCCCGACATGCGGAAGTTTCAAGACTTCTTTCTTGACAACTTCCCGCATCACATCATTCAATCGCCTTTGAGGTTCCCTTGAGCGATTATTCTCAGGGTCAATAGGGATGCGATGGGTGCATAATGCTGGACTAATTCCCTTGAGATTTTGTAGTGAATAGCTAAAAACTGCCCTATGCTTTTCTAGCATAGTTATGAGTTTGAGTGTCACGTCATCTGAAAGGTTGTCAGTTATGATGACAAGGGCTTGCAAATCGCCATTTAGAAAAGGCATAACATAGGAGTGGAGGTAAAATTTTTAGCTCGATAGGAGGTTTTGGAGAGAACTCTTCTTTTGGCAATTTAATTGCCTCCTGAAATTCATCCTCCTCTTGGATTAAATCTTCTTCTCCTTCAATTTAAGGCGGTGCTAAGAATTGAAGAGTCCTATCCTCCTATACTGGTTCATCTTGGATGGAAGATTGTGCGGATGTGTTATTTCAAAATAGAATGGGAATAGAGAACTTTCTCCCTCCATGTTTTACATTTATGTTTCCTTCCAAGGTAATTTCCATGACAAATTTCTCAATGGGAATTCCAATCATAATGTCAAATTCTTGGATTTCGAACACATGGAAGTCTTGGAGATACTCAATATATTTTGTCTTACAGACACCTATTGTGAAACCCTGCATCCTTCAATGATGTTTTCGAAAGAATCTCGGAAGGTTTTCTGTGTTGGTGCCAATAGCACATCGCCCAGAATGGCAAGAACACAAGAATTGGAAATGAGATTTGCTCCAACCGTGGGATTGTATAGGACCCTCATTGGTGTCCCTCTAATAAAACATATAATGGTTGCCAAAGGATTCCATCTTGTTGCAATGATTGTACTACAACGAATACAAAATCATTGCAGTAAGCTTGGTCCATTACCACGATTCACTAGTTCGTTGCGCTAGGATCTATCGCTACGGAACACAATCATTGCATTAGGATATGTTGCCAAGATTCACTAGTTCGTGACATTAGGATCTATCGCCACAGAACACAACCGCTGCATTAGGAACTTTTGCCATGATTCACTAGTTCATGGCGTTTGGATCTATCACCGCGATACACAATCATTGCATTAGGATGTTTTGCCATAATTCACTAGTTTGTGGCATTAGGATCTATTTCCACAGAACACAATCGTTGCATTAGGATCTGTTGCCACGATTGTACTAGTACATGGCATTAGGATCTATCGCCACAAAACACAATCATTGCATTAGGATCTTGTTGACGACTATTATACACCAATTTCACTCGTCAATATAACTCAGTTATGTGAAGGAATTGTCATTTCTTGCACACATCACCTTTCTATTTAACCTATTTTCACTTGTCCTTCGAAAAAGTAGTGCATGTTGGGATTCTATGCAGAAATGAAGTGAAACAAGGGGATGGATCCTATAAAATATCATTCTAGCCAATCTGGCGAAGCCACGTGGCACCATGTGGATCAAATGGACCACAAACAGAAGTATCCAAGGCCATTCAACGGTGTAGCACCAATATCAGTCAATGGGACCAAAAAGTCAGTCACCTGGAGGAAGCACACCGCAAAAGGGGCCAAGACCAGGTCCTGGCGCCTTTCTTGGTCAAACATTACGTGTAGGCTCCTCCAGGCTTGAAGAGGTCATGGTTGACTAATTCGCGCGTTTTTGGTGGCGAGAACCGACCCTTCTCCAAGCTATAAATAGGACCCCACACCCCTCACTTGAACACAAACCACTTGAGCATCATTCTATTATATACACTAGTTCTCTTAGTCCTTAGTGGAGTTAGGCTATAGAAAGGAGAGCCTCTAGTCCCATGTCCAAGTTGGGAAAGGTATAGCTCATGTATCATTTCTTATATTTGTGACTTTATGCATAATAAAGATTTTATCTTTAGTCTTATTTTATTCATATACGTGGATGAAGAGTTTTTTGTTTGATTGTGGATTCCATGTATGTTGTAGGAGTAGTCTTTATGATTATGCAATATCAGTCTTAATTGTCATCATAAATACTACAAACCCCCACTATAGTCTAATTAGTTATGATATGTCATGTTAATATGAATCACTTGTGCTATGTATCAGCATTGGTTCATCGATGGTTTAGTTCATTGCCTTGGGATGGCTTGTGTCCGGGCTCTCAAGGTAATTACTTAATATGCTAGCATGGTGCTAGGATAGAAAGTAGCGTTGAATGTCTCATAGACCCACGGATTGAATAGGTAGGAAGTAGGTGGTGACAACCCTATCTGTCCTTCGTAATCCTCCATGTTCGGCCAGCCACAGGCTCTTGGCGGGAGTCACCTAGTGTTGCTAGGGGTAAACGCATGACCGATGTGCTGAACAACTTAGCATAAGTATTCACTATTGGCATGCTCATTAGTACGTAACCTAGGCTATGTATATGTATATTAGAAGCATTGTAGGAGCAACTCCCCAACTCTTAGTCTAACCTACATTAGGACCCATCTACCCCTTAGAATAGATTGCTTAGGTGTGTGTCACACTACCCATATATTATCAACTTACCCCTGTCTTGATAATTGATCTGTATCCCATAGCTTGATCATAAGAGTGGTGTTTACATTACTCCATTGCCTTCCTTAGGAATAAATACGATACCCTTGGTAATACTCTTGGGTGAAATGCTACACGATAGTTTTTATGCGCTTGCAAACCTCATCTCTTTCGACAGATGATCTGTGACGTAAGAAACATCAATAGATCTTTTGCCATGATTCACTAGTTCATAGTGTTAGGATCTATCACCACATAGCACAATCATTGCATTAGGATCTTTTGCCAACACTCACTAGTTCGTGTCATTAGGATCTATCACCACAAAAAACAATCATTGCATTAGGATCTTTTGCCATGATTCACAAGTTCGTGGCGTTATGATCTATCACAACGAAACACAATCGTCGTATTAGGAACTTTTGCCACGATTCACTAGTTCGTGGCTGTTGATATTTTCTATGCACTATTAAAACTTCATTCCTAACAAAGGTGGTAGAAATGCTTCTTGATAGTTTTTAAATCACAGATGTAAATCCGCAAGCGCACGAGATCTATTGATGTAGCATTTCACCTTTTAGAGTATTCCCAAAGGGTGTCATTTATATTCCCCTAAAGGAATGCTAGGTGGAAGCAAAGCAATCATCAAATGGAGAGGCTAAGTTGGTCTAGGTAGGATTCTATAAAGGATGGGTAATTGATAGTTTGGAGGTAGTGTGACACACATAAGAGCATTCTATCCTAAAGGGGTAAATGAGGTGAAGATGGACTAGGCTAAGAGTTAGGTAGATACTCCTACTGTGCTTCTAATGTACACATACATATCCTAAGTTAGTTACTAATGATCACATTAATTATGATTTCTCATGCTAAGTGGATTAAAACATCGGGCACGGGTTTACCCCTAGCAATACTAGGACGACTCCCGCCAAGATCCTGTGGCATAACCGAACGTGGAGGATTAAAAATGGCAGATAGTGCTATCACAACCTATTGCCTACCTCTTCAATCCATGTGTCTACGAGATATTCAGAAGTACTTATCTATCCTAGCGCCATGCTAGCATATTAAGTAAATACCTTAAGAGCCTAGGGACAAGCCACTCTAAGGCAATGAACTAAATCATTATTGAACCAATGTTAATTCATAGCATAGTTAATCATATTAACATAATCATGTCACAGCAAATTATACTATAGTGGGGGTTTATAATGTTTATGATGATATAATGAGAATGGTATAGCATAATCATAAATACTACTCCTACCATATATATGGAATCCACAATCAAACAATAATAGAAACAATAGAAGACCAAAGATATCATCTTTATTAAGAGAAAACTCACAAATACAAATAGGAATATGAGAGCCATACCTTTCCCACATAGGAATTGGGAAGAGACTCCTTGTACACCTCTCCTACTTGGACTATGGACTAGAGGCTCTCCTCTCTACAGCCTACACTCCTCCAAACCTATGGAAAATAGTGTATACAATGGATGAATACTCAAGTGGTGTGTGTGTGAAGTGAGTGTAGGGGGTCCCATTTATAGGTGGAGAAGGGTCGGTTCCCATCACCAAAAGTGTGCGAATCGGTCTTCATCATGATCAGGACACCAGAGGGAGTCGACATATGGAAGCAGATCGAGTTTGGCGCCAGGAAGGGGTCGGCTGAACCCACTACTCGACTGAACAAAACGTTGGACCAATTCTAGTGTGCTTCCTAGGGGTGACTTCTAGTTGGGTCCCATTGACTAATATGGGTGATACACCGTTGGATGGCCTCAGATAATTCTATTTGTGGGCCATTTGATCCATGTGGTGCCACATGTCATCACCTGATTGGCTGGGATGATATTTTATAGTATTGCTCCCCCTCTTTTACCTCATTTCCTGCATGCTCTATTTCTCCAAGGATAAGTGGAAATAGGTCAAATAGAAAGATGATGTGTGCAAAAAATGACAATTCCTTCACATAATTGTGTTATATTGACGTGTGAAATTGGTATATGACAGCCGTCAACAAACTCCCCCAAGCTTATCCTTTGCTCGTCCCGCAAAGTCAAGACTTTAGGTTGACGATCATGAGTTACTACAATGTTCTATTTTTCAAAAGTACCATACAACAACAACAACCAAGCCTTTGTCGCAAACAAGTTGGGTTCGGCTAGAAATGAAACCTAATAATAATAATAATAATAATAATAATAATAATAATAATAATAATAATAATAATAATAATAATAATAGTAATAATAATGATAATAATAAGAAAAAGTAAAAATAAAATAATATTCTCATGTTATTTATTTTAGGAATGGGTTAATAAGAATGAATATAAGAGTAACTAAACACGAATAAACTAAGATTCTTGCACATGAATTGCTCATTTCCATGCAGTCCTATCATGAGCCAAATATCTAGGTATGTCCCACTCCTTTAAGTCTCGTTTCACCGCCTCCTGCCATGTCAACCTTGGTCCACCTCTACCCTCCTAAAATTTTCTCTACTCTTTATAATCCCACTATTTACTAGTGCTTCTGGAGGTCTCTGCTAGATATGCCCAAACCACCGTAGGCGATGTTGGACTAGCTTCTCCTCAATCGGTGCCACCCCTACCCTATAATGTATCACCTCGTTCCTAATTTTGTCTCTTCTTGTGTGACCGGACATCCACCATAGCATGCACATCTCTGCAACACTCTTTGTTGGACATGTTGCCTTTTAGTTGGCCAACATTCTGCTCCATACAGCATCTCAGGTCTGATCACCGTCCTATAGAATTTTTCTTTCAATTTTTGTGGAACTTTTTTATCACATAAGAATCCAGATGCTTGTCGCCACTTCATCCACTCGATCTTGATCCAGTGGCAAACATGTTAGTCAATATCACCATTGCTTTGTATCATTGATCCTAAATATTGAAATGTGTCCCTCCTAGGTACTACTTCTTGTAATCTAACATTTCCATCCTCGCACCCGACATCACTAAAGTGGCATCTCATATACTCGGTCTTGGTTCTACTAAGTCTAAACCCCTTAGACTCTAAGGTCTGCCTCCATAGCTCAAATTTTCTATCAACACCATCCCTAGTTTCATCTACCAACAATACATCTTCAGCAAAGAGCATACACCAAGGAATACCCCCTTGCATATCCTCCGACACCTCATCCATCACTAAGGAAAAGATGTAAGGACTTAAGGCTGACCCTTGGTGTAGCCCTATTGTGATAGGAAAAGTGTCGGTCTCACTATCTCTTACGCGCACACTTGGCACCACATTATAGTACATATCCTTGATAAGGTTAATGTACATTGTTGGGACTTTGTGTTTCTCTAGTGCCCACCACATGACCGGTCTTGGTACCTTATCGTATGCCTTCTCCAAGTCAATGAACACCATATGTAGATCCTTCTTTTGCTCCCTATACCTCTCTATCAGCTGATGGAGTAAGAAAATCGCCTCCATAGTGGGCCTCCCAGGCACAAAACCAAACTGGTTTTTAGTGACATTGGTCACATTCCTCAAGCGGTGTTCAATCAATCTCTCCCAGAGCTTCATTGTGTGACTCATGAGCTTAATTCCTTGATAATTAGTACAACTTTGAACATCTCGTTTATTTTTTAAGATGGGTACTAAAATACTTCTCCAACACTCTTTAGGCATTTTGTTTGACTGAAAAATGCGGTTGAATAGTTTAGCGAGCCATACTATTGCTACGTCCCCCTGACATCTCCACACCTCAATGCGGACATCATCGGGGCCGCGAGCCTTTCCTCCATCCTTTTTAAGGCCTCTCTATCCTCAGACTCTTGTATCCTCTGCACGAATCGTCTGTTGGTGTCATCAAATGAGTCATCCAACTCGAACCTAATGCTTTCATTCCCGTTATTGAATAGTCCATAGATGTATTCCCGCCATCTGTTCCTTATATCTTCATCCTTCAATAGAATTTGATCTGCCTCATCCTTAATGCATTTGACTTGGTTGAGATATCTCACCTTCCTCTCGTGAAGTTTCGCCATATTGTATATATCCTTTTCGCCATCTTATGTCCCTAGCCTCTCATATAGCGCATCATAGGCCTGCCCCCTTACTTTAGTCACAACACGCCTTGCATTTTTCCTAGCCTCTTTATACTTCACCATGTTACTTGCACTTCTCTCATGGTGCCAGCTCTTATAATACTCCTTCTTCTTAATAGCTTTTTGTACATCTTCATTCTACCGCCAAGTGTCTTTATCTACAAGTTTCTTACCTTTTGTCCACCCAAGCACCTCCCTAGCTGGCTTCCTAATGTAAGTCACCATCTTCACCCACATACTATCTGCATCTCCCTCTTCGCTTCAAGGTCCTTCTACGATCATCCTCATTTTGAATGATTGTTGCTCTTCATCCTTCAACTTCCACCACTCTATTCTTGCGGTTTTAACACTTTTGTCTCATGGCACACGCACGTGGAAACAAAAGTCCGCTACCACAAGTTTATGTTGTGGAACAACACATTCCCCAGGAATCACCTTACAATCTAAACATGCTCCTCTCTCCCTTCTCCTGGTGAAGATATAGTCGATTTGACTAGAATGTTGGGCACTAGTAAAGGTCACTAAATGAGATAGCCTCTTCTTAAAGAGGGCGTTAGCTACCGATAGGTCATAGGCTACGGCAAAGTCCAAGATATCCTTACCCTCCCGGTTTCTATCTTCACACCCAAAACCTCAGTGTACCCCCTCAAAACCTATGTTAGTTGTACCTACATGACCATTGAGATCTCCTCCTGTGAAGAGCTTCTCGGTTACCGATACACTACTAACGGTATCCTCCAAGTCCTCCCAAAATTGTCTCTTGGTGCTCATGTCGAGCCCAACTTGTGGGGCATAAGCACTAATGACATTCAAGATAAGGTCCCCCACAACTACCTTGACTAGGATGATCCTATCCCCTCGTCTACGGACAGCCACTACTCCATCCTTGAGGCTCTTATCTATTATGATGCTTACGACATTCCTAGTTCCAGTCGAGCCAGAATACCAAAGCTTGAAACCGGTATTCTCAACCTCTCTCTCCTTTTGACCTGCCCATCTAGTCTCTCGTACACAAAGGATATTTACACGCCTCCTAATCGCAACGTCCACTAACTCTCATAGCTTTCCCATCAAGGATCCTACATTCCAGTACCCACCCGAAACCTAGTTTCCTCGGCTAGCTTCCATACCCTTTGCATTCGTCGAGGAAGATGTAAAGAACCTTGCTCACTTAACATTACATCCGGGCGATGATGTAGTGCGCCACTAAGGTGGTGGCGATCCGGCCCTCACCCATTAAGCACCACATCTGGGTTCCGATATGGCGCGCCACTAAGGCTGTGGCAGCCCAGCCCTCACCTACTTAACAACATACCCGGGTTCCGGTATGGCGCGTCACTAAGAGGGTTACGCCTCAACAAATATCCAATGGGTTTCATTTCTATGAGAATGGCTAAGTATAGTTGCTGGCTCGCCAAGCCTATCACAACCCCTCCTCCTTTATTCGGGCTTTGGACCAGCTATGTCATTACAACATAGTCGGAGTTATTTTTCAAAAGTACCATGTACACAACAAAATATTCTACCTAGTATTGCAAAAATTGGCATGGTACTACACCCATCTCAAGTCATTATGGGGCTTATGCCATCTCCTATTCATGGGTGGTTGAGATAGAACAACAAATGGAGCATACATACCATAGAAATCAAGTTCCACTCAAGTTCTAGAGAGTTCAATTTAGATTTTAAGTATCTCAATTTGATTCTCTCGATCTCTCCTTTATGTGTGTTGGAGATATGTCCTAACCAAACATTTTTCCTAAATTCATCCCACCACTAAATAAGGCTTGTATGTAGAGCTTGGTAGGGAATATAGTAGGCATATTTGCAACCAATAATATTGCTAAGTCAAAAAAGCAAGCCTTAGGAGAAATAAATTAAAAACATTTTTATTCGAGACTTGTGCATGTGTGATGGAATAGAGGTGGATGTGTATATTGAGTTGACTCCTTTTGAACGTGTGACACCCGGTCTGAAAATGAACCAAGCGTAATGCATATGTGTGCCCAGGATGTTTAACACACATGCACAAGTGATTCACAATTGATAAACAGATATAAACCATGTCTCACATATTATTACTAATAATAGAACCTTATTAAAAACCAAATAGCCTTGAATACAAGCTCTAATGAAACTGCAGCGAAAAAACTAAACTCTAATGACTCCAACTCCATAGGCAAGTTTGACGGTAACACGCGCGCCTATTACTCCTCATAAACCTCCTGGTAATCCACCTGATCGCCTGCGTCTAAATTTGGTGGGGGAATAGCAAGGGTGAGCACATGTCATACTCAGAAAGTGTGGGAAAGTATGACATGTAGCTTAAACAAGGAATGATAATAAAATGGGCTGATTGCATAAAAGTATATTCAAAACAGCTAAAAATGCAATTATATCATTATTTAGTGAGTTCCATCAAAAAATAACCTTAATATCACCAATTTCAACTTAAATAACCAATTCCAGCAATAATAATCCATAATCAACTCATAACTGTTCATTTATCTCATTTTCATCAATTCCATGTACCAAAGACATTTAGTTAACCAATACCAGTTCCCAATTCAATTCCAGCCATTATACCATATTAAAGTCCATGTTCTAATCATGTGATGGTCCAGGTTCCTCATGACCGGCAGCACGGCTGTCATGATAGTTTTGAACCACACTCTGCAGAGGTTGTACCACATTACCCACAAGTTCGTGCATTTATCGGCTTTTGATGACTAAGGAATCTCAATTATGTCATCTCACACTTCCTTAGGTGTGTGGCCAAGAGAACACAAAATAGCATTTACAAAGTGATCGTTAGACTATTTAGACCCTACTGAGGTTTCAATGTTGGTGATGTATCCAACCGAGCACATCCAACCAAGGGCCCCCTCTTGAGCCATTCAGATCCCAGGGTAGTCCTACCAATCTCTACAAACCCAATCTGACTACCCCTTCCCCGAGCATTCTTAATGGTCCAAATAGTTATCACAAAACAATGATTAGTCAGCTAAGCCGCACCCATACCTGGCCCTGTGGTGGCAGTGTAATTCCTAGATGGTCGCTCCATGAACTGGTCCTTCGATCTAAAACAAGCAAAATCACCAAAATAGTCATACCCATTCCACATAACCGGCTTGCTTAGATCCCTAGGCATCATGTTCTAAAGGGTCATTATTACCAATTCTCATCATTCACATGTTTAGTATTTCATAGTTAAGTAGTACTAGTGTTTCCCAAACCCGATTGAGTAATGCGAATCAAAAGTGTAATGTACCCTTCCCAACTCTCTACATAGTGTTAAGGCGACAAGGGTGGTCATGCAAGACTAGTAAACTCCTACCATTGGGTTTTCTCATCGATTTCGAAACAAGCATGCAATTTTGCAAAGAAAACCTTTAAAACAGGATCAATATGGTCAAGGGCACTTGCCTTGCTCTTGAGCTTGGTTTGGATCAAAGGCTTCGTAATTCTGGTTCTGCAGGTCCTTAATAGCACTCTCTATGGCAATTCCTTCTATTTCGAGCGACAAACATGCAAAACACACAATTCAATCAAATAATGCTCATATAGTACTCACTATGCCATGATATGCATGATTAATGAAATTGTGAGTCTCTAATAATGTCTACTATCTAGTTACAATAGTTTCTAACAAGTTTAACCTAGTTTGGAATTAATTTGAGCTGATTTGGAATTAATTTAGCACAGTTCAGATTTAGAGGCCGGAGAAGTCCGGTATAGGTGCCAGACAAGTCTGTTCTCATACAGTAAGGGACATCGGACTAGTTCGGTGTTGATACCGGACAAGACCGGGGTTGGATCGGACTAAGTTAGGTGTTTTTGGACAAGTCTGAAGTGTTACAGAAAAGATGACCAGACTAGTCCGGTGTCATAATGGACTAGTCCGTTTTGCTCCAGTAAGACTGATAGGACTAAACCGTGCTGATAAAGGACTTGTCTGCACTTCTAAATGGAATACAGGACTAGTCCGGGGATTAGACTGGACAAGTTCTCACCCTAACAGACGGAAACTTCCTGCTTAAGCCTAAATTCATTTTAATCTTGTTCTTTTTTACATGGCTTAATGTTAAACATGTATGAGGGTGTATGCAATGCATTATGCATGAAAATTAGGGTGTTACAAACCTACCCCCCTTAAAATGAATCTCGCCCTCGAGATTCGATGCGAAAGGAAAGAGATAGGGAAATTCCTTCTTAAGATAATCCTCTCGCACTGAAGTTGCTTCCGATTCTGTATGATGCTTCCATTGCACTTTGCACCATCGAATCACCTTGTTCATTGTGACCCTCTCCATGGTGTCCAAAATTTTAACAGGTTGCTCGGTATAGGTTAAATTTTCCTCAAGCTCCAATTCTTCCATTGGTACTTGCTATTCTGCTACCCTTATGAACTTCTTAAGCAGAGAAACATGAAACACATCATGAACATCCGAAAGGTGTGCAGGCATCTCCAGTTCATAGGCTACTTCTCCCCATTTGTCCAAAATCTTGAGTGGATCACATCAGGCCCAAATACTTGGGTTTCCCCTGTCTCATTCCAAAACAAGGGTGTTCTTTACCTTCTCCCATACAATGCTTCATACAGAGACATCTTCAGACTTTCTTGATAGCTGTTATTGTAGGAAAATTCAGCATATGGAAGACTTTTGTCCCAACTTCCTCCATATTTTAGCACACAAGCTCTTAGCATGTCATGCAAAATCTGACTTGTCCTCTCGGTCTGTCTATCCGTTTGAGGGTGATAGGCAGAACTGAAATTCAATTGAGTCCCCATTGATTCATGCAGCTTTTGCCAGAACCTTGAGGTAAACTAAGAACCTCTATCAGACACTGTGTTCTTGGGCACTCTGTGTAAACACACTATTCTTGCCATATACCATTCCGCCAACTTGGCTTTGCTATAGGTAGTCTTGACAGGAATGAAATGCGTTGATTTCGTAAATCGATCGTCAATAACCCATATTGAATCATACCCTGCTGAAGTGCAAGGCAAACTGTGAGGACCGGGTCCACACAATCTAGGAATCGCAGAGGGTGGTGCCGTGCGATGCGGCAGGCAACAGCACACACGAAAAGAATATGAAAATATACAAAGTTTTATTTATATAAACATTGGAAGTATTTTACAATACTTAATGTACATTAGAAGATAATTCTCATAGCTAGACCCTCAGCCCAGCTATGCAAAAGTACAGTCATCCAGCCCGCGGACGCTGCACACTAGCAACACACAACATTACGGCAGCGTGCAGGGCTCCTACTCTGCGGTATACCCTGAATGGGGCATTGCCTCATCCTTGGGCCCTTCCTCATATGTCTCACCTGCAAACAACTTCATATAGCAACCGTGAGCACGAAGGCTCAGCGAGACCTAATCGTGTCACCTAAACATGGAACTCTACATGCAGAGATACTTAACATAGGAATAGTTATAACAGTAAATGACTCACTTATATGTTGATCATCATTTTTCAAGTTAATAGCAGCAGCTTAAATGTTTAATAAAAGTAACTTTAGGGAGCCTAATCTATAGCAATCATAGTTGCAAAGCAATTATATTTCAATACATCGTATTCTGCTGACTTCTTCATATTTACTACGTCACAGCGCAATGAACAAGTGGTACTCAAATAACCGCGAGGGACGGTGATTGCAATCAGGACACACTCGAATAACACGTCACATACACCCATTCCTAAGGAACGTGTCGTGCTCCTCACCACATCATAAGTAGCAACCTTTCACTAGAAACTCAAACGTTGAACCGGACCCACCATCGCTGGCACAAGGTCCCCAAACGGATCGTGTCTATTCCCACCGACCGATTTCTACCTTGCTGCCCTCAACCCACCCCTATCAACCGTGGGCTATGCCTCGACATCCATGTTATCGAGTTACATCGGTTTCCTAGGTTCCATACACCTAGTATGCATCTGGTACAGTTCAAACTTGTCCAGTAGGACCGCACACGGATCGGTCCTCAATCGACACAAGCAGGGCTACGCACATGAGACCATGTCTCGCTGCATTCTACCCGCATCTCGGTCTCAATTTCATATTGATAAACCATTATTTAATCAATTCTTTCCTGTGTGATAAAATCCTATCTCGCGAGTAGATTCAACTACTCAACTTCTACAGGATTCCTAAAAACTTAAGCATGGCAATTTCTACTCGTCAAGCTGTAGACCTACCCAAGACGCCATGGGATTTGTGGGTCATGCAAGTGGAGTTTCAATAACCTTAGCCCTAATGCACAAAATTCATCCTAGACATAAGTGATACAAAAATAAACTTTGAAATAGCACTTAAATGCAAATCGGGGCTTGCCTGGCTGTGAGTCAGAGGGATAGTTAGCTTCTAAAATAATGCTTTCCAAGGGCTCCGGGTCTTCCTCGATCTCGGTAACTAGATGCTATGCAATATATAAAGTACATGAGTGAATAGAAACTATAGAAAAGATCTTATAAATACTGATCAGGTATGAAGATGATTTTAATTGGATTTGGGAGTTTTACAGTGGATACTAGGTTCTATTAGTAAGATCTGGACCAAAAATTGGAGATGTTCAAGGAATCTTGTTGTCTCTAAAATTCCAACAAGTAAAAGCCTTCTCTGAAATTTGGTTTTCATTCTAGAGCTTTGTCATTGCTTAAAAGTGGATGATCAAGGTAGAAGAGGGGGCCTTACTGGTTCTAGGAAAATTTGTATCACAATTTTCTAAGCTTCGTACAGGGAGAAATTGATTTTATAAGTTTGCAAGAAATTCTTAAAATGTTTTTGTACATTTTCCATTTTTCAATTGACATAGGTGATTTGAACACTGTTTGGTCCAGTAAATGAAGTCCAATGAATTTGAAATTTTTACTAGAGATCAAGTGAATTTTTAATAGTTATGTATAAAATTAGGAATTTTCTGATTAACAAAATAGGAGTAATTAATTTCCCAAATAGTTAGATCAGAGGAATTAATTATGAAAACAATGAGCGTTTCATGTCCAACAAATTGCACCACTGCAAATTGTGATTAAGATGAGTCTAAAAGAATTTATTGGGAATTATTTGAGAAAGTATGCTAGGAGAAATAGATTTTCAAACTTTGCCCAAATTCTGGAATTAATCTCCAAAAGGAAAGTTTGAATAATTCAGCTGGCCCCACTTCAATTAAATGGACCAATCGCATCTTAGCAACACCGAGGGCCATGGGATTAACCCGCACGGCCACATTTAATCTAACGTCACAACTGATCCGGGGGAGACACATCAGAGACTGACATGTGGAGCCTGCCTCCTTTCTTCAACCTCGCGATGCGAGGCGGCACTCTTCGCCGGAGCCGCGGCGACGCTCGCCGGGATTGCTGTGTCGACCTCCACTCGGCTCGACCGGGCCGCCTAGACCTAAAATCGGATGCGCAACACGCTGTTGAGGTCCAGAGGAGTCGGTGGCGGCCAGAGATGAGCGTACGATGGCGGCGGCGGAGCTGGGGTTTCAGGGATGGTCGGAATCGCTCGGAAATGGCGCAAGCAACTCAGAGAAAAGCTCGGAATGTTCCTGGGAGTATGAGGAAGGTGAAAAATAGGTACACACACCGCATAATGGCCGGCAAATGCATGTTCGATGGCGAGCAGCGGTGCTTTTCAACAGCGATGATGAAAACTCAAAAAACTCAGACTATGGTCGATTATTCTCATCGGCTCTTGATCTAGATGATGCGCCTAGATGTATAGAAGCTATCTCTCAACTGGATTAAATTATAATCATTCACAGAAACATAATTGCATCGATGACCTAGCTCAAAGTGTAAACCTGAGCCGAGATGAAAATGAAGAGTACTTGCTCGACAAAGGAGGAAAAGTTTTGCGGTTTTCTCCATGAGAACCGTGGTGACCCGGCGCTCCTTTCTTCTGTTGAAGTCAAGGCTTGCAACAGCCTAGTTCGTCAGCTTTAGGGTGGACAGAGGTGATGTCCACGGCGGCTCAACGATGGCGTCCGTGGAACTTCAAACTATGGGCAAAACAATGAGCAAAACGATGAGCCAGTTAGTGTAGATGATAGAGCATAGCCTTGGCGCCATCTTTGCTGTTTGCATCGAAGATAAACGAGGAAAGACCAAGGTGCTCACCAGGGAGGAAAAGGAGGCTGCAAAAATGGTGATTTGGTTTTGGTGAAACAGAGGGTGAGGTACTCGTCGGTGAGGCACCGCAAGGCCTTAAGAAGGTCGAGGAGTCACCTAGCCACGCAGCTGCTTGCCTCTACATGTCTATGTCATGGTGGCGCGCCCTCCCAGCATTGAACGGCGAGGACAGCCGTGAAACAGAGCACTCACGGCTGTGTTTCACTGACTAATGGGCCCCACCACCCCTTTCATCCTAATTCTTCTCCGCTCCTTTAATTCACCCACCAGTACTTGTCCAAAAATGCTACATTTTCGTGTAGAGACCAATTTAAATGTGTAGACTCATATTCTTGAATTGGATTTCAAATTTGGACAAGTTTCAGGTAAAATTCAAATTCAAATTCAAATTTGAATTGAGTTCAATGTACTCATTGAATTAAATAGAAATAGTGCTCCAAATATTATGAAAATTTGCAGGGGTGCTATTTGGAATATTTGGAAGCTAATGGTGAACTCAAATATTTATTTTGGCAAAATTTTAACAGGAGCAAGTTTTTAATATTTGAATTCCCTTTATTATAGTTTAAATGGGTTTTATTTTTCAAATACCATTTTAATTTCTTTTCTTTTCCAATTCACCTTTTAAATTCTCCTCTATGAACTTTGTACCTTGAATTTAGGGCTTTTACATGAACCAACTATGCAATCCATACCAACTTCTTCCCACTTCAATTCTGGAATATTCAATGGTTGTAATAATCCGGTTGGCCTTTGATGTTCAGCTTTGACTCGTTGGCATACATCACATAGTGCAACATATTCTGCTATGTCTCTTTTCATTACATCCCACCAGTGGCATGTCTTCAGGTCCTTGTACATCTTAGTACAACCAGGATGGATAGAGTAAAGTGAGTCATGTGCCTCCTTCAATATCAACTGTCGGAGACTCTTGTCATTAGGCATGATAATCTGTTTTCCAAGCCATAGAGTACCTTGGTCATCCTCATCAAATCTTAATTCTCTCCCTTCTTGGGTCCTTTCCTTGATTTCCCGGATTTCCTTATCCTTGGTCTGGCCTTCTCTTATTTCTTGTTCCATGGTTGGATTTACTTCCATTGCCCCCATATCATTCACAAATCCAACCATTCAAACTCCTTCCATAGTTCGGATGGAAACTCCCGAACCGTGAGCTGGTAACTTACTCCTTTTCGACTCAAAGCATTAGCCATGACATTAGCCTTCCCCGGGTGATAGTTGATTCCCACATCATCATCATTTATGAGCTCGAACCATCTTTGTTGTCTCAAATTCAGATCCGTTTGCGTGAATATGTACTTGAGACTCTTATGATCCATATAAATCTCACATCTACGACCAAGAACGTAATGTCTCCAAATATTTAATGCATGCACTACAACTGCAAGTTCGAGATCGTGTGTTGGATAGTTCTGCTCATGTTTATTCAGCTACCTAGATGCATAAGCTACAACTTGGCCTTCTTGCATCAATACACAGAGTCCTTGTCTTGATGCATCGCAATAGATATCAAAGATCCTGCTTCCATCTAGCAACACCAACACCGGTGTTATGGTTAACCTCTTCTTTAGCTCCTCAAAACTATGTTGACAAGATTGAGTCCACCTGAAAGGCTTCTCTTTCATTAACAATTCGGTCATGGGCTTTGCTATCTTGGAAAAGTCCTTGATGAACAGATGATAATATCCAGCCATTCCAAGAAAAACTCCTAATTTCTTTTATATTTTGTGGCGGTTCCCATTTCAGCATGGCCCTCACTTTCTCTGGGTCAACTGACACTCCTCCGCCAGATAAGATATGACCTAGGAATGATATCTTCCTAATTCAGAATTGGAACTTGTTGAACTTGGCATACAGCTAGTGCTCTCGCAATTTCTGCAACGTCAGCCTTAAATGCTCCTCGTGCTCCTCTTCATTCTTCGAGTAGATCATGATGTCATCAATAAATACTACCAAGAACATATCCAAATACTCCATGAAAACCATTTTCATAAGATACATGAAGTACGCCGGTGCATTAGTCAATCCAAATGACATGACTGTATACTCGTAAGATCCATACCATGTCCTAAATGCTATTTTGGGTATGTCCAACGGTCTAATCTTCATTTGGAAGTATCCCAGCCCAAGATCAATCTTAGAGAATATTCTAGCTCCCTTCATCTGGTCGAACAGATCTTCAATGCGGGGCGGTGTGTACTTATTCTTGATTGTCACCTCGTTGAGAGACCGGTAATCTACACACATTCTCTGGGATCCATCCTTCTTATCTATGAAAAGCACCGGGGCTCCCCAAGGTGAAGAGCTTGGGCATATAAAACCCTTCTGTAACTGCTCTTGAATCAGCTTCTTGAGATCTGCTAATTCCTTAGGAGGCATCCTATATGGCCTCTTTGTTATGGGTGCAGTTTCAGGTATTGAATCAATGACGAACTCGATGTCACGATCAGGTGGCATACTTGGCAATTCCTTAGGAAACACGTCTAGATATTGACGAACAATTGGAATCTTCTCCACGGTCACTCCTTTTGCACGATTTACCATTGCCTTCTCAGTCATCGCCTGAACTGCCTTGAATTATATATTGATTCCTTCCTCGTTTGTTAATTGCACTATCCGAGTAGAACACTGGATCACTCGTTATGCTTCCTTAACCAATCAATTTCAAGGATGATGTCCAACCCATGTGAATTTAGGAGAATAAGGTTGGCAACAAATTCTACCCCCCTTATGGAAATACTTACTTTTGGACATACTATATTTGTCCTCATCTCTCCTCTAGGAGATTTAACTAACAAAGAGTAAACTTCAGGTATGATATGGGCATGCTATGCTTTACAGCATATGTTGAAGAGATGAATGAATGGGATGCTCCAGAATAAAATAATATAGTCCTTTGGTTGGAGTTTGCGAGAAACATACCAATAACAGCATCCTCAGCTTGTTGAGCCTCTTCTGTAGATACATGATTCACCTTGCCACGAGCGAAATTTTGTGTTCCCCGGTTGCCTTGAGCTGCTCCTCCATTGGGCCTTGGATTCTGCCTTGGAACATTGCTCATCTGACCCTGACTTGATTTTCAGCATTGATTATCAAAATGTCCTGTCTGACCACAAGCATAGCAAGTCTTTCCACTAGTGGTGCAAGCAAAGTTAGGGCGAGGCTGGTTCTGAGCATAAATAGGTATATTTGGGTGTGGCGCAGGCTGCATAGGTAAGCAAGGTGCTTGCATAGGCGGGTGTTTCTGCATTGGTTGTTGTGGTCGTGGTGGATATGCAGTGCGCTATGCAGCAGCAGATGGGTTATAATAGGGTGCGGCATGTGGTGCATAGCGCGGGCAGACATTGCTTCCTTGCAGCTGTCCATGATATGACATCTTCATCTTGTTGTCTAAATCCGTCTCCCGAATCTTGTTCTCAACCACAATGGCTTTGTCAACCAGCTTCTGGAAATTTGCATAGTCAGCATTGAGCAATTAAACTTCAACTTCATTATTGAGACCTGTCATGAACATATATTGCTTCCTGCTATTAGTGCTTATGTCCTCTGGACCATATCTCGGCAGTTGAGTGAATTTATTGAGATACTCACTCACACTCATCCTTCCTTGTCTGGGGTTTTCAAATTCTTGTCTTCTCAGTATCATAACTCTCTCTGGCAGATAGTGAGAGCAAAACTTTTGCTTGAATTCAGCCTAGGTGATTCTCTCCTGATCTTCATGGGCATTGCATAGAGATTCCCACCAATTTGCAGCAGCTCCAATCAACTGGAGTGAGGCAAAAAGAACCTTCTCCCTGTCACTGCACTAGACTATAGTGAGTTTCTTCTCAACTGACTTCAACCAATCATCAGCTGCCATTGGATCTTTGACTTGAGCAAAGGTAGGAGGCCTGGTCCTCATAAACTCCCCCAAATGGTTGTGGTTTGGCGGGGGTGGCGGTGGTGGAGGCATGTGGGGCTGATTGTTGTTGCCATATTGCAGCTGTCCCATAGTCTATATCATTGTCTGCATGAGCTGGTTCTGCATAGCCAATAGCTGCTCAAGGTTGTTAGCTCCCGGGGCAGGTCCCTGGTTGTTCTGAGGTGCTTCATTGCCCTCCTCCTCACTATTGGCATTCCTCTGGTTACGAGTCCTCGACATCTGTTGGTGAAAGAATAGTAGAGATGGAAGAATTTAGAGTTTGAAAATAAATGCCCCAACTATATGGATCAAGTTATATGTAACTAAGCAAATCCTTTGTTAATTGTAATAACCCTATTAGAGGAGGTGGACAAGCTCCCCACAACACTCTACTACGTGTGAATGTGGATAAAACGCCATAGGTCCCACTACTCGCACCAAACACACACCAAAAAAATTTAGCACACCATACTAATATGACTAAAACGACCTAAATGCTTTTCTAATCTGTAGGATCCAAGAGCACGTAAAAAGCTATCAGAGGAGGGGGGTGAATGGTAGATTAAAAAATCTTACGCAGCGGAAACAATTAAATCCTAACCCCTTCGACAGAAAAACGATCTATTAAACAAATCATGTGTGAGACTAATCTAAACGCGTTTCACCGTGACAGAAGTGATAGATATCAGAGAGAATCAAGTCACGAAGATGACACAACAAGAATCACTCAAATCCGTCAAAAGAAACTCATGTTACAATCGAAAGATTGAGCAAAGAACAATCTGTTCTACTGAGTAAAAAACAGTTCTGGAACGCTGCAAAGAAACTCGTGTAGATTAAAAACCACAAATCCAATGACCGTGAAATTTTTACTGATGATAGATAATCATATTGTGAAGACAACCCAAAAATAATCACGTCAATTCGATCTGTAAAACTCGAGTTATGATAAAAACACCAAAAAAATGTAGTGCTGTGAGGAAACTCGACGAAAAGAACATGTCTGGAATAAGTCGGACGAACAAGGCACAAAAGTTCCTTTTAGCTATGAATTTTATTCAATAGAACACAAGAGGAACAGCCCCCAAATTCGTGCGCCACGAGCTCTGGCCTCCCTTGCTTATATAACCAACCCTTAGGCCAACCCAATCTCAACTAGGACTCTAATCCTACTCAGCTCACGAATCGAAACATTACATAACTGCTCAAGACTCTTCTATACGCAAATAGAAGCAATCTTAAGACTTCCAAACACCTTAGGAATGTATCCCACATTCCTAAAACAACTCAAATTCGTGACTCACAAAAAATCCTATCATAACCAACTCAAATCTTTCCATATTTGAGTCAAACACGACTCAGCTGCAACTTGAGTCCATAACCTAGTCGGTTGGACATTTCCGACCAATTCTTTACGTCCACATCTATTTATCATGCCTCAGAACCATGTAGCCACATCCATGCACTCGTTGCACACGTGCAAACATCTTCCAACGACGTCCATGATACCTTCATATGCATTGTTCTTGATTCATACATGTTGTGCTACCTCCCGATCAACTCAACCACAATTCCTCCCAAACTTGGTTGTTGAACCTCATCTTCTCCCTAAGACTAGTTCAATGGATCCCGTCACCAGCCATGTCTTGGACTCAAGTAACACCTGCACATGAATAATGAACCAATACTTCTGAGCACAAGTCCTCGACTTGACTCTCGTTAGTTCCGAACCTACAACATCTTACGTGAGCACCTCACATAAGCATGTTGCAAACCATAGAAAAATGATATCAGCCTTAACAACCAAAACACACCAAAAACTTGGGAAAAGAATACTAAGCAACCTTTCCATAAGTGTAAAGCAAGTTTGAAACATTGCAGATAAAAGCAAAAACACCGCGATCAAGCACCGGACCTTGCCAAAGCTAACCGTAGCTTGAGCCGAAGCTTACCAAAGCTAGTACAACCTAGCGCCAGAGCTTATCAAAGCTAGTAAAACCTAGCGCCAGAGCTTGCCAAAGCTAGTCGGAACTAGTCAATCCAAAAGCCGGAGCTAGAAAAACATGTTGGAACTAACCAACATAAGTCAGACCTATTAAAACATATCGGAGCTTAACAATGACATGCCGGAGCTACCAAAGACATGTCGAAGCTAAAGAAAAATCTCACCGGAGCTACCCAAAACATGTCGGACCTAGACAAAGAAAGTTGGACATATTGTCGGACCTTGCCGGAGCTCGGACCTAGAGTTGGACTTTGCTAAAAAGGTGTTTTAGCAGAATTTCAGAACTTTTATCAACAAAGCCAATGTATTCAGCACACATAGGTCTCACAATATCCCCCTTGATGAATGCATTGGCAACACCACTTAAGATCCGAACATTGGCTTATTCACATTATATGTTTTGAAAACAATTTCTCCCCCTTTGTAAAACAGAAATAAAATGAGAAAAATAAATTTCCCCCGCTGAGAAGAATCATGCCAAAAAAAATTGTGAATGTGTGCAATGTAATCAATTTTTCCCTCTTGCATACTAATCTTTAAAAATTCACATATTGTCTATTATCTCTCCCCCCTTCAACAATGTATTCAGCAAGGTTCAAAGACAAATTTTAATCGTTATGAGCATATTATAACATATATATATATATATATATATATATATATATATATATATATATATATATATATATAACAAAGCTCATCCAAGTCATACTATCAAGTAACTTACACTATCACATCAGTGAAATACATAAAGTAGTGTAAGCCATGCTAGAGATCAAATGTAATTTCCAATTTAGCAAGTCATGATCTCACAAACTTAACTATTTCAAAACCTTAAAGCTTGACACTTGTTGCTGCATTTTATTATTTTTCAAGGCACAAATTTAGATCATATGATATTTGCAAGAGATTATATGTGCATCTGCCTTATTCTAACCAACCAAGCCAAGCCTATGTAATTTGACAATCAGAAGCTTAAGGACATGGTTTTAGTCATACACAACTTCTTCCAAGTTCATATCTAAGTGCAATGATAAGCCATCTAAAAAGAAGAAGTGCGATGCATGCATATTCTCTTGATCCTTTCTTATTTTTATTTAATCATAAAAGCTCAACATGTAAGTTAATTACTTGATTAATTCTTTATGATTAAAAGCACTTGTGATCATGCAACAAGTTCAAAACAGCAAGAAAGTTCGACCATGACCAAATTTAGTGTAAGTAATTATTCCAATTACTAGACATGGCAAAAACTACAAAATGTATAACACGAGTAATGTAGTAAGAAATTTCAGCATGTAAAGGAATCACAAAGTCATATATGTATGAAATACTATGCTCATATTATTTAAATTTCAGATTCACACATAGACTTCTCAAGATTGAAAACTCCCCCTCAATTTAACCTATGAGGATGCATAACCCCTATTTCACTATGAATGTAACAAAAACAAGTGAAATCCACAAGTTTTGTAAAAATGTCAGCCAGTTGTTGTTCGGTATCTATATGGTGAAGCACAATGTTTCCTTTTTCAACATTATCACGAAGAATGTGATACCTAATGTCAATGAGCTTAATTCTAGAAAGTTGGACAGGGTTTTTAGCAATGCAAATGGCACTAGTGTTATCACAAAACAGTGGAACACTATCTAGATCAACCCCATAGTCCTTAATTGTCTGAACAATCCAAAGAATTTGTGAGCAAACACTAGCTGCAGCTACATATTCAGATTCAGCCGTGGATTGTGCAACTAAGTTTTGTTTTCTAGAGGACCAAGCAACAAGTGAATTACCAAGAAAATGACAAGCACCAGAAGTACTTTTCCTATGGATCCTATGAATCCTTTTGAGGGCTTGACGATGTGAAGCGCGTGGGGAGGCTTGAAACCGTGCACAAAGACATTCGCTGAATTGGATGTCCGGTCTTGATGTCGTGAGGTACAAAAGTGATCCGATCATGCATCTATATTCTTTTTGATCCACGGCTTCACCATCTTCATCATGTTCAAGTGTTGTTGCTGTTCCCATTGGTGTCCGAAGAGGCTTGCTTTTGTCCATGTTGAAGCGCCTTAGGAGGTCTTTTGTATACTTCATTTGATGCACAAGGGTACCCTCCTTGGTTTGCTTGATTTGCAGTCCCAAAAAGTATGTGAGTTCTTCCATCATACTCATCTCAATTTCTAAACTCATCATAGCTGAAAACTTGGACACAAGATCATGAGAAGCACAACCAAAAATAATATCATCCACATACACTTGAACGAATAATGAGTCATTGCCATGCATAAGCACAGAAAGAGTTTTATCAATCTTTCCCATGGTAAACCCCTTTTCAAGTAAGAATGTTTTTAACCTATCATACCATGCTCTAGGGGCTTGTTTGAGACCGTACAAGGCTTTGGACAATTTTTAAACATGATTAGGAAAATCTGGATTTTCAAAACCCGGTGGTTTATTTGACATAAACCTCCTCATCTATGTAGCCATTAAGAAAAACACTTTTAACATCCATTTGATATAGCTTAAAACCTTTAGATGCAGCAAAAGCTAACAAAATTCTTATGGCTTCTAATCTAGCAACAGGAGCAAAAGTTTCATCAAAATCTAGACCTTCAACTTGAGTGAAACCTTGAGCAACCAACCTAGCCTTATTCCTAACCACAACCCCATCCTCACATTGTTTATTTTTAAACACCCATTTAGTTCCAATTAAAGTGTGACCTTGAGGTGGAGGAACAAGTTTCCAAACATTATTTCATTCAAAATTTTCTAACTCTTCTTGCATGGCAATAATACAGGATTCATTAGTGAGTGCGTGTGATATATCTTTGGATTCAAAATAAGCAACAAAAGCAGAATGAGCTTGAGAGTTTGGATCGCAAAACCTGGACCGCATGACTCGTTCGTGCAAGCTTCCAATAATTTGTTGTGGTGGATGAATTTTTAGAACCCAGAGGGGAGTGGACACCTCACAAGCTTCTCCTTCTTCATGTTCATGATAAATCAATGAACTTGTGACTTGAGGAGGATCTGGACCAGCAATGGTGGTCGTCGGTGCTGGCTGTGAATCAAAATCAGGAGCTAGAACAATGTCATTAGCTGCTGAATTTTCGGGCAGCAGCTCCACCTCTTCCTCATCTTCAACGAAAAGGATCCCCCCTGCGGATATGGATCCGGACCTGCAATTCTTGAACTAGTACCTGTGCTAGTTTCACCAGAAGAAACCTCACAATTTTACACAATTTTGTTAGTGTCAAGTAAAAGCACACGGTAGCCTCTAGTATGAGATGGATAACTAAGAAACATGCCATCAACAGATCTAGGTTCAAATTTATCAAGATTACCATGTTTCTTAACAAAGCATTTGCAACCAAAGACCCAAAAGTGTGTAACACTAGGCCTATGTCCAAACCGGAGCCCATATGGTGTTTTACCTAGCTTAGCGCACAAGAAAACACGATTTGAGACATAACAAGCAGTTGCAATCGCGTCAGCCTTAAATTTCCTAGGAGTTTGATAATCATCAAGCATAGTCCTAGCCATCTCAACTAAGGTTATGTTCTTTATTTCTACAACACCATTTTGTTGAGGTACATATGGTGAAGAAAGTTGATGATATATTCCAACTTTAGCACAAAAGTGATCAAAAGTTTGATTTTTAAATTTGGTTCCGTTACCACTTCTAATCACTTTTAAAGATCCTAGGTGATAAATTGATAATCTAAGAAATAAAGTTCTAAAGTGACTAAAAGCTTCATTCTTAGATGCCATAATGTAAACCCAAGTGTATCTAGAATAATCATGAACAATCACAAGAACAAACCATTTACCTCCGAAGGATTGAACGCGTGAAGGTCCTACAGTGTCCTACAGTGTCAAGGTGCAAAAGTTGACCTGGTTCAGTTGTCATGATCATTGTGAGAAGAGTATGTGAACCTTCAACCATCTTAGCATGTCTACAAGAAGAGAACACAATTTATTTGTCTCCTTTAAGCTTAGGCAGCCCACATATGCGTTCAAGAGCACTAACACGCGTTAGATGATCAAATCCTACGTGACCAAGTCTACGATTCCAAAAATATAAATCCTTTGAATCATTAGCAACTACACACCTATGCTTAGAGGAAGGCATATCAAAATCAGCTTTAAAAACTCTTCCAAACCGTGACATGTTAAAAATAAGCTCACTGTCTGAATTTACACCTTTGCAGCAATTTTTAGTGAAAATAATTTCCATATTTTCATCTAGCAGTTGTGAAACAGAAAGCAAGTTGTATTTCAAATTTTTAACAAGTGCCACATCCTTCAAAGTGTAGTGATTATTTACTCTAACTGAACCCTTAGCAATTATAGGATTTGAAGAATTATCAGCAAAAGTAACATTCTCTACACGTGACACAAAAGAGAGGGAGGAGAACCACTCTTTGTTACCAGTCATGTGGCATGAGCAACCTGAATCCACAATCCAAATGTTCTCCTTCCTCAAGCGTGTAACCTCTTCATTGTCGCTGTTGTGTTCTGCATCCTCCGTACGTGATCTTGATTTGCCCGCCATGAAGCACAAGTTTGCCAAATCATCTTCATCTTTATCACTTCCAATGTCCACATCGCTTGTGCCAAGTTCTTGAAGTGCGGAGATAAAACTGCTCACCAATTGTCATCCTGTAAAACCCTTCTTTTTCTTCTTATCGTTTGCAGAGGTGTTCTTCTTCCTTGTTTTATTTTCATCCCGGGAAGTAGGACCTGAATGTTTAGGTCAATTTGAACGAAAATATCCTGTCTTACCACATTCGAAACATCGTTGAGGTCCGGAGCTTCCTCTCCTTCTAGTTCTAACATTTTGCAATGCTTTTGTGAACCTAGTAGAAAGAAGTACTAGCTCCTCCTCAATATGTTCAAGGGTTATAGAGGACAGCAAAGCAAGTGTACCACAAGATGAAGATTGACCGGAGCTAGGCATGTCACGTTGAGAAACAAAAGAAATAGACTTGTTGGGGTTCTTACGTGATATTATGTCAATTTCATGAGTTTTTAACTTGGAATATAGCACATCCAAAGTAAGTGTACTCATGACAGTAGATTCATGAATATATGTGACTTTCATCGCCCAAATTGACATATCTAATGCACATGACAATTGCCTAGCATTTTCAGCATCTGAAAAATTAACATTGACAATACGCAAGTTGTTGAGAATTTTATTAAAGCGAGCAAAAAGGTCATCAATAGACTCACCGGGTTGCATCTCGAAGCGCATGTATTCTTTGTTGAACATGTCTTGCCTTACCTCCTTGATCATGTTGGATCCTTTGTGGTAGTCACAAAGTGCTTTCCACACATCGTATGCAAGTCGAAGGTGTGCAACACGGTCGAAGTCACATTGAGTTAATCTTTGCACGATGAAGTTTCAAGCCTCGTTGTTGTTGTCGACATCTCTCATAGTTGTAGCTATAACTCGATCATTTGATGGCACTTCGTAAGGCTTCTATACCTTCTCCCATATTGCAAAGCCTTGAGCCTGGATGAAGGCTTCCATACATGCCTTCCAAACCTAAAAATCAATACCACTAAACACATAAGGTTTGGCGGAGTATTTCTCCATGATGATTAGTCAAAAACACGTGCCAATCACAAAGATTAGAGCACCGTGGCTATGATACCAATTGTAGGATCGAAGAGCACGTTAAAAGCTACCAGAGGGGGTGACTGGTAGATTAAAAAAATCTTACACAATGTAAACAATTAAATCTTAACCCCTTCGGCAGAAAAACGATATGTTAAATAAATCGTGTGTGAGACTAACCTAAATGTGTTTCACCATGAAAAAAGTGATAGATATTAGAGAGAATCAAGTCACGAAGACGACACAACAAGAATCACTCAAATCCGTTGAGCGAATCTCAAGTTACGATCGAAAGATCGAGCAAAGGTCAATCTGTTCTACCGAGTAAAAAACAGTTTTAGAACGCTGCAAAGAAACTCGTGTATATTAAAAACCACAAATCCAATGACCATGCAATTTTTACAGAAGATATATAATCAAGTTGTGAAGACAACCCAAAAAGAACCACGTCAGTTCGATCAGTAAAACATGAGTTATGATAAAATCACCGAAGAAAGGTAGTGCTGTGCAGAAACTCGACGAGAAAAACTTGTATGGAATAAGTCGGACGAACAAGTCAAAAAAGTTCCTTTCAACTACAAATTTTTTTCAATAGAACACAAGAGGAACAGCCCCCAAAGTCGTGCGCCACGAGCTCTGGCCTCCCTTGCTTATATAACCAGCCCTTAGGCCAACCCAATCTCAACTAGGACTCTAATCCTACTCAGTTCACGAATTGAAACTTTCTATAACTGCTCAATACTCTTCTATACGCAGATAGAAGCAATTTTAAGACTTCCAAACACCTTAGGAATGTATCCCACATTTCAAAAACAACTCAAATTTGTGACTCACACAAAATCCTATCATAACCAACTCAAATCTTTCCATATCTGAGTCAAACACGACTCAGTCGCAGCTTGAGTCCATAACAAGGTCGGTTGGACCTTTCCGACCAATTATTTACGTCCACATCTCTTTATCACACCCTGGAACCATGTAGCCACGTCCATTCACTCCTTTCACATGTGCAAACATCTTCCAATGAAGTCCACGATACCTTCATATGCATTGTTCTTGATTCATACATGTTGCGCGACCTCCCAATCAACTCAACCACAATTACTCCCGAACTTGGTTGTTGAACCTCATCTTCTCCCTAAGACTAGTTCAATGGATCCCATCACCAGCCATGTCTTGAACTCAAGTAACACCTGCACATGAATAAACAACCAGTATTTCCGAGCACAAGTCCTCGACTTGACTCTCGTTAGTTCCAAACCTACAACATCATACGTGAGCACCTCACATAAGCATGTTGCAAACCATAGAAAAATGATATCAGCCTTAGCCACCAAAACACACCAAAAACTTGGTAAAAGAATACTAAGCAACTTTTTCATAAGTGTAAAGCAAGTCTGAAACATTGCAAGATAAAAGCAGAAATACTGCAATCAAGCGCAGGACCTTGCCAAAGCTAACCGAAGCTTGAGCTGGAGCTTACCAAAGCTAGTACAACCTAGCGCCGGATCTTACCAAAGCTAGTACAACCTAGCACCGGAGCTTGCCAAAGATAGTCAGAACTAGTCAACCCAAAAGCCGGAGCTAGAAAAACATGTCGGAGCTAACCAACATAAGTCGAACCTATTAAAATTTATCGGAGCTTAACAACGACATGCCGGAGCTATCAACGACATGCAAGAGCTAAATACAAAGCACAACGAAGCTACCCAAAACATTCAGACCTAGACAAAGAAAGTCGGACCTATTTTTGGACCTTGCCGAAGCTAGGACCTAGAGTCGGACTTTGCTAAAAAGGTGTTTTAGCAGAATTGCAGAACTTTTATCATCAAATCCAATGTATTCACTACAACCCAATGTATTCAACATGCATAGGTCTCACATAATCTTCTAGACAGGAAACCTAGACTTAATTATGTGAGTCGTGGCTGTCCTGGCCGTGAAGCGGCGAAGGCGATGGTGGCGGTGAGGCATACACGGGTGCACGCCATGGTGAGTTGGCCGTCCATATAGGTGGCAGAGAAGTTTCTACACCATTGACCTCCACGATGGCACGAACTTCCTCTTTCTTTTCCATGATGAACAGCTTCTTGCGGAGGTAACAGATCTCTTCCATAGCATCCGCATAGCGATTTCCCAAGTTTACATATACCTCCTGAGATTTGTCAATGGCACGAGAACAAACTTCAGCTCCATCTTGCGTTCTTAAGATTTCCCTCATCCCCTTCTTGCGTTGTGGGTGTAGTGCAAAACTATTATCTCCAACTTGCTCCCGATAGACGTGGCACAATATAGTAAGTGCATCCCAAGCAACATCATCAATAGCTTGCTCCATTGTGGCTCACCATGTGGATGCAATGTGGCAGGTGACCAATTCATCTCTAGCAAGAACAGTAACTTGAGCCCTCCATTCATCCCGTCCAAGGTGAGGAATCCTCTTAACGTAGTACTCTGGGTGCATTTTGCATAGATCATAGAACTCATTCAATTGCTTGATTGCAGAACCTCCATCAGTGCCATTGGAACAAAATTCTTGGGCATCATGGTAAACTATGCATTTATCCTTCTTTCTGGCTTCACTTGGCTGCGATACATTCCCTTGAGCTTCTAGTACATCCTCTTGTGGTTTCTCCTCATCTTGGGCTTCATCTTCCTCCCCCTCATGTGTATCATCCTCCTCTTCTTCACTATCATAACATTCCACCATTTCAGGGTCTTCCTCCTCCTCCTCATCATCATCATAGGACTCCAACTTTTACGGATCTTCCTCCACTGCGTTGGAGTGTTCATACTCAACTTCCTTGATGGGAGAATTCACTTCTTCCTCTTGGACTGCTTCCATTTGCGGCTCCTCGCGAGACCTAAGATTGCTTCCAAGGGGTGGCAAACGGACTCTCTTGCGGGCTGTCATTTTGGTGTGAGCGATCTACAAGAAAACATGAGAAAAATAGAGGAAAAGTGTAAATATCCGTTATGAAAATTTCAGCAGCCATAAATTAAGATGAGAGGATGTGCATTTGCTTAAAAATATGGAAAAGTAGAAGAAATTGCAGCAGCAGCGAAAAGAATAAATTTTTCCACATCATATAGCTAGTGGAAGGAAAAATAGTGCAAAACAGGCTAATTTTAAATAGGAAAGAAGTCCTAAGGGTTTTGTGGTGTCCATTCTTCATAAGAATGCGTCCTACGGTCAAACCTCGCTCTGATACTAACTTGTGACACCCGGTTTCGAAAATGAACCAAGCATAATGCATATGTGTGCCCAGGATGTTTAACACACATACACAAGTGATTCACAATTGATAAACAGATATAAACCACATCTCGAATAATATTACGAATAAAGTACCTTATTACAAACCAAATAGTCTTGAATACGAGCTCTAATGAAACTTATGTGGAAAATCTAAACTCTAATGACTCCAACTCCACAGGCAAGTTTGACGGTAACACGCACGCTTGGTACTCCTCAAAAACCTCCTGGTACTCTAATTTGTCGCCCGCGTCTGAAATTGGTGGGGGAATAGCAAGGGTGAGCACATGTCGTACTCAACAAGTGCGAGAAAGTATGACATGTAGCTTAAATAGGAAATTATAATAAAATGGGCTAATTGCGAAAAAGTACATTCAAAATAGTTGAAAATGCAATTATATTATTGTTTAGTGAGTTCCATCCCAAAATAACCAAAAGATCACCAATTCCAACTTATATAACCAATTCCAACAATAATAATCCATAATCAACTCATAACTGCTCATTTATCTCATTTTCATCAATTCCATGTACCAAAACCATTTAGTTAACCAATACCAGTTCCCAATTCAATTCCAGCCATTATACCATATTAAATTCCAAGTTCTAATCATGTGACGATCCAGGTTACTCATGATCGTGAGCACGACTATCGTGATAGTTTTTAAACACACTCTACAGATGTTGTATCATTTTACCCAAATGTTCGTGAATTTATCACTTTTGATGACTAAGGAATCTCAATTATGTCGTCTCACACTTTCTTAGGTGTGTGGCCAAGAGATCACAAAATAACCTTTACAAATAGATTACTAGCCTATCCTGACCCCACTGAGGTTTCACCGGTGGTGATGTCTCCAACTGAGCACATCCAAACAAGGGCCCCCTCTTGAGCCATTCGGATCCCAGGGTAGTCCCACCAATCTCTACAAACCCAATCCGACTACCCCTTCCCCGAACATTCTTAATGGTCCAAATAGTACTGGCAAAACACTGATTAGTTAGCTAGGCCGCACCCATACTTGGCCATGTGGTGGCACTATAATTCTGGGATGGTCGCTCCATGAACCGGTCCTTAGATCTAAAGCAAGCAAAACCACCAAAACAATCCAACCCATTCCACATAACCGGCTTGCTTAGATCCCTAGGCACCATGTTGCTAAAGGGTAATCATTACCAATTCTCTTTATTCACATGTTCAATATTTCATAATAAAGTAGTACGGGTGTTTCCCAAACTTGATTGAGTAATGTGAAGAAAAAGTGTAAAGTACCCTTCCCGACTCTTTACATAGTGTATAACCGACAAGGGTGGTCATACAAGACTAGTAAACTCCTACGATTGGGTTTTCCTATCAATTTCGACACAAGCATGCAATTTTGATAACAAAACCATTAAAACAGGATCAATATGGTCAAGGGCACTTGCCTTGCTCTTGAGCATGGTTTGGATCAAAGATTCGTAGTTCTGGTTCTGCGGGTCCTCGAAAGCACATTCTATGGCAATTCCTTCTATTCCGAGCGACAAACATGCAAAACACACAATTCAATCAAATAATGCTCATATAGTACTCAATATGGCATGATATGCATGATTAATGCAATTGTGAGTTGAAACTTGTTAATGAGTTGATAAAAATGACTGCTAACTAGTACAATAGTTTCTAACAAGTTTAACCAAGTTTGGAATTAATTTGAGCTAATTTGGAATTAATTCAGTACATTTCCGATTCAAAGGCCGGATAAGTCCGGTATAGGTGTCGGACAAGTTCGGTATAGGTGCTGGACAAGTCCGTTCTCATACATGATGGGACTTCGGACTAGTTCGGTATTGATACCGTACAAGTCTGGGGTTGGATCGGACTAAATTAGGTGTTTTCGGACAAGTCTAAAGTGTTACAGAATGGCTGACCGGACTAGTCTGTTTTTGTCGAGTAAGGCTGATTGGACTCGTCTGTGGTGATAAAGGACTAGTCCGCACTTCTAAAGAGAACCCGTACTAGTCCGGGGATCAGACCGGACCAGTTCGCACTCTAACAGGCTGAAACTTCCTGATTAAGTCTAAATTCATTTTAATCTTGTTTCTTTTATATGGCTTAATGTTAAACATGTATGAGGGTGTATGCAATGCATTACGCATGAAAATGAGGGTGTTACAGAGTGGACTCTCTTATTCTGCAGGGATGAAACAGGGCTACTTTTCTTATTTTTTTCTCATGCTTCTGAAGTAAGCTTGCATTTTCTTTCTTTTTTTCTTTTTTTTTGTAGCCATGTCTTATACTCCCTTTTTATGCAATAAATTGTGAGAGAGTACTAAGCATGAAGGATATGGAGTTTCTCTTTTTATTGTGGAATGGTGGTATGATGGGATTTTGCTTACTTCTAGTGTAGAAGTATAGCATAATCAAGTGAAGTCTTGAATTCAAAAAGTAATGAATGAAATCTCACATAGGTCTATAATAGTTTGACAAAGCTCAATGTGAAGACAAATATCATATACATAAGGCCTATCAATGTAATATACCATAAGGCTTTGGTAGGTATTTCCAATCAAATCAATACAGGAATATCGATCAATTACGTCAGCCAAGGCCGACGTAATTAAGTCCTAAATCGATGTAAGTAACTTAATTACGTCGGTTTTTCCTTAATTACGTCGGTGGTTGGCCGACGTAGCGGTTTGGACGTAATTAAGGTAACTTACGTCGGCCACCGACATAAGTTACCTTAATTACGTCTGTTTGCAGTAGCCGACGTAAGTCACGTATCGGGATAGGCCGCGGGCTGGGCCAGAGTACTTACGTCGGCCACAGCATGCCGACTTAAGTTATGTGGCATAACTTACGTCGGTTTAACCACACCGACGTAATTTAAGTGACATAACTTATGTCGGCTAGGAAAAACTAACGTAAGTTAAACTGGGCTAACTTACGTCGGCCCAGTCATAGCCGACGTAAGTTAAGTTTTCGAATTTTTTTTAAAAACAAAAACAGACTACCTCGCACGATGGAGAGAACATAGAACAGATACAGATAAGGTTACAGAACAGATACACAGCACAACAGTTATAAAACATCATACAAAACATCGACAACAAAACAATTTGCAAATTAAGTTCCACCGGGCTAAACGCTAGCCCCTCCACTACCTCCAGGATCTTCTCGGCGCGTTCCCGAAACCTGCAGAAGAAGCATAGTCAATTGACAACACGAAATCAACATAAATTCACTTGTACCTAAAGCATTCCTTCATATACCTTTATGATGCGAAACAACTAGTTGATCCTAATTAGAAGTCCATAAACTATTTCCAGTTTCTTCTATCCATTTTGACAGTTTCTGAAACTGAACTGAAACTGGACATTAATTTTGACATTTTGACAGTCCACAAACTGAACTATCCATAAAATGAAAATGAACATTAATTACAATAAACTAAAACTGAAACTGACATTTCTATCCATAAACTGAACTTTTGACATTTCTATCCATTTTGACATTTCTATCCATAAACTGAAACTAACATTTTGACATTTTCATAAACTGAAAGTGATACTAACATGTCTATCCATAAACTGAAACTGACATTTCTAGCCATAAACTGAAACTAACATTTCTATCCATTTTGACATTTCTATCCATTTTGACATTTGTAGCCATAAACTGAATCTGGACTGAACATCAAATTTAGAACGCTAAAGCTTTTTGACTACGACAAAAACTATTTCAACGGAGCTAAAGGAATATTGAAATGAATACGACAATATTACCTGCTCCAGTGTCTGCTGCAGTGGAATCGTAGGAATCTCAATATCCTGACCACTGTGTCGAGCAAAAGCCTGCCATTGCAAAATATTAGAAGATATATGTTATTGAAGTGTTGTGAAATTTAACTACGGTACTTTAAATTACTTACCGCCACCGCTACTTGCATCTGGGCCATCATTAAGGCCGTCCTCTGCTGCTCCTCTCTTGCCTCCGCTCTCGTCCTCTCCAGCTCTGCCTGGGTTTGCGTCGGTGTCTCCCTCATGGCCTGGAGCTCCAGCTGGGTCTGCGAGAGACGACCACTGGTCCCAACGGATGAAGCCTGTCACGATGAAGCGCCTCTCACAGGTCGCGTCGACCTCGAGTCGACAACTCCATCAAAAATGGCAAACCTGCAAAAGAATAAAAACACTAAGTAGAAGAAGATTAATTCAAAAATAAATGAAACACATGAAGAACTCAACGTCCGTGGGCCTTCCCGCCTCTGCTTGCATACGCGGCTTGGGGGTCGATCGGTGCGCTTTCCCAATCGTAATCCTCACCGTGTATCTTCACGACCTCTTGCACGTACTTTGCCTAGAAAACAAATAAATCTTGTAAGAATGTCAATATTAGTATTAGTTATAATGAAATTGATGAATTTCGAAAACTTACCAGTCGGTCGGCTGCGACCTGACTACACTGCTCTGGATGAGAAGGGTCACTTCCCTTGTGACCTCTCTTCCAAACCTGGGTCGGGGTCGGCTCATGACCCATCTCTCGCTCCTGTACATCTGTGTTAGTGAGATAAATAATATATTAGGAACACATAAATAAATTGAAAACGTACTTACCATGCGTTTAGCCAAACGCAAGTAGCCGTTGCCGCCATAGTTGTGCTTGCCCTCGGACCCCATGCGGCACTATCTAGCCTTTTTGGACTTATTGATGAAAGCGTCACTAGCCCAGTACCGACAGAGACCTAAGCACGCCTCGATGTTACCCTGTAACCAAGAAATACAAACCTGCACATATTTCATTTTTCATCAATGCAGTTAACATACGTAGATATTGTAAATATTTAACAATATTAAATATTTACCTCCACGTACTGGTCCTCTGTCAAGTACGAGTCGGAGTCCTTCCTAAATACACCCCTTTGCTGCTCCTGCTCCTGCTCCCGGCGGTGCCACTTGTAGTACTTGTTGATGGCCTGAATCTGGGCGTACGACAACGCCGCCGTCGTGAGCTTCCGAGCGTTGTAATGGAACACGCGTCTCGCGTGGTCCTCCATGCCCGGTTCCTCTACTTGGTACCTCAGCTTCAAGCAAACAAATATTTAAGTGATATGCATTAACAATTCAAAGGAGTTGAAAAAATGAAATAGTTAAACTTACCATAAAATCATGCCACACGGCTCCCTGAACCGTGCCGTGGACCGGGTGAGAGACACGAGCGTAGTCATCCCATGACAGGGCAGGAAAACCGTCAATGACACCGGGGTAGTGCAACTTCTTGATAGCACAGGACACTGTTAACCTGCCTGTGGTGCTTCTCGGCCCCCGTGAACAAAAAGTCGTACCAACATCTACAAAATAAATTAAATCATTAAGTAAAGGAAAATGATATCTAATATTTAAAATACTATATACAGTATTTACCTGTCTCCAACAGGACGGATTGTGGTCCGCTGAGTAGTAACCGGAGGAGGAGCCGCAAAGTGGGTCCTCCTCGTCCGTCGCCTCAGCTGCAACGTTGCTGCGTCCTGTGACCCTGAAGGCTCTGCGTAACCACCGGAGTCTCCAGGAAGGCTAGTGGTATCCGGCTGCACAGGGAGGCTAGCGCTAGCCGGCTCCGAAGGGAGGCTAGCGCTAGCTGGCTCCTGTAGTGGCCCCCTAGCCTCTGAGTTGGGCTCCTGTAGCGGCCCCCTAGCCTCTGACTCTGACTCTGACTCAGAAGTCTCTGATTCAGACTGCACAAAAGGAATAGATTGACAATAAATAATTAATAACAACCACAATTTCAAAAATAAATCTATTGTAACTAAAATTTACATCCGTCCGCTGAAAGCACACGACAGCTGAGGGTGGAGTGTGTGCTAGAAAGGGAGAATGTCGGCTAGAGAGGAACGAGCTCCCTGAGCAAGGGTCTCGTGGTGGCTCAACCCTCTCACTGGCTTCCCCTTCCCCTTCCCCTTTGATGACATCCTGTTGCAAGGAATAAATGATTGATATGCAAAGATAATATACAAAATTAATGTTAAATTAGTGAATAAAACGTTACTTCAAAATTCATCAACATCACGATCATGCACCCTACTCCTTAAACCAGCCCATCGATCTTCTTCTTCCGCATATCGTTTTCGTTTGCGCAAATTAGCAGGTTCGACTATGTCATCGATATCTTCAGTTTCTGATTCTGATTCTATTTCCGCTTCTGTGCCAACCTCGATATCTTGAGCGTCTCCAACTAAGTCATCGAGTCCTACACCGGGATCGACTGAGAAGGAGTCTGGAAACTCTTCCTCTTGGTAGACACAATCAACCTCAGCTTCGTCGTGGTAATCATCATCTCCTGGAGTGTATAACCGCTCACGAGGATTCACCTTATGTACCACCCACCAAGCTTTGAATTTATTGCATGGATAAGGTAGATAGTACACTTGCTCTACTTGGTGTGGAAGAACTAATGAATCGAATCCTTTCAACCATTCCTTGTGTTTTACTTCGACCATGCCAAATTTGTTTACTCGAATTCCACGAATAAAATTAAACCATTTGCAGTCAAATAATACCGCTCGAATTGGCTTGTTTGCGACAAAAGTGAATTCAAGGTTTTTTTTAATGATCCCGTAGTACTGCATTTCATGATCTTACGAATCGATTGCCCTCATCACAACTCCGGTATTACATGTTGCCACAAGAGGACGAAGATATTCAAATTGAGTTGTACGTAATCGAAAGCCGTTGACATCATATCAACCATAACTTCTAACATTAACCACTCCACGGGATAGTTGTCACAAATCTTCATGGACGTTGGCATCTTTTTGGCACTGTCAAAGATATGGAGTTACTAGAAAACGTACGCATTCTTAAGTTATAAGAAAACGTTGTTAACATTGATTAGTTATCGAGAAAACGTTACATGATCTCGAAACCAGGAGATAAAATTAGATCCCCCGTTTATTCCTTCACGTTGAATATGTTCTATTTGCTTGCTCGTGGGTTGATGTCTATGTCTCCAATTTTGCTTGTAGAACATACTACACGACAAAGAGAAACTTTTAGAATACATGTGTCGGAAAAGATGGTGAAAAGCATAAGCGTAGGAGAAACACTTACTTGAAATATTCATTCATTTCTTCCATATTAGCGTACATGTAGAAGAATGCAACACGCCTTTCTTTTTCGCTAACATCGTACGAAGTGTAACTACCAACAGTAGTGCCTCTTGTTGCAAAAATGGATAGATCACAACAAGGAGGTTGCTCATCTATATTGTACCGCATTACCGAAGTATTAACATTGTTTTCCTCTGCAAAGTAAACACTTGAGAAGTATCCTACTTCCTTAAGAGTAAAAGCTTCGGCGATGCAACCTTCAACCCTTGCCCTGTTACCAACCATTGGTTTCAGATCTCTAAGTGATCTTTCAATATGATACATCCACCTATATTGCACGGGACCATCCACTTTTGCTTCAAATGGAAGATGAATTAATAGATGTTGCATTGGATTGAAAAATCCTGGAGGAAAATTTTTTTCCATCTTACACAAAAGTACCGGAACCTCCTTTTCCAATTTAGTCATCATCTCTGGCGTGATTTCTTTAGCACAGAGTTGCCTCTAGAAGTGGTTAAGCTCGGCTAACACCTTCCACACTGCATCGTCAAAATAGCCTCGAAACATAACAGGCAGAAGTCTTTCCATGATTATGTGATAATTATGACTCTTCAACCCAATCAGCTTTCCCGTTTTCACATTCACGGCTCGTCTCAGACTAGCTGCATAACCATATGGGAATTTCAACCTTTGCAACTATTCGAGAACTTCTTTTTTTCTTTAGTCAAAGACAAAAAGGAGCGTGTGGTTTACCACCATTTTCGGAGAGCTCAAGAGTTTGACGGTTACAAAGCTCGGCAAGATCCTTCCGAGCCTTTCAATTGTCTTTTATTTTGCGTTTCATGTCCATGCATGTGCTTATTATACATTCAGCCATGTTACGCTCTTGATGCATAACATCAATGTTGTGCCTTAGAATCAACGACTTCACATACGGTAACTCCCAAAGTCCACATATGTGAGTCCAATTGTGTTTGTCTCCGTAACCTTCAAAATATCCAGGACGACCTTCATCTAGCACCAATTTGTCCAACATATCAGATATTTCTGACTTGTTAAGACGTTTCGATGGTCCTTTAGTGACAACGATGTTCATTCTGAAGACATTCATCTGTTGTCTAAACAAGTTATTTGGAGGCAGCCAACATCTATGACAATCGAAGTAAGATATCTTGCCTCCATGGGTAAGTCGAAAGCAATCGGTATCCGAGGCACATATCGGACACGTCAATCGACCATGAGTGCTCCATCCAGAAAACATGTCGTATGCAAAAAAATCATGAACGGACCACAAATAAGCAGCTCGGAGGTTGAATTTCTATTTCTTGTAACAGTCATACGCTTCGACTCCTGTCCACAACATTTTCAACTCTTCGATCAACGGTTTCAACATCACGTTGAGACGTGACCCAGGATGATCTGGCCCAGGTACAATGAGGCTAAGAAACATAAACTCATTCTTCATGCAAAAAGCTGGTGGAAGATTGTACGAAATGACAAAGACTGGCCAATAGGAGTATGGTGCGACGTTTGTGCTGAACGGCATGAACCCATTTGTTGCCAACCCGATGCAAACATTTCTTGCTTCACGAGCGAATTCAGGGTCGAACCGATCCAGCGCCTTCCATGCCTCACCATCGGACGGGTGCGTCATGACTCCATTGTTCTCACGCTCACCTTCTTTGTGCCATCTCATATGTCTGGCCGTTTTTTTGAAAGGAACAGCCGCTTTAACCTCGGTGTCACAGGTAAGTAATGAAGCTGCTTACGTGCGACTTCTGTCGTCACAGTATTACCATCGTTATTAACAACTTGGACAAACCTCGGTTGACCACATTTCAAACATTTGTTCTCATTTGCTTGCTCCCTCCAGAAAAGCATGCAGTTGTCCAGACACACATCAATGTTTTCATGCTTCATACTGAGATCGGAAAGAATTTTCTTTGAGTTGTACATATCCTTAGGCACTTTGTTGGGTTGTGGAAGGGAATCTTTGAACAAATCGATGAGCATGTTGTAACAATTGTTAGAAAAGAAGAACTTAGACTTAGTTTCCATAAGTCTAGTCACAAAATTGAGGATTGACATTTTAGTGTGTCCATGCAGTGCCTCTTCTGAATCTTTGAGACGTTTAAAGAACTCTTTAACCTCTACTGTTTGAGGATCTTCTGTAAGCTCTGGTCGTATAGCTTCCAACATCTCATCCATCATATAAACCCTTGTGGCATCATCATTGTCTGCTTCCACTTCTTGTTTAGCATGAGAAGTTGTCTCGCCGTGGAAGTTCCACAACTCATAATGTGACACGTAACTGTTTCGACACAAGTGCATCGTTGAATGTGGCCTAGGGGGGGGTGAATAGGCCTTTTGAATTCCCTGCACGCTTAATAGAATCGTCAAAACTTGGTTGGCTGGACTAGTCCTGTCGTGTGGGCGGACTTGTCCGGAGTGCTAAAAATATGTGTGTTGATCAGGTGTTATTTGGGAAACTAAATTTCTTTAGCAGCGGAAATGAGAACAACTGATATTTTTATTTGAGATTAATATAAGAATGCAGGTAAAACTTATAATTGCCTTAGGTTGATGTTTAGCACTCAAATGATCTAATGAACAAAATTTAAAGGAAATAAGGCGCAAGACACACGAATTTTTCCCGAGGTTCGATCTCACCAAGAGATCTACGTCCTCATTGAGGAAGCTCACACAGAGCCGGGTCTCCAACCCTTTCCCTCTTCAAGTCACCATGAAGGCCGACTTGATTCCACAATCACAGGTAATCAACAAGTTTGTGGGGCAACCTCACACATTGAGGGCTCCCACGAGAATTACAACAAAAGAAGTGATCAAATACACTCAAAAATATGACAATGCAGAGTATGAGTGTAGAAAGATCAAACCCCAAGAGCGCGCAATGAAAGAACGACGATCTCCCAATCCCGAATCCGAGTGTTCAATTGATTTCACTCTTTTTGCACTTCAGATGTGTGGGGAGATGTGTGTTGGGCTCTTGGGACAAAGTGGCGGCGCTAGGGTTTGTTCTTTGATCAGTATTCGACGTGTGTGTCCATAGGAAAGCCGACTCTCTATTTATAGGGTTTCCATAAAGGTAGCCGTTGAAAAAACCATAACACCGGACTAGTCCGGTGCAAGTCCGGACTTGTCCGGTCTCAGTGTATTTTGAAATCCAGAAAGTCTGCCGGACTAGTCCGGTCCAAGCTCGGACTAGTCCGGTGCTGTGTGAAGGTGAACTCCAGAAAGTTCAATGGACTATTCCGCGGACTAGTCCGATCTCCACATATGGGAGACTCCAGAAAGGTCAATGGATTAGTCCGGTGGTCAACGGACTAGTCCGGTCCCTCAATATGAGAGACTCCAGAAAGATCAACGGACTAGTCTGGTGGACGCACGGACTAGTCCGGTCTCCCAATAAGTGAAATTCTAGAAAGATAAATGGACTAGTCCGGTCCATGATCGGACTAGTCCGGTGCTTTGTGAAAGTTAGGTTAATTTTAATCCCTTACCCTCGCACAAAGTTGTGAGCTCTTGGAGTGTGTATTTCATACACTCCCTATAGATTCAAAATCAAATTTGGTCTTCCAAGCTTCATCAAAGTATCTCTCTATGAACACCACTTCATTTTTCACCTTTTTGTCCGTACCGAGCTATTTCACTTGTTTGTCCTGCAATCATCTCAGTAGTTTCATTAGGATCCCATATGTTTGTCATCAATTAGCCAAAACCCACAAGGGATATCCTAGATGCACTTACAATCTCCCCCTTTTTGGTGATTGATGACAACCATTTGAGATATCAAAATAATGAATAAATCTTGATTTTCATAAGGTGTGCACATATGAGAATAACGATAAGTCCACAAAAAGCTTCTCACATATGCACACACCTTATGGTGGGGTGCCTAATAGGTGTGTGATCAACGAGGTGTGATGAAGTAAAGGTAATCAATAATGAGCATAGAGATAATCATTCAAGCAACAATAAGCATCACACATAAGAGAAGAAATAGTGCATTACAAGGTTTTAAAAATAAGTACACGTCCTTGATCATAAAAACATAAAGACATCGCCTACTAGTCTCAATCTCTCCCCCTTTGGCATCAAGGCACCAAAAAGGGAAAAATTGAGGGGAGTCACTCATCGCCACTCTCTTCTTCAGTATCGGTCCGGTCTTCATCTTCACCACCATCATCATTCTCTGGAGCAGGCTCTTCCTCCGAGTCCTCGAAGGCGGGCGGCGATCCCACCGGCTCAATCTCCAGCTTGTCATAGATGGCTCTGATGTTGGCATTTATATATTGTTGATGCTTCTTCTGCCTGACTTCAATCTTGCGGCAGCAGGCAAAGATAGAGGTGAGAATTTTGAGCACACCACCGGAGGGTTCATGGGCAGGTGCAGAGCTAGGAGGAGCAGCTGAAGATCTTGTGGCATTCACATCCCGAGTTTGTTTAGTCCTCCTCTCAGCTTCAGGGGAGGGAGGTGCATCAGGAGCCGAAGGTAGAGTGTACTCGGTGGGCTTTTGCAGTTTCAACCCCGTATGGTGAACATCCTTGACGAACTCAAGTCCAGTCACCTTCTCAATAATGTACATGATGTACGGGGCATACCCACAAGATCTGTTTGGTGTGATTGAGATGTTCACAATGTCATTGTAGATGTATTCAAAGACATTGAACGGTCTCCTCCCACCAATGATCTTCATTAGGGTCCTCAAAGTTCCTTGAATAGTCCCCGCATCTCCATCTTTCGGGGCTATTGTCTTCCTCAAAATTCTGTTCAGGACCACATAGAAGGGCTTCAAATATTTGATATTGGGAGGGACATAAGGCATCCTAGTGTGATAAAGAAATTTGAGCTCATCCTTCTCCAAGGGTTGATGATTGTGGATGACAAGATCATGATCCAAAGTGTGCTCAAGGTGGACTATTCTTGCAAATTCATCATAGGTGACACTATACTTGGAACCATGAGTCATCCAAGTCAGACTGTCTCCATCACAACGAGCAAAGTAGAAGGTAGAGTAAAATTGGGTGATGACCTCATTGTTCCAGTTACACTCAAAGGCAAACAGATCCTTCAAGATGTGCCTCTCTAGGGCCTCAACCACCTCACGAAAGGCAGGATATCTCTTCGATTGTAAGTATCCAACATTCACCCATTGACTCTCTACAACGGGATTCTTCATCTTCATATACACATGCTCGTAGTAGTCGGCATGGAAGTTGCTCCAAAATCTTGGGTCTGAGCATTGCTGACGTTGATCATACACATTAACCTGCCTGAAGCTATCGGCAAGCTCACCCCCTTTTCCGGTGAAATCTTTACTCGAGCGCTGCCTGTTGCGGTGACTTGGGTTCTTCATCTTCAGGGGTCAAATGGGACCACTAGCAAGCCCCTTTCCTTTGTTGAGACTCCTCTTTGGCCCTGAGGAGCTCTCGCCAGCTTTTCCTTGGGCCTTCGTAACAACCACCCTCCTTTTCTTGGGCAAGTTGTCGTTGGAGGGTGGAGAGTGCACCCTCCTTGGCTCTCTTCACTTTTTCACGTTCAACTTCTTCATCAACATGGAAGGAGCTGTCATCTGAGCTTGAAGACATCGTGCCTAATAAGGAGTTCATGATTTAGATGAGAATGAACTAAGAATGAAGGAGATGTGAGGATTCAAATGTCAGAGACTAGACTTGTCCAGTTTCAGAGTGTGGACTTGTCCGGTGTACCGGACTAGTCCGTATCTGGGGGCCGGACTAGTCCGGCCTGGCACAAGAACCCTAACAAAAAACTATGAATCACAACTTCTATCTAAAGATGCAAAGGAGCATGAAGGTGAAAGGAATACATCTCTGAAGCTAATTTACTTCCTTGGAATCAAGAGAAATAAGCTAGAACTAGAAAAGTTGAGACTTTGATTTTAGGGAGAAATTTACCGAGATTTGAAGATTGGCGTTGAAGTAGCACGAATCTATCTGGATGAGTTTGGAGTGGAGTATCAACTCATCGAGGAGAGGATTTCCCACGGAGAAAACTTGGATTTTGAGGGATCAACTCGAAAATCACTTTTGGGGGCTAGGGTTTGAGAGGTGAGGGTTCAACTCAAAGTGGAGGGAGGTTTAAACGGTTTTGGGCCGGCCAGCTGCATATATAAGCGGCCGACCGGACTAGTCCGGTCAGAGGACGGACTAGTCTAGTGCCCCTGGAAAACCTAGGAAAGAGAGACTGTTCGGACTGGTCCGGTGGCAAACCTGACTAGTCCGGTGTCCCTGGAAAAACTGAGTATTTAGAGATAACTAATAGTGATCCAAGGACAAGTTTTGCAAATAATTTTGGTAATTATGACCAGAAAGTAATCAACAAAAAAATGGTCATAAATTCCAAGATTTCTTCATTAAAATTAGTTTTCTTAGGAGAAAAAAGAGGTGAGGGGCAGTTTTAGCAAGAAAATGTAACATTTGAAGTTTCAACCAGGTGTGCAACGTATCAAGCCACATTTCGAGAGTCAAGAATATTAAGTTCATTCCTAAGTTCACAAAATCTTTTCTCATCCAATGGTTTGGTAAAAATATCCGCAAGTTGTTTTTTAGTTCTAACATGTGAAATAGCAATGTCACCTTTTAATGAATGATCCCTAAGAAAATGATGACGGATATCTATGTGCTTAGTTCTTGAGTGCTCTACCGGGTTGTGTTCAATTTTTATAGCACTTTCATTGTCACATAGAAGCGGGATATGGTTAAGATTGTAGTCGTAGTCCCTAAGGGTTTGTCGCATCCAAAGTAGTTGTTCGCAACAGCTACCGGCTGCAACATATTCTGCTTCTACTGTGGAAAGAGCAATGGAGTTTTGCTTTTTAGATGACCAAGAGACCAGGGACCTACCAAGAAACTGACAAGTCTCTGACGTGCTCTTTCTATCGACTTTGCATCCTGCATAGTCGACATTGAAATACAGTATCAAGTTAAATTTGGATCCTTTGGGATACCAAAGGCTCAAGTTGGGTGTGTGCACAAGGTACCTTAGGATTCTTTTTACCGCAACTAAGTGACACTCTTTAGGTGCGGCTTGAAACCTTGCACACAAGCAAACACTAAGCATAATATCTGGCCTAGATGCACATAAATAAAGTAAGGAGCCAATCATGGTCCGATATACCTTTTGGTCCACATTTGGACTGTCTTCATTGAGGTCGAGGTGTCCATTAGTGGCCATGGGCGTCTTGATGGGCTTTTCTTTGTCCATATTGAATTTCTTGAGAATGTCTTGTGTATATTTTGTTTGGATTATAAATGTACCTTCTCTTAGTTGCTTCACTTGGAATCCCAAGAAGAACTTCAATTCGCCCATCATTGACATCTCGAACCCATATGTCATAATTTTGCTAAATTGCAGTTTGTAGACATGGTTGGGATACTTCTGGTTTCGAATCCTGGTGGCTGCTCCACATAAACTTCGTCCTTGATTGGGACGTTTAAGAAAGCGCTTTTGACGTCCATTTTATACATCTAAAAATTATGGTGAGTAGCATATGCCAATAAAATACGAATGGACTCAAGTCTGGCTACAGGAGCGAAAGTTTCATCGAAGTCCAAACCTTCGACCTGAGAATAACCTTTGGCCACCAATCTTGCCTTCTTTCTTGTTACTACTCCATGTTCATCTTGCTTGTTCCGAAAGACCCATTTGGTTCCAACTATGTTCGCCTTTGGTCTCTCCACCAGCTCCCGTACTTCATTTCTCTTGAAGTTGTTCAGCTCCTCTTGCATTGCAATCACCCAGTCTGGATCGTTTAAGGCTTCTTCTACCCTGTATGGTCTAGAAAAGACACAAAAGAATAGGATTCACAGAAATTTGCAACTCGAGATCTAGTAGTTACTCCCTTAGCAATATCTCCAATGATATTGTTGACAGGGTGGTCTCTTTGCACGCTCTGATGTACTCTTTGGTGTGGAGCTTGTGTAGTTGCTTGTTCTTCATTATCTTCATTTGCACTGTCTCCCCCTAGATCATTGTTTCCATGATTGTCCTAATCTTCTTGATCTTCCTCCTCTTGATCTTGTGCAAGAGCTCCCCCTTGATCATTGCTTCTGTGTTGAGGTTCATCTTGTGCATTTGAGTTGAATGTTTGCTCTTGTGGTAAGATATGACCAAGTCCCATTTTCTTCAGTGCTTCATATGGAGCTTCCTCTTTATCTAGCACACACTTATCAACTTGGTCCACTTGTGAGCCGTTAGATTCATCGAACACTACGTCACGTGCTACTTCAACAAGGCCAGACACCTTGTTGAAGACACGATAGGCGTAGGCATTCGATTCATAACCGAGCAAGAATCCTTCATCGGACTTCGAAGCGAACTTCGAGGCCCTTTGTTTCTTGTTCAGAATAAAAAATTTGCAACCAAAAACTTTAAAATAAGAAACATTAGGCTTTTTACCGATAAGGAGATCATATGGAGTTTTGTTTAGTAGTCGATGGAGATACAGTCGATTCGTGGCATGGCAAGCGGTGTTCACCGCTTCTGCCCAAAATCAATCTAATGTCTTCTATTCATCCAACATAGTTCTCGCCGTTTCGATCAATGTTCTGTTCTTCCTTTCGGCCACTCCATTTTGATAAGGGGAGTAGGGTGCTGAGAATTCATGCTTTATCCCTTCTTCATCGAGAAACTCTTTAACTTGGAGGTTCTTGAATTCTGTCCCGTTGTCTCTTCTGATGTTCTTTATGGTTGATGAGAATTCGTTCCGAGCTCTTTTCAAGAACTTCTTTAGGATCCCCTGAGTTTTTGATTTATCATACAAGAAAAATACCCAGTTAAATCTTGAAAAATCATCAACAATTACTAAACCGAATTTGTTACCGCCGATGCTGATGTACGAAACTGGACCAAAGAGATCCATGTGGAGGAGTTCCAGCGGTCTTGCAGTAGTCATCACATTCTTGGCGGGTGTGGTGCTCCGACTTGTTTTCCTGCTTGACATGCGCTGCACGGCCTGTCTTTTTCAAAAACCACATCCTTAAGACCACGGATGTGACCACCTTTTAGAAGTTTCTGCAGATTTCTCATCCCAACATGGGCTAGCCGTCTATGCCACAGCCATCCCATGTTGGTCTTAGCAACCAAGCAAGTGTTGAGTTCGGCTTTATCTTTGTTGAAGTCAACTAGATAAAGCTTGCCCTTCAACATTCCCTTGAATGCAATCGAGCCATCGCTTCTTCTAAAAACAGTCACACCCTCATCAGTGAATAAACAGTTGTAACCTTTGTCGCATAGTTGGGATATTGAAAAAAGGTTATAATCTAATGAATCTACATGTAAAACATTTGATATGTTATGTTGAGAGGATATTTCAATGTTACCGCTACCAAGGACCTTTCCTTGGCTGTTGTCTCCGAAGTATATGCCTTCACCTGGATCCTTGTTGTACTCGTACTCTACAAACATACCTCTCTCTCCGGTCATGTGATTTGTGCATCCGCTATCAAGTGCCCATTTTGTTGCACCGGAGGAGTAAGCCTGCAAAAAGAATTATTCCTTGGTTTTAGGTACCCAAGCTTGCCTGGGTCCTCTCAGCTTAGTCACAAGAGTCTTGGGCACCCACACACAAGTTTTCAAGTTCTTGTGGCGTGGCCCTGTATATTTGGCAATGACTTTTCCATATTTGGCTTTCATAAGAACATAAGAAGTGTCAAATGTACGAAATAATATTTGTGGTTCAGATTCATGGGATTTTTCCTTAACAAAGACAATTCTATTCTTAGCATGATTAGAAGTAGACATGTGTTTGCTCTTATCAAAACCAAGGTCATCTTTTACATTAGGAGGTCTAGTGACCATATATGCACTGCGTGCATATTTGATCTTCTCCTTATCAAAGATGCCGCTTGGAGGGGCATGCATATTATGAGAAGTTGAAGTATTAGAAATAATATTCTTCTTACTCAAGGCTAGCTCAAGGTATCCCAAATTTCTTTCGTGATTTTGTCTTATTTCCTTCGTGAGCTGTCTTAGTGTATCCCATATTTCTTTTGCACTTTCTAAGCCATCAATCTTGGTGAATTCCTCTCTGCTTAGTGATGATGTGATCATGACGACGGCTTGTGCATTTCTGTGAATCTCTTGTTCTGGGGTGAGTTCTTCATCTGTGTCCGAGATATCTATGCCAGTGCAGACAATGTGCCACAGACTAGGATTTTGGGATATTAGATGCATCTTCATGTTGTACTTCCACATTGTATAGTCGCTTCCGTCAAACTGTGGAGGTTTTCCCATAGGAATGGAAAGATAGCGATTGTTTGAATTGAGACGGTTGTAGTTGTAAGGGTGTCGAGAGTAGTCGTGATGACCACTCTCCGTCGTCTTCTCTTCTTCTTTTCCCTTTTGTCCTAGTAGTTTCTTTCTCAGAAGTGCCTTTAATTGTCACACTTCTTCATCATCGTCTCAGCTCTCTTTCAGCACATCAAATGTTTTAGTTTCTTGTTACTCCTCATTAATGCTCATCTTCGAGATATCGTTGTTCTTCTCAGAGGTCATTTATCTCTCCGAGATGTGAGTCTCGTTGGTGGAGAACATTGCTCTGATACCAATTGAATGTGGCCTAGAGGCGGGGTGAATAGGCCTTTTGAATTTCCTGTACACTTAATAGAATCGTCAAAACTTTGTTGGCCGAACTAGTCCGGTCGTGTGGGCGGACTTGTCCGGAGTGCTAAAAATATGTGTGTTGATCAGGTGTTATTTGAGAAACTAAATTTCTTTACCAGCGGAAATGAGAACAACTAATATTTTTCTTTGAGATTAATATAAGAATGCAGGTAAAACTTATAACTGCCTTAAGTTGATGTTTAGCACTCAAATGATCTAATGAACAAAATTTAAAGGAAATAAGGCGCAAGACACACGAATTTTTCCCGAGGTTCGATCTCTCCACGAGATCCACGTCCTCGTTGAGGAAGCTCACACAGAGTCGGGTCTCCAACCCTTTCCGTCTTCATGTCACCACGAAGGCCGACTTGATTCCACTATCACGGGTAATCACCAAGTTTGTGGGGCAACCTCACACGTTGAGGGCTCCCACGAGAATTACAACAAAAGAAGTTATCAAATACACTCAAAAATATTACAATGCAGAGTATGAGTGTAGAAAGATCAAACCCCAAGAGCTCGCAATGAAAGAACGACGATCTCCCAATCCCGAATCCAAGTGTTCAATTGATTTCACTCTTTTTGCACTTTAGATGTGTGGGGAGATGTGTTTTGGGCTCTTGGGACAAAGTGGTGGCGCTAGGTTTGTTCTTTGATCAGTATTCGACATGTGTGTCCATAGGAAAGCCGTGGACTCTCTATTTATAGGGTTTTCAAAAAGGTAGCCGTTGAAAAAGCCTAACACCATACTAGTCCAGTGCAAGTCCGGACTTGTCTGGTCTCAGTGTATTTTGAAGTCCAGAAAGTCTGCCGGACTAGTCCGGTCCAAGCTCGGACTAGTCCGGTGCTGTGTGAAGGTGAACTCGTGGAAGTTCAACGGACTAGTCCGCGGACCAGTCCGATCTCCACATATGGGAGACTCCATAAAGGTCAACGGACTACTCCGGTGGTCAACAGACTAGTCCGGTCCCTCAATATGAGAGACTCCAGAAAGATCAACGGACTAGTCTGGTGGACGCACGGACTAGTCCAGTCTCCCGATAAGTGAGATTCCAGAAAGATAAACGGACTAGTCCGGTCCATGATCGGACTAGTCCGGTGCTTTCTGAAAGTTAGGTTAATTTTAATCCCTTACCCTCGCGCAAAGTTGTGAGCTCTTGGAGGGTGTCTTTCATACACTTCCTATACATTCAAAATCTAATTTGGTCTTCCAAGCTTCATTAAAGTATCTCTTTTTGAACACCACTTCATTTTCACCTTTTTGTGCGCACTGAGCTGTTTCACTTGTTTGTCCTGCAATCATCTCAGTAGTTTCATTAGGATCTCATATGTTTGTCATCAATTAGCCAAAACCCACAAGGGATATCCTAGATGCACTTACAATCGTAAGTTCCACTTTGTCCAAAAATGTTCCGTTTTGACATTTCGTACATGGGCACTGCGCCTTGTCGCTATTTGACAACGAAAAAGCTCGTTCCACAAAAGCTTCTGTCTTGGCGTAACACTCATCTGAGTGACCACCAGTTCTGCTCTTCCAGACAGTATACATCCAACTGCGGTCTTTACCCATGTTTGGCTCTGCAGTTTAACGCAAAAGAAATTTTCGCTAATGTATTGTTATGTTATTTCACGGCCCTACAACCTAGGAAGATAGATCCTAAACCCTCCCAAGAGTGACCGAGCAGAGCGTGCTCATGACAAGACGCGTGATCCAAATTTGAATGAAATTTCGGCAGCATAACCCTGCTGTTCTCCACTGCACGCCCAAAAATGGTCAAGCAGAGAACAACAGGGTTACGCAACCAAAATCTCGTCGAAATCCGGACCCGCATCTAGTCACAAGCCACGCCCCCTCGGTCACTCCGAGGCTGTCCAAAAAGGGACAATTCCGAACCTGCACGGCTCACATGCCAATGGCATGTGAGACGTGCCGATCCGAAACGGGTAATACATTCCTATAGGTTACGTTGCTCATTTTCATTTTGAGGTCATTTAAGAGAGAGGAAAGAACTAGAGAAAGAGTGAGATGAAAGTTGGTCTTAGATGACAATTCCACATCCATTTCCACTGTCCACGCAATCGCGGGTCATTGACGTTCTTAAGGCGGTAAGGCAACTTAAGGCGATGGATCCCCCTGCTCCCGCGGTGCCGGCTTTCCCTACCGCCGTGGGCTTCCCCGGCCGCCGCCGCCGCCTTACCCTAGAAAGCAAGGCGACAAGGACGCCTTACGATGCCGAAGCGCCTTATCGCTTTAGCATCACTTTAGCGATGCTAAAGCGACGCCTTAATAACTATGTTCAATGACAAAATATACCGCATTTCTCAGTTCACCACCGGCGCGAGCTTCTTTTGCGTGCCGCCCACCGCCTCAAGCTCCTCCGTCGGCGCGAGCTCCTCTCAGCGCGAACTCTTCTGCATGCTCCATGACGCACCAAGCTGCGGCGCCACCCCGATCTCCTCTGCTCACCCCTACAAACTACCCACCTCCTCTCTCTCTCTCTCTCTCTCTCTTGGAGCTACCGGCGACGCCATGGCAGCCGACAGCCGGACGCCCCCGACGCTGCCCTCCTCATGGTGCAATTAACCACTTAAGAATAAATTGATAAACCACTTGAGCATAATTAAACACATAAGCAAATTAACAACTTAAATAAACCACTTAAGCATAATTAAACAAATTTAAGCAATTTAAGCATAATTAAACATAATTAAATAAACCACCTAAGCATAATTAAGCAAATTAAGCAAAAATAAGAAAATTAAGCATAATTAAATAAACTGCTTAAGCTTAATTATGCATAATTAAGCAAATTAAGCAAAATAAAATAAACCACTTAAGCATATTTAAGCAAATTAATCACTTAACCATAATTAAATAAATAATTATACAATTTCAGCAAAATTTAAAAAATTTCAAATTCAAAATTGAATTTGATTTCAATTCAAATTGAAATTTAAATTTCAATTGGGGGGGGGGGGGGAGGGGAGCACGGTGAGGGTGGGGGGGAGGAGGGGAGTTAAGGGGGGAGGGGTGGGGCAGGTGAGGCTGATGGTATTGAGGGGCGGGTGAGGGGCGAGGTGAGGGGGGAGGGGGGCTGCCAGCCGGCATGGACGGGGGAGGGAGGAGGTGGCACCGCGATGGTGAGGGTGGGCTGCCGGCCGACGTTGCGGGGGGGGGGGGGGGGGGAGGAGGAGGTGGCGCCTCGGTGGTGGGGGGGGGGGGGCTGTGTGGAAAGGGGAGGGAGAAGTCGGAGGTTTTACCTGGCATGGTGGGGCGCGGCCGAGGCGGTGGGCGATGACGTCTGGCGGCGGCGTCGGTCGGCCGCGGCATTGGGAAAGCGATCGAGAAGCGGCGCAGGGAAAATGAACCAGGCACGCGTGCGCGCGCGGCTCGCACTGTTAGGTTAAATCCACAACTTACGTCAGCCGTGGTTATTTATGTCGGACGACGTCAAGCCCGACGTAAGTAAAGGTGAACTTACGTCGGGCATTCAACTTACGTCGGCTACGGGCCACGGCCGACGTCAGTATCCGTTTATTTTCGTCGGTTCTTTTACTTACGTTGGCCATGGGACCGAAGCCGACGTAATTTATTTAACTTACATCGGTGACCAGGCACCGATGTAATTTACCCAACTTACGTCGGCTGGCGCACGTAAATTGCGCTGGTCGACGTAATTATTCGCGTTTCCTGTAGTGAATGAGAGTAACTTAAATCTTTTTAGAATTTTCTCCAGAAATCCAAGTTTCACTTTCAAACTAGGAATAGCAGCCCTATCACTATATCATATCTCACAACAACTTAGAATGGATTAATCTTTCGCTACCCAAAATTTTTAAATAAAGGAAAAAGCAATTTTAGCCAATGAGAGCAATATGTTGGAGAGTAGTAAGTTGAAGGCTAGGGACTTACAAAAATTAAAACAGGGTAACTATTCATCCTTTCATCTATGTGAATTCCAAGTCATTCTTATCGCATATATATTATTTTATTTGAACACAAGTCTATACTAATTTACTTTTTATTTTTATGTATGCAAGGTGGATGATGGGTGAATTGAAAATGAATATGCAAGGTGTTGATACAATTTATCTCAAGTGGGGGTCTTCCCCCACGCTTGTTCTTCACTCACCTCAGTAATGAGGGTTGAACCCTTTATGATGGAAGTATGCCGCGACATCGGCTTGTTGTTGTAGCGTGGAGTTGAAGTTGGTGAGTTGAACATCCATGTGTTGTTGCCCGTCTTGGGTGCCTTGGACATGCCCTTGGAGAGTGTGGTAGATTTCACCCGTTCCCACTTCAAGCTCTTCCATACATCTAGCAAGATCTGTTGTTCTTTGGCAACCTGATATTGCTTGAAGTGGATTGGGGTGGCTCCCATGTGGCACCTGGCCATCCATGCCAAGACAGACCTTCGGTATCATACGATGGAGGTTGAGTCCATCCAGGTGCATCACCCATTGGGTTCTCTTCCTATTAGTACTCATGGACTGTGGAGGTTGTCGGAGGCATGGCCGCTCTCCTTGTACGGCTTCTAGTTACCCTGCCAGAGACATTACTTCTTTGAGCTTCCTTGGTGGAAAGAAGGTCAATGGTTAGCCTCCGACATTTGTACAAATGATAATCTGGGTTAGATAACCGAATTTCATTGACAAAGCCAGGATAATAAAATATCAAAGAGCCATCTTTATCATGCTTAAGGGTATGTCCTTGCACTAAATAATCTTCATTCGTTAAATCTCTTTCTTTTCAATAACTCAAATGAAGAGTATTCTAGTGCTCCTACCCTAGTAGCAACACGGGTAATCAATGAATTGCATTCAATTGGCCCTGTTCTTGGAATGTAATCCAACCATTCTGTCATCATGGCAATAATTGGAGCAACTTTTATCTTTTTCGTCATGGCAAATAAAATTTTCAGTTCATCATCACGCACTACCCTTACATCTCCTCTAGGGAACATAGTCATAGCCACCCATATATGCATGAAGCGTAAAGTAGGGTCGTGCAAGAGGCTATTCCTAGGTGCACAGAATATGACCTCACTAGTTAAATATTGCCAAAAACTTTGTTTGTTAAACTTAGGCAAAGCGTCTCAATCTAGCAAACAACGTTTATGGAAGCCTATGATTTCACTTAATTCTTTCCATAGGATGTTGTGTTCTTTCTGAAATAATGTAAAAGAAATACCATCAAATCCCATTTTGAGTGTGCAAAGGAATTGCATAGAGATAAGGTGTGAACCTTTCTCCTCTATGTGAGTAAAGTTTTCCCATCCTAGTGCACGCCAATTGGAAAAGAATTCGGGATCCATACCTATTTTGGAGATCAAATCCAGATCATAAGCTTTCGTATGAGAAAACTCACGATCTTTGAGGAGCATGTGTGCTTGATCTTCAACTTCACTTTGTATGTCGAGGTCATTATCGTGAAGAAGTTGGTGTGGGTTGCTCCTCTCACCCATGGGACTGTCCTCACCTACACTCCTCCTCTGTGAACTTGGCGTAGCAGTAGAACAAGGGTGTGCACTTGAATCTCCACCATGGCTTAAGCTTGCAGCCTCCTTACTCTTTCCAAACAACCTCTTTATTCTATTCATGGCTACAACAAACAAGAACACAACAAAGCAAAAACTCGAAAGAGGTGATGTTTGTAAAACAAAAACCCCCGACAAATTTTCCTTTGAAGAGCTTTAGAGAAAATTGCAAATGCAAACAAAAGCAAATAGTTGGAATTGGAGCAAGAGTACTTTAATGAAGAGCAAGAAAAAACAATGTGAGCAAGAGTGACTTTGGGGATTTGTGATAGGAGGTGAAGTGTGAGGAGGAATGCTCCTCACGGCCGCCATTTATTGTGTACACTTCCCAACGGTCACTAGGAAACCAATTGTAGCCATTGGAGGAGAGAGAAAAAATGGATCTTTTCCCATGTCGGCCGAATAGGGGGTCGACCGCACTGATAAGTGGGCCCCCTGTTGTCCCTTTTGGCAAGTGGCTCTCCAATGGCTATGAAATTAGCACGTTGGTGAATTACCACTTTTGCAGCTCAGAAAATTTGTTTTCCGAATAAGAACCTTTTTCAAAACCCGAAAATTTTATTTTTGTGAAAAATCAATAAATAAAAATGATAGTTGAGAATAGAAGATTCTCAACTTTCTAAGAAAAACCAAAGGTGCTGTGGGAAAAATCAAACAAAATGGAGAAAACCAAATGAAGAGAAAAGAAAAATTAAAGAAATGGATGACTACCCAGTTAACCTATTGGGTCCGATGAGATGGGCATTCCTCTTTCTTAACATCCGGGCCTAGATGAGTGGGCTAGGACTGCTTTTCTTTCTTCTCCTGCCATTCCTTCGCAAGAGGCTTTGTGGACTTCGGCCTTTGGGGAGGCCCGGACATCTCCATCTTCTTAGGGTGTCGGTGTGGACGATAAGATGGGTTCTCGCCATAGATCAAATTCCACATGAATGCAATGAGCGGGTTGACTGTTGGAGGTGTGATTTTGACCTCTTGAATGTGCTTAACATCCGGCCCATACTTGATATGGATCATGGAGCATTGATTGAATTTTGGGCAAAAGTTAAACTTCTCCTCCTTGCCATTGTTATGGAAGTGGATTTCTCCAGCTCCCACATCTGTGCGATCCTTCGCGGTGCTTAGGAATGGTTGCCCAAGGATGAGCGGTGTATCTTTCTCGATATCCATGTCGAGCACCAAGAAATACACAATTATGAAGCAATTTCGGATATTTAACGGAACATCTTCAACGATACCCACTGGATAACAGACTGAAGAATCAGCCAGTTGGAGCTGCATTGGTGTTGGAGTAAGCTCCGTGAAGTTCAACTGGTCGAAAACCACCTTGGGCATCACACTCACACTTGCTCCAAGGTCACAAAGTGCCTTGTCAAAGTGGTGAGCCCCAGTCGAGCATGATATGGTAGGACATCAAGGGTCCTTCAGCCAGTTGCCTCCTTGTCGAGAAATCATGTTGACATTTTCCACATGAGGTTCGGGTTGTCCTGGAATTTTGCCATGCTTCACTAGAGGAATAGTAGCTGCCAGTTGAGCCAACTATGTTTCCAACATCTTGTTGGAGCTCAATTGATTCTTCAAAGCTAAGGATAGTCCTTCAATCTTGGCATTAATGCTCTCTAGGGTCTTGTCATTAGCCGACAGTTTCTTGGATAGAGCATCATTGATTTTCAACTGGCCAATGGCAGGCTCTCTCAAGTTGGGCTGATTTCCATTATTGCCATCTTTGTTGTACCCTCCTTGAAAGAAAGGGCATGGTTGGCCCCACTCTTGACCTCCTGGATGATAGCCATTGTTTTTTCCCATTGTTGGCTATGTATAGGGCATCCTCACGGTTTTCTTGGTAGTCATTGCCCAAATGGCCCGTGTTGCCACTAACTTTACAAGTGATGTGAGAGTCTAAGGCATAGGCATTGCCACATACCTCACCATTGCCTTGTCGATCAATTTTCTTCATAAGGAGTTCCAATATTGCAGCGATCATGTTCATCTCCTTCAAGGTGTGCATGCCTCGTTAGCGGGTATGGAGATGCTCGTCGCTCCAACCAATGTTTGACACCATCTTCTCAATCAAACCTTTATCTTTCGGCACCGTCAATGAGAAGAAGGCTCCTCCAGTAGCAGCATCCACATGATCACAGACAGGAGGGATCAACCCATTGTAGAAGTTTTGGATAATTAGCCAATCATACAACTCATGGTGGGGACAGGCTAGGATATACTCCTGAAGCCTTTCTCAAGCCTCGGAAATAGACTCCTTGGCATCTTGCTAGAAGCTGGAAATTTGTCCACGTAGGGCATTGGTCTTGCCCAACGGGGAAAACATGGTGAGGAATGTTGTACAACACTTCTCCCAAGTTTCTACAGCACTTCAGTTCGTGTAGAACCACTGTTTCACTCTCCCAAGAAGAGAGAACGGAAACATCCTAAGACAGGGTGCATCAGAAGATACGTCCTTGATCTTAAAAGTGCTGCAGATCTCAATGACTGTTGCAGGTGAGCACTTGCATCATCGTTAGCCTTCCCACAAAATGTGTTGGCTTGCACCATAGTGATTAGGCCAGTCCTGATTTCGATGTTCACATCTCCCGTGTTAACAGTGGGCCCAATAGGCACATTGTTAGCAGAGGGAGCCGAAAACTCATGAAGGGTCTTCTGTGCCATTGGCGTTTTAGTTGTTGGTGCAGTTACGTTGGCTTGCTTTGCTGATTGAAGATTCTGAGGAGTAACGACACGAGGTTGATGTCTTAGAAGGGATTCGGGATCTTCAACAATGTTTTTCGGCAAGCGAAAACCAGACATACACTACCCTGATATTACATAAAATGTGAAAAAAAGAAGGTTTATCCTACTAAAACCTATCCAAGGTCCTATCCTATTCACTCAATAATGCAATACTTCGACTGCCTTCCCCTGCAATGGTGCCAGAAATGCTTGTTGATATTTCCTATGCACTACTAACAATTCATTCTTAGCAAGGGTGCCAGAAATGCTTGTTGATAGTTTTTAAATCACAGATGTAAATCTAAAAGAGCACGAAATCTATCTATGTAGCATTTCCCCTTTTATAGTATTCCCAAATGGTGTCATTTATATTCTCCCAAAGGAAGGCTAGGTGGAAGCAAAGCAATCATCAAATAGAGAGGCTAGGTTGGTCTAGGTAATGTTCTAGCAAGGATGGGTAATTGATAGTTTGGAGGTACTGTGACACACACAAGAGCATTCTATTCATAAGAGGAAAATTAGGTGAAGATGGACTAGGCTAAGACTTGCGTAGATAGTCCTATTGTGCTTCTTATGTACATTTGCATAGCGTAAGTAAGTTACTAATGATCGTATCAATTATGAATTCTCACGATAAGTGGATTAACATATCGAGCACGGGTTTACTCCTAGAAATACTAGGACGACTCCTACCAAGATCCTGTGACATAGCCGTACATGGAGGATTACAAAGGACAGATAGGGTTGTCGCCACCTGCTGCCTACCTCTTCGATCGGTGGGTCTACGAGACATTCAATGCTCTATGCTAGCACCATGCTAGCATATTAAGTAATTACCTTAAGAGCCTAGGCACAAGACAACCTAGGTCAATGAACTAAATCATCATTGAACCAATGTTAATTTATAGCATAAGCGGTTCATATTAGCATAATCATGTCATGGCAAATTAGACTATAATGGGGGCTTGTAGTGTTTTTGATGATATAATGAGAATGGTATAGCATAATCATAAATACTACTCCTACCACATATATGGAATCCACAATCAAATAAGAAATGCTTCATTCAATTATATGAACAATAGAAGACTAAAGATAACATCTTTATTAAGAGCAAAGTTACAAATACAAATAAGAATATGACAGCCATACCTTTCCATTTAGGAATTGGGAAGAGACTCCTTCTACTCCTCTCCTACTTGGACTATAGACTAGAAGCTCTCCTCTCTACAGCCTACACTCATCTAAACATATGGAGAATAGTGTATACAATGGATGAATACTCAAGTGGTGAGTGTGTGAAGTGAGGGTAGTGTGGGGACCGGGGTCCCGACATCCAAGGATCTCATCGGGTGGTGTCATGCGATGCGACACTCAATAGCATACATGAAAAGAACAATAATAAAGCACAACACAAGTCTTTTATTTACAAACACAGCGAAAGTTTTATAATATATAACGTAGAAAAGAAGTCGATACATCATACTACGCTCTCAGCACTAGCTATGCATGAGTAAAGCTATCGATGCACTCGAACGCTTTACACTAGCAACACTCATAGATATCAGCGACGTGAAGGGCTTCCACTCAGCCATGAACCCTAAAGGGGTAAGGCATCATCATCAAGCCCGTCAATCGTATATCCTGCAAAAATTCTTTAACTGCAAACGTGAGCGTAAAGCTCAGCAAGACTAACCCGTCTCACCTAAACATGCAACTCTATATTCAAGAGGACCAACTAAGCATAGGTAGGGTATTGCGTAAACAAACTCCCCTACAGGTGGATCCTTAACTTTCAAGTTATTTGCAACAAGTTAACGGTTCAAAAAGATAACTTTAATGAGCATATACTACAACACATAAGAATTCCAAATAATTAATTATTAAGATCATATAGCATATTCTCATGGCATTCCAGTTATTTAATATGTCACAACAGCGACGGACAAGTGGTACTCAAATAACCATGAGGGACGGTGATTGCAATTAGTAGACACCTGGTTACACGACACGCCCACATGCGTGGGAGACATATACATGCTCTCCTCCTCGCGTCATACATGGCCACCTTTCACCCAAGACCCCAATGCCGACAAACCTCTTCACCCCGAGCAAAAGGTCTACTACACGGACACGTTGAAGTTGCCCGCTAGAAGATTTACACCTTTGTGCCTTCGCATCTCCATTCAAAGACAACAAAGGAGTCTCCACACTACAGTCTGGAGTTACGTTAATTTATTGGGCCCAATCGCATTATGCAACGGGTACAGTTCAAGCTTGCCCAACGGTGCCGCATACGGCACGGTCCTCAAGCGACACAGGAAGGGCCATGCAGCAGAGACTCCATCTCGTCGACTCCTATCGCCCTGCCCGGTCTCATATTCATCTCATAAGCCATTCTCTCATCTTTCATCCTCATATGAACTGTCATTCCTATCTCACGGGCAGATTCCAACTACTCGGGTTCTACAGGTATATTTACAACATTAGCATGGCAGTTCTACACGTCAAGCTGTAAACCTTCCCAACCTTTCCATAGGATTTGTGGATATGCAAGTGGAGTATCAAAGAGCTTATATGTAATGCACAATATCACTAAAGACGTAAGTGAATAAAACTAGGAAAAAAACTTTAAAAGCTCTTAAAGGCAAACCGGGGCTTGCCTTAGTTTGCGACTCGATTAAATGTCAATAGTCAGTGGTCTTCCTCTGGAGACTCCACCAAGGACTTCGAGCGGACACCCTAGCCTTCTCCTCCAAGGATTGCTCCTAGTTGAGTTTCAACGTCACGTGAACTATCGAAATGCTAGTGCGTATATAAGCATGAGATATCATAACATTTAATTCTGTTGTACCAAGTTTAATACAGCAACTATGTGATTGAGAGTGGAGTTCCTATTGTTTTTTTTTGACCAATAAAAACTGCAAGGGAGAACCCCGGCAGCTATGAAATAATATTAAAAAGCGAATAGAGTTAAGTTCCAAAGGCACAACAGCACTTGGCTAGATGTTCCAGAGAGAGAAACATCCCTTACAAGCTCTGTAGCCACGGGAGCACACAGTCCCTATCCTCAGGCTTAAAGCGACAAGCTTGAATCCTGGTAGAAGCAATGAAGGATCTTTTCCAGGCATTTACAGTTGGGGGAGAGTTTCTAAAAATGAAGTTGTTACTAACAATCCAAATCTCCCAGGCCGCTATATTGAAGATTTCCATGAAGGCTCGACGACTCCAGCTGTGCTTGGCCTTCTGCAGAGTGTCGAAGAAAGGGATGTCATGATCCCAATGAACCCCAAGAACGTTCCAACATGCCATGCTGATGGAGTAGCTAAAGAAGAGATGGTAAGTGAGTTCCTTCACATTGTCTACACAGAGCACGCAGGTGTAGTCATTCCCATCAATGGCTATGTTCTTTCTCTTTAGGAGGTTGTGTGAGTTGAGCCGGTCCCGAAACATAAGCCACGTGAAGATCTTTATTTTCTTTACCACCCTCGAAGCCCAAATCCAGATAAATGGTGCTGGTGGCTTGATGTGGTTGTAGCAGTTGTTGTAGACATTCTTGGAGCTGAATATCCTTACTCCCCCTACCGGACTCCAAACGTCTAGCGAATGGTCCCTGTGAGAAACCTCATCTAGCAGCTCTTCCAGGTTGACCAATTCCAACAAAGCTTCGTCCGACAACGGTTGGAAGAAATGGCTGAGATGATCTGGCCTGCTGACATATTGGGACATTGAGATGCTGGGTTTTTTTGCAAAGGAGTGTAGGCGAGGCATGTCCCTTCTGAGCATGTGACCTTCCCACTGATCCTAACAGAGCCGAATTGTGTCCGCTTTCCAGCTTTGACTTCAAAATTCTTGAGAAATGAGTCAGATAGGCTCACTACGTCCCTCCACCAGAAGGATCCTTTTCCTTTTGTGCCATGCGGTGGCTTACCACTGTTGCAATAACATTGATGGATAAGATGAACCCAGGGGATGTTAGCTTTGTTATAGATTTTCCAGAGAAATTTCATGAGCAGGACTTCATTCATTGTAGTGAGGTTTTTGAGACCTAGGCCCCCATTTTCCTTTGGTGTTGCCACTTGATGCCAGGACACCAGGGGCCGACCTTTGCCAGTGATATCTGAGCCTCTCCACAAGCATTTCTTCCTGGCTTTTTCAATTGCTTGAATGACTGGATTTCTCAGCTTGATAGTGCACATGGCATAAATAGGTATAGCGAATATGATGCTGTTAATGAGTTTGCATCGACTAGCCATTGATAACCATGTTGCTGCTCTGGTTAGCGTCTTCTGTACCCGTGCGACGAGCCCTTTAAAGGCGTCTCCTTTTGGTCTGTCAAGGCTCATAGGCAATCCCATGTATGTAAATGGAAATGAGCCAATGGTGCAGCCCAGTGTGGCTGCAAGGATTGTGGTCTCCTCTTCATCAATGTTAATTGGCATTAAACTTGATTTTCCCCAATGCACTTTTAGACCTGTCGCTCCTCCGAAAGAATGCAATAGGTTTTTCAGAAAGAAGAGCTCTCTCTGATTAGCTTTGAGCACTAGGATAGTGTCGTCTGCATATTGGACCACCGGGAATTCCACATTTGTTCCTTGGTGCAATGGCAATGTCAGAAGCCCCAACTCCACTGCTTTGTTGATTGAGATTTGCAAGAGATCGGCTGCCAATACAAATAGAAGGGGGGACAGGGGGTCCCCCTGCCGAACACCTCTTCTGCAATGGAACGCCTTGCCTGGTACTCCATTGAGAAGCACTGAAGAAGTAGCAGTTGATAGGATGTCTGTTACCCATTTGATCCACTGTTCAGGAAACCCAAAACTCGCAACATGTGTAAGATGAAGTCATGTTCCACCTTGTGAAAGACTTTTTCAAAGTCCAGTTTGAGTACTATGATACCTGTGTTGGTTTTTTTACATTGATAGAGGTATTCAAAGACCCATGCCATGCAGTCCTGGATGGTTCTTTTCTTGATGAAGCCATATTGATTTTTGTGGATGATGGTTGTGATAACTTCCTGCAATCGGACTAAGAGTATTTTAGTGACCAGTTTGACAGTGGTGTTCAGCAGTGATATGGGCCTGTAGTTTGCAACCCTGCTGGGATTGTTGATCTTTGGGATGAGAGTGATTAATGATGTGCCAACATGCTTGAAAGAATTTTGGGACCTATTCAGTGGCTGGATACTGATGTTGTTATTGAAGAAATCCGAGGAGAGCAGATATATATCTTCCTTAATGATGTGCCAACATGCTTGAAAGAATTTTGTGTTGAACCCATCTGGACCTGGAGCTTTATCACTTGGCATATTGTTGATTGTGGCGTCAACTTCCTCTCTGGTGACTGGGTTAAATAGTGTTTGTAAGTGTTGCCTGGGCAGGACCCATTGCTGAATTTGTGGCCATTGATGAGTCGGGTCATGTTGCCCTAACCTCTCGTAGAATTCATTCCAGAGAGCGGAAGCTTTGTGCCCATGGTCCATCAGCTCTGCTCCTTGATCGTCCTGAATGACTGGGATGTTGTTTCTCCTATATCTTTCCGTTGCCGCGGCCAGAAAGAATTTTGTTGGCTCATCTCCAAGCATGGCCCATCTCTCTGTGTAGTGTTGTCTCCAGTAATCATTTTGTTGCTTGATAAGCTGGGCAAGTTGGTGTTTGATCATGTTTCTGAAGCTGCTTTCTTGCGGAAATAGTGTCCTTTGTTCTTCCATTGTGTCCATGATCAGAATAACTTCATTGCATCGCTTGATCAGTTTATTCAGGCCACCCAGTGTTCTGCTCCACTTGTTTAGCTTGTATCTCAGTAGCTTTAATTTAGCAGATACTCTCTTGGCACTTCCAACTGTGGCTAGGGGCTGATCCCACGAGTCTTTAACAATGGAGAAAAAATGGGGATGTCTTAGCCAGTAGTTCTCGAATCTGAAGCTTATTGCTTTGGGTATGGTAGTACTGATATGGGCCACTAGCGGAATGTGGACTGATGTATCCCCGGCTAGCGGTCGAAGTGTAGAGTTTGGGAATGATAGAGACCACTGCGCAGAAGTAAAGCACCAATCTAGTTGTTCAAGCAGGAGTTCCGGTTGTTGTGATCTACAAGAATGAAGGAATATTTATGTGAAATGGAAAAAGATTAACTCCACATTTGATGTAGAGTTTATATGCACATAGACATATTTAAAAGATTGTTGACGCTACATAGGTCTAATGAAGCTGAAAATTTAACAGTATCTTCAATGGATTTGTTATATGCAAAATTTGAGTTCTGGCAAAGGTTGTATATGGTCACAACAATTCAATATGCTTTTCCACTTCATGAATGTTCAATCAAATTCTGAAGTGGTATTATAGCTACCAGTGGTTCTACCATACATAGGGGTTGTCCTGGTTATATTTAACATTTTTCTAAGTTTTCTAGAGTGAGATATATAATTCGAAGTTTGATTCAATTTCTGATAATAGTTTCTGTTTATTAATGAACAACAGATAAAAATTTGAATTCTGAGGAAGTTATACAAGTCCAATGGTTATGAAATTTTTCCTGGAAGTCAATAATATGATAAAGGAGTTTCTGATGAGTTTGGGGATTTTTCCAGTGTAAGGATTTGCTGTACAAATTCTAGGAATGTTTGGAGAAAAATAATTATCCATAAATGAAAAATTACTTCATGGACATTAATTGGTACTAACAGAAACTAGAGACCAAGGGATTTCAAACAAAATTTGTTTGAAGATTTTTGGATAATTATACAGAGAGTTCTGTATGTTTTAAATATGGCACAAATTCTGGATATTGGAAAAAACTTATATGAACCACTGCCAGTGGGTCCCACTGGTAGGATCGTCTTCTACCTCCAGACCTGGGCCAGTGCACGACGAGTACTCGATGGCATCTGCACGTTCCGCCGCAATGAGGGGATTAAATCCTACGGTTGCTTCACCAAATTTGACCGCCGACCTCGGGAACACATGATTGGCGACAGGGAGAGGCAGGACGTCGACCGGAAGGCTGCCGGCGACGGTGACGGCGGCAGCAAGGTGATCAGCTCATGGCGAAATCACCATTGAATACCTAAACTTCAGTCCTAATATGTCAGGGAGCATCAGTGGAGCTCAAGGAGTTCAAAACTGGACGCCAATCAGAGAGAGGATGGCCGGAAGTTGGTCGTCGACAGTGAACCGCGCCATTTTTAATAGTGGTGGTGAAAATTTTGATTTCTTGACCGTTGCTTGATGATTTTTAATCTTCTTGGTTCCGTGTGCGCGCAAAGAGATGGTGAACACAATTGCTAGCTATTTCCAAGAATTATTACACGTAGAAAACGAATTGAGCTCGAGACCTATTGGCGAAGGTATGAACTAGCTTTGGTAAACTAATAATTTCTCATGACATAGAGAACGAAATGAGGAGAGGTGTTTACCGAGAGTAAAAGGGCGGGATGGCGATCCTTTTCTATGTGGGAGTCGAAGCTTGAAAACACTTGTGTGGAGCTGTCCACGGTGGAGCAGAGGAGCTCCTCCCCGGCGGCCAAAAATCGACGGTGGAAAGCTGAAATCAAAAGAGTGCACGGTTGAGGAAATGAACAACCAATTGGACTGGATGGGAGAGAAGAATGTTGTGCGCCACTTTACTGTGGAGCTCGGTATCAAACCACGGCTGGTTTGCGAGCTGCGGCTTAAACGGCAGTGAACGTTGCTGCGCGCGTTTTTGCAAGAGTAGGCGCACTGGGGAGCGAGAAAGAGAGAGCTGAGAGAGAGAGAGAGAGCAAGAGTGGAGGCCTAGATGTTGCTTGCAAGTGATAAGGACGCCAGTCTGGGATCCATTCACGGCAAAGATCATGCCGTATACGTCAAGAACAAAGGCGGTAGCTCTGTTTCAGCGGTAAACAGAGGCTGACCCGTGGGCCCCACATGGCAGTCACACATGACACCACCATGTTCAAAATTAAATTTAAAATTGTAAACGATGTCCAAAAATCATGAAATTTTACGGGTAAGCTAACATTGAGGTGAGGAACAACCTGGTGCCCTCAGATTTCAAGTTGGAGAATGTTCGTTTCATCCCAAATTTGAATTTGAATCCCTTTTCAATGATTTCATTGAAATAAATATTAAACCAGCTCCAAAATTTCCAATTTAAAATGTAAGTTATTTTGAATATTTGAACCCAATTGGATGATTCAAATACACCATAATTTGTGGTTTGAACATGGTCATTTGAATGTGATTAAAATTCAATGTTATGGTACATGGAAATTAAATAGTGAAATTTTTTTTAATCTCAAACATAATTTTCACTATTGTTAACCACCTAGTTGAGAATACTTTGATGCAGTATACTCTCATGTTACAATTGAACATGAGTTAAAAGAAAATTTTTTAATCCCTCTCATTTCACATGTAGGTATTAATTCATGTTAGAAATTATTGCTTATGTTTGAAACGAATTTATATAACTGATGAGAAAAATGTTTACAAAGATAGGTCTTTTACATTCCTCCCACCTTAAAAGAATCTCGCCCCGAGATTACAAAAGAAAGACACAAGAAGGACATCTAATGAACATATGCCGCTAACAAGTCCAGATAGTTCGATCTAAGAAAATACTCGCTTTCCCAAGTCGCTTCATCAGCGGTATAGTTATTGCATAAGACTTTGTAAAAGTTTAACGTCTGGCGTATTGTGGTGCGACTCTTCTCATCAATGATCTTGACCGGATGCTCAGAATAAGTGAGATAAGGTTGTAAAGCTTCAAGATCTTCCGTGCAGACTTTAGCTGGGGTTTTGAGACACTTCCGCAACTGAGAGATGTGGAATACAATGTGAATTCCAGAGAGAGGCGCCGGTAGCTCCAATCGATAGGCCACATGTCTGCATTTTTCAATCACCACAAACGGCCCAATTAAATGTGGAGCTAGCTTCCCTTTTACTCCAAAGCTTTGAATCCCTTTCATCAGAGACTTCCGAAGGTAAACGTGATCCCCGATGTCGAAGTCAAGAGGTCGACATCGTTTATCCGCATTACTCTTCTGTCGAGATTGAGCAGCCTTGAGATTGGCTTGGATCACTCAAACTCGTTCTTCAGCGTCATTGACAAGATCAATGCCATATATCACTCTTTCTCCAGACTCACACCAATTCAATGGTGTGCGACACTTCTTGCCATAGAGAGCTTCAAATGGCGCCATATGGATTCTATCTTGATCGCCATTGCCATATGAGAACTCTGCCAATGGTAAGTGATCATCCCAATTCTTACCATGGTGGATGGCACAAGCTCGTAGGATGTCCTCAAGGACTTGATTTACCCACTCAGTCTGACCATCAGTCTGCGGATGATAAGAAGAGCTTCGAATCAATTTGGTACCCAATGATGCATGGAGCTGCTCCCAAAATCGAGCAACAAACAAGGCTCCACCATCTGAAATGATAGTGCGGGGCACTCCATGTAAGCACATTATCCTTGTGATATACAACTTTGCATACTTGGGAGCACGATAGTTGGTGTTTACAAGGATAAATTGAGCTGACTTGATCAACCGATCAACTATCACCCAGATTGAATCATGCTTACGGTAGGGTTGTAACCCTACAATGAAATCTATGCTGATGTCTTCCCACTTCCATGCCAGTATGTTCAAGGGTTGCAACTGTCCGTCTTGCCTTAAATGGTCGGCTTTCATTGGAAGACATGTATCACATTTGGATACATACTTCGCTATCTCTCGCTTCATCCGGGACCACCAAAATTTCTTCTTCAGATCTTCATACATCTTGTTGCTACCCGGATGAATAGAGTACTTGGATAAGTGAGTTTCATCCAAGATCTTCTTTAGAAGCTCCATGTCACAGGGTACGACTATACGGTCCTTAAACCAAATAGTACCATGATTATCACATAGAAAGAGTTCATCTCACCCTCCTTCATTCTCCTTTGGATGTGTGACATCCCTATGTCTTTCTTCTGAGCTTCTACAATGTCTTCCCAGAGTGTAGGAATGAGGGAAAGATTATAGAGCGCTCCATAAGGAACCAAGTATAAACTCGGCTCGTTCTCTTCAATTTAAATGATGGATAAATGATTTACATGGGACTTGCGGCTTAGCGCACCTGCAACCACATTCTCCTTACCAGGATGGTAGTGAATCTCAATCTCATAATCTTTGATCAACTCTAACCATCTTCGTTGTCGCATATTCAAGTCTTTTTGTCTGAGGATGTACTTCAAACTCTTATGATCAGTGTAAATATGCACTAGATTGCCCAATAGATAGTGCCTCCACATCTTCAATGCGAGCACCACGACAGCGAGCTGAAGATCATGAGTCAGATAATGTTGTCATGATTTTGAAGCTGTCAGGACCCATACGCGATTACTCTCCTATCTTGCATGAGTACACAACCAAGACCAATGCCAGATGCATCACAATAGACATCAAAGGGTTTGGTTGAGTCCGGTTGAGCCAACACCGATGCTGTTGTGAGGTGTTTCACCAAGCCTTGAAATGCTTCTTCACATTCTTTAGTCCATACATACTTCATTCCCTACTTCAGTAGTTCTGTCATTGGTTTGGCTATCTTTGAGAAACTCGGAATGAACCTCCGACAATAGCCAGCCAAGCCAAGGAAACTGCGAACTTCATGTACAGACTTGGGAGATTCCACTTCAGGACTTGTAAAATTTTGCTTGGATCAACAGCAATACCATCAGCCAAGATGATGTGCCCTAGAAATGGCACTTGGCTGATCCAAAACTCACACTTGTTGAACTTTGCATACAATTTGTGATCCCTTAACCATTGCAGCACAATATGCAAGTGTTTATCGTGATCTTCTTCGGATTTAGAATAAACCAAGATGTCATCAATGAATACCGCGACAAACTTGTCCAACTCCGGCATGAACACCGAATTCATGAGATACATGAAATGAGTCGGTGCATTGGTCAAACCAAAGGACATGGCGAGATACTCATACATCCCATACCTCATTGAGAATGCGGTGTTTGGAATGTCCTCAAATCGAATCTTAACCTAATGATAACCTGAACGAAGGTCCATCTTTGAAAATACCTTAGCAACCATTAGTTGATCGAATAAGATATCAATGCGTGGTAGTGGACACTTGTTCTTGATGGTGACAACATTCAGTGGACGGTAGTCCACACACAACCTCAATGTCTCGTCCTTCTCAACAAACAACGTGGAACAACCCCAAGGGGATGAAGTTGGGCGAATAAAACCCTTGCTCAATAAGTAATTCAGCTTCTCCTTCAATTCTGCAAGTTTCTTGGGTGCCATCCTATACGGCTTCCTCGAGATTGGCATGGTTCCTGGCGCAATTTCAATCTTGAACTGGACGTCTCGTTCTGGTGGCATGCCAAGAAGATCGTCAGGAAACACGTCTGGATATTCACACACCACTGGGATATTCTCAAGCTTCTTGGCACTTGTGTGATGCACCACTGAGACTCTTTGTGCAGTATTCAAAAGATTCAAAGTGTTGCAACCATGGAATTGGGAATTCAGTTGGACAATCTGCAAGATGATCTCAAAGATAGCTCCATGATGTGTCAACCATGACATCCCCAAGATGAGGTCAATCTGCTGACCTTCTAAGATGATGAGGTTCACCAGATAGATACTTCTACCCATGCACAAAGGTGCTCGAGAAACAACCTCATTAGCTGAAATATTGACTCTAGGTGAACTGATACGAAAAGGATGTGAGACAGTCACAATTGACACTTGATGTTTCAGCACAAAAGACTTGCTCACAAAGTTATGAGTAGCTCCAGAGTCAAACAAAACGACTACTGGTTGATCATGTAAAGTAAACACGCCTGCTAAAACAAGTTCTCCTTCAGGAATGTCCTCAATCGCAGCATAATTAACACTGGCAGCCTTCGATGAATCTTTCTTTTTAAGTTTATGGTGCTGATCAGATTTTTTGGAAAAGGACAATTGGACACAATCATGTTCCACCTTGTAACGTTCCTGTGCTAAATGCATCCTCTGCTTTCCAATGAATTGGGGTGCACTAACAACCTGCACATCTTGCAAAGATGGGGCTGCAAGAGTGAGATCATACTGCTGCGGTGGACCAGGACACACTTGCACGCTTCGCTGAGGTGCAGCTAAAGTCTCCACTAGATAGGAGTGATACCGAATCTGTTGTGGTTGCTTACTCGACCACAGATCTCGACCGGACGGTAAGCAATACAGCGCCCGATCCTCCCGAGGAACATCACTAATAACCTCTTGTGATGTCTTCCTCTTCCTATTTTTCCGCCTGATAGCAAAGAGTTGCATCATCCTGAACAATAGCGGCATCAACCAAGTCATTGTAGTTGCCGTTATTGAATAACACCAGTTGAGCTCGAAGCTTGACGTTCATCCCTCGAAAGAAGCAACCACACCTCAACGCCTCGATATTCACATACTCAGGCGCATATTGAGCCAAACGATTAAATGCCCTGGAGTATTCATAAGCACTCATTTCTCCTTGCTTCAACTCCACAAACTCCTCCAACTTGGTTTTAATCATCCCATAAGATATGTGACATGCACGGAAAGCATCACGGAACTCCGGCCAGGTCACACGATGACCACCAGGGAGAGTGGTGAAATATTCAGACCACCAAGCTCCTGCGGATCCGTGAAGTTGTTGAGCGGCAAATAAAGCATTCCGATATTCGTCACACTGGAGTGACTCAAACTTGGCTTCAATCACCCGGAGCCAATGACCCGACTCCAATGGTTCCATGGCTTCTTTGAAAACCGGTGGTTGAGTAGCCAAGAAATCCAGATACATGACTTGAGGTTGATCAAGTGATCGAGCCTCAGCTTGTACACTCTGCTGTACCAACGTATGCAGAGACTCGGCCATCCTCGATAAGACTTCTGCCAATCCGGTTGATGATGGCACTTGTGGTAGAGTTGAGTCATCTCCACCATGAGCAGAAATACCTAGTTCACCCACAGAATGAGTGGGATCCATGCTGCAAGGGTGAGCAATACGGTTAAATTCCAAAGTTGCAATGACAACTGGAATCATGACAAAGACTGTGATACGCATCACTTAAATAATGCAGCACTTAAGGTGTAAACATAGATTAAAATTTGGAAACTAGATTCAAGAAGTGATAACGCTCATCACCCAGTCCCCTGGACTACGTCACCACATCCAAGTCTCAAAATGAGGACCCTCTCAACTGGAAGTCCATCTCGACTATCGTCGATCACAATAGAATATTAAGTGAGTTAGTGTGTAGCCTCACTAATGTAATAGACACAAGCATGTCACTGCTGGAGGTAATACTTTACTTGGGTTTCACATTTTATGTCAATCCCGCATGTCGAGTAATCACCTCTGTACACGAGGAATGACACAAAAATATGAAACTAAAACGACTTGAGTTGATAACGTCACACACTGGTTCATTGTCCAGTTCCTGGTTCAGCAGACCAGTCTGTAGAAATTTAAATATTTCTCACAGTTAAATGCCAAATCTTGTCTGAAGTTCAACTACAAAGTTGTCGTAAACTCACAAAACTTTCCAGAATGTATTCATATGCCTTCATATCATTTCAGGAATAAAAGTTATGGAATTTTGATCACAGGTTACAAGATGGTTTAAAATCTGGAGTATGAAGTTCAGTTCTGTTCCAACTGACCTTCCTGTATACATTAGAAATTTGCATACAGAAAACGGCATAACTGAGATTGGGGTGGAATACAAAAGTTGTACTCCACTTTACAACTTTTCCATATTGTACTCATACAGTTACAGGTGAGCTAAGAAGAAGAATCTATACAGGTTTAAAGTTGACTCAAGTTTTCTGGAAATTATGACAGAACCTCTCCTGTATATGTGGTTATTTTCCACAATTTATACAGGTATATAAAAACAATATATTTAGGTAAGGACAAAATAAACATTGTATAACATCATGTTAACAATCCATAAGTAGAAGCGTTTATTGCAAAAATCGTTACACAGGTATGGCGCGCAATTTCAAAACGATGTACAAACTGTTTCATGTTCTGGACTGCAAGAACAGAGTTTGCGAGAGTTGGAATTAGGCACAGCAAATGAGAGATTCAGTGCAGAAGTTTAATAGAAAATTGATAGAGGACTTCCTAAGATTTCCATAAATGTATATATATGACTATGTCATCTTTCTGGATTAAGAGTTATACTATCTAAACCTCACACGTTGAGTACAAGGTCTTTGTCAGCAGTCCTGCAGGTCACCAGTTTGGACCCAGAATTTCATTTGGTTAAAGTCGAATCAGTGAACACTTTGAATTACAAAGTTGTAGAGATGCTTCTCCCATTTCCAAATATGTATCGTAATGGTCCAGGAGATTTTTCTACAGGATGATATGGCAAGAATACAGATATGGGTGTGATGGTATAGGCATCTGGAGTAGTTTTGGTAGGATTCAAATGTCATCAAATTATCATGATTTTTTGCCTTAATGGTCAACAGAAAAGTTGTAGAGGTCTTCAAGAGATTTCCATCCATAGAGTATACCCCTATGTTATTTATCAATTAACCAAGATTACAACCTGGCAAAGTTGAGCAAACTTCTGCTAGAAATCAAGAATCTTGGTTCTAACCCTTTATCGAGTCAAAATCCATTTTACGGAGTCCAAACCTACCAGAACCTGATAGTCAAACTTTCCAGAACGTAATGCATCCATTCTGTCATTGGGGATGGTCAAGTATCAAATTTGATACTGAAGGTACTACGTGCCTTACCAAACAAAATTCTAACCGGTGTATCCGGATACGTCTATAGGTGGTCCTATTATCATTCACTCGCAAACGGCTTCTACACGGTCCACTTCCGTAGTTAGTGTACCTGCAGAAAACAAACAATCCCCTGTCACACCTTCACACCACAAGGGCAGTTCGGGGAAAAACAACAGGCAGTCACAATACACAGATATATATTTTAAAAGTTAATGCATATGACTCTTGTGTGAGTCGCCCTCGAGCAAAGTCATGTCTCGAGGTACATGGTTGTACTACACCTGTACAGCAAAGACCCCCATACAATCTGGCTTATACACGCTCGGGAAACGCATTTCGCATGTTCTCGTAAACATGAGAACAAACTATCGGGTTATCCACCACCGGACGTGGCTCCCTCTAACTTTGTGTCACGCTGGGGCAGCGCGTGTCATATGTTCCCAGAAATATGAATAGTTTCAGAGACTCATATTAACTTTCCGTGCTAAGCCACGGAAATATCACATACCACTTCTCGTATGCTGAGCTTACCGAGATTCATCCGCTCTCGGTGGCGTACCTTACCTCTTACTTGACGTTGGAGCGTCGTTACAGAAATAATAACACATATGTTTTTTACCACCTTTATATCTTATGCTAATAATACTCCTTATGTGGGCATATAACTAATTCCTCACTCATATACTCCTAAGTTTTCAAAAATATGCTATTTTGAAGCATACTGTTCCCAATGATGCTCTGATACCAGTCTATGGGGACCGGGGTCCCGACATCCAAGAATTTCATCGGGTGGTGTTGTGCGATGCGACACTCAACAACATACATGAACAAGTCCTATATTTATGAACACAGCCAAAGTTTTATAATATATAAGGTAGGAAAGAAGTCTATACATCATACTATGCTCTCAACACTAGCTATGCATGAGTGAACCTGTCCATGCCATCAGACGATTTACACTAGCAGCACTCACAGATATCGACGGCGTGCAAGGATTCCACTCAGCCGTGAACCCTAAAGGGGTAAGGCATCGTCGTCAAGCCCGTCAATCGTATATCCTGCAAAAATTTGTTAACTGCAAAGGTGAGCATAAAGCTCAGCAAGACTGACTCGTCTCACCTAAACATGCAACTCTATATGCAAGATGACCAACTAAGCATAGGTAGGATAATGCGTAAACAAACTCCCCTACAAGTGGATCCTTAACTTTCAAGTTATTGGCAAAAAGTTAACGGTTCAAAAAGATAACTTTAGTGATCATATACGGCAACACATAAGAATTCCAAACACATAATTATTAAGATCAAATAGCATATTCTCATGGCATTCCAGTTATTTACTGCGTCACGACAGCGACAAACAAGTGGTACTAAAATAGCCGTGAGAGACGGTGATTGCAATCAGTAGACACCCGGTTATACGACACACACACCCGCGTGGGAGACACATACGTGCTCTCCTCCCCGCGTCATACTTGGACACCTTGCAGCCAAGACCCCAATTCCAACAAACCTCTTCATCCCTAGCAAAATGTCCCCTACACGGACACGTCGAAGTTGCCCGCTAGAAGATTTACACCTTTGTGCCTTCGCATTTCCATTGAAGCACAATAGAGGAGTCTCCACACTACAGTCTGGAGTTACATCAGTTTATTGGGCCCATATCCTGTTATGCAATCAGTACAGTTCAAGCTTGCCAAACGGTGCCGTATACGGCACGGTCCTCAAGTGACACAGGCAAGGCTATGCGCCCGAGACTCCATCTTGTCGACTCCTATCCCCCTGCCCGGTCTCATATTCATCTCACAAGCCATTCTCTCATCTTTCATCCCCATATGAACTATCATTCCTATCTCGCGAGTAGATTCCAGCTACTCGACTTCTACCGGTATGTTTACAACATTAGCATGGCAGTTCTACACGTCAAGCTGTAAACCTTTCCAACCCTTCCATAGGATTTGTGGATATGCAAGTGGAGTATCAAACACCTTATATGTAATGCACAATATCACTAAAGACGTATGTGAATATATCTGGAAAAAAACATTGAAAAGCTCTTAAATGCAGACCAGGGCTTGCCTTAGTTTGCGACTCGATTAAATGTCAATAGTCAATGGTCTTGCTCTAGAGACACCACCAAGGACTTCGAGTGGACACCCTGGCCTTCTCCTCCAAGGAATGCTCCTAGTTGAGTTTTAACGTCACGTGAACTATCGAAATGCAAGTGCGTATATAGGCATGAGATAGCATAACATTTAATTCTGTTGTACCAAGTTTAATACAGCAACTAAGTGATTGAGAGTGGAGTTCCTGTTCTTGTGATCTACAGGAATAAAGGAATATTTATGTGAAATGGAAAAAGATTAACTCCACATTTGATGTAGAGTTTATATGCACAGAGATATTTTTAAAAGATTGCTGATGCTACAGAGGTCCAATGAAGCTGAAAATTTAACAGTAGCTTCAATGGATTATATGCATAGAGTGTCCAAATTTTGAGTTCTAGCAAAGGTTGTATATGGTCACAACAATTCAATAAGTGTTTCCATTTCTATGAATTTTCATTCAAATTCTGGAGTGGTATTCTGGCTACCAGTGGTTGTACCACACGGAGGAGGTTGTCCTGGTTATAAAAAAATTTATTTAACTTTTTTCTAAGTTTTCTAGAGTGAGATATAGAATTTAGAAGTTTGATTCAATTTCTGATAATAGTCTCTGTTTATTAATGAACAGCAGATATAAATTTGAATTCCGAGGAAGTTATACAGGTCCAATGGTTATGAAATTTTTCATGGAAGTCAAGAATATGATAATGAGTTTCGGGTAATTTTGGATATTTTTCCAGTGGAAGGATTTGCTGTACAAATTCCAGGAATATTAGGAGAAAAATTTATACATAAATGAAAAATGATTTTCATGGACACTAATTGGTACTAACAGAAACTGGAGCTCAAGGGCTTTCAAACAAAATTTGTTCGAAGATTTTTGGATAATTATACATAGAGTTATAGATTTTTTAAGTTTGGCACAAATTCTGGAAATTGGAAAAAAAACCTATATGAACCACTGCAAGTGGGTCCCACTGGCAGGGTCGTCTTCTACCTCCAGACTTGGGCCAGTGCACGACGAGTACTCGATGTCATCCACACGTTCCGGCACAATAAGGCAATTTAATCCTACGGATGCTTCACGAAATTTAACCGCCGACGTTGGGAACACATGATTGGCGGCAGGGAGAGGCAGGACGTCAACCGGAAGGCTGCTGGCGACGGTGACGGCGGCGGCAAGGTGATCGGACCACAGTGAAATCACCACTGAATACCTAAACTCATGTCCTAATATGTCAGGGAGCATCAGTGAAGCTCAAGGAGTTCAAAAGTGGACACCAATCAGGGAGAGGATGGCCGGAAGTTGGTCGTCAACGGTGAACTGCGTCACTTTTAATAGTGCTGGGGAAAATTCGATTTCTCGACCGTTGCTTGATGATTTATTAATCTTCTTGGTTCGGTGTGCGCGCTAGGAGATGGTGAACACAATTGCTAGCTACTGCCAAGAATTATTACACGTAGAAAACGAATTGAGCTCGAGACCTAATGGCGAAGGTGTGAACTAGCTTCGGTAAACAAATAATTTCTCATGACATAGTGAACGAAATGAGGAGATGTGTTTACCGAGAGTAAAAGGGCGGGATGGCGATCCTTTTCTATGTGGGAGTCGAAGCATGAAAATACTTGTGTGGAGCTATCCACGGTGGAGCAGAGGAGCTCCTCCCCGGCTGCCGAAAATCGACGGTGGAAAGCTGAAATTAAACGAGTGCACGGTCGAGGAAATGAACATCCAATCGGACTGGATGGTAGAGAAGAATGTTGTGCGCCACTTTGCTGTGCAGCTCAGGATCGGCTGGTTCGCAAGCTGCGGCTTAAACGGCGGTGAACGTCGCTGCGCGCATTTTTGAAAGAGTAGGCGCGCTGGGGAGCGAGAGAGAGATAGAGCCGAGAGAGAGAGAGCAAGAGTGGAGGCCTTGATGTTGCTTGCAAGTGATTAGGACGCCAGTATGGGATCCATTGACGGCAAAGATCGCGCCGTATACGTCAAGAACGAAGGCAGCAGCTCTGTTTCAGGGGTAAACAGAGGCTGACCCATGGGCCCCACATGGCAGTCACACATGACACCACCAAGTTCAAAATTAAATTTAAAATTGTAAACGATGTCCAACAATCATGAAATTTTATGCGTAAGCTAATATTGAGGTGAGGAACAACCTGGAGCTCTCAGATTTCAAATTGGAGAATGTTTGTTTCAGATTCAATTCCAAATTTGAATTTAAATCCATTTTCAATGATTTCAATGAATTAAATATTAAACCAGCTCCAAAATTTCCAATTTAAAATGTACGTTATTTTGAATATTTGAACCCAATTGGGTGATTCAAATACACCATAATGTGTATTTTGAACATGGTCATTTGAATGTCATTAAAATTCAATGTTATGGTACATTGGAAATTAAATAGTGAAAATTTTTTAAATCTCATTTTCACTATTGTTAACCACCTAGTTGATAATACTTTGATGCAGTATACTCTCGTGTTACAATTGAACATGAGTTAAAAGATAATTTTGGAATCCCTCTCATTTCACATGTAGGTATTAATTCATGTTAGAAATTATTGCTTATGTTTGAAACGGATTCATATAACTGATGAGAAAAATGTTTACAAAGATAGGGCTTTTACACCCCCCCCTTAAAAGAATCTCGCCCCGAGATTACAAAAGAAAGAAAAAGGAAGGAGATCTAATGAACATATGCCGCTAACAAGTCCGTATAGTTTGATCTAAGAAAATCCTCGCTTTCCCAAGTCGCTTCATCAACGGTATGGTTATTCCATAAGACTTTGTAAAAGTTTAACATTCGGCTTCTTGTGGTGTGACTCTTCTCATCAATGATCTCGACCGGATGCTCATAATAAGTGAGATCAGGTTGTAGAGCTTCAAGATCTTCCTTGTGGACTTTAGCGGGGGTTTTGAGACACTTCCGCAACTGAGAGATGTGGAATACATTGTGAATTCCAGAGAGAGACGCCGGTAGCTCCAATCGATAGGCCACAGGTTTGCATTTTTCAATCACCGCGAACGGCCCAATGAAACGTGGAGCTAGCTTCCCTTTTACTACGAAGCGATGAGTCCCTTACATCGGAGACACCCGAAGGTAAACACGATCCCTGATGTCGAAGTGAAGAGGTCGACATCGTTTATCCGCATTACTCTTCTGTCGAGATCGAGCAGCCTTGAGATTGGCTTGCATCACTCGCACTCGTTCTTCAGCTTCATTTTCAAGATCAATGCCATATATCTCTTTCTGCTGACTCACACCAATTCAATGGTGTGTGGCGCTTCTTGCCATAGAGAGCTTCATATAGTGCCATTTGGATACTAGCTTCATAGCCATTGCTATATGAGAACTCCGCCAGGAACAACCTGGTGCTCTCATATTTCAAATTGGAGAAAGTTCGTTTCAGATTCAATTCCAAATTTGAATTTAAATCCTTTTTAAATTATTTCATTGAAATGAATATTAAACCATCTCCAAAAATTTCCAAATTTAAAATGTAAGTTATTTTGAATATTTGAACCCAATTGGGTGATTCAAATACACCACGATGTGTAGTTTGAACATGGTCATTTGAATTTGATTAAAATTCAATGTTATGGTACATTGGAAATTAAATAGTGAAAATTGTTTTAATCTCAAACATAATTTTCACTATTGTTAACCATCTAGGTGAGAATACTTTGATGCAGTATACTCTCATGTTACAATTGAACATGAGTTAAAAAAAATTTCGAATACCTCTCATTTCACATGTAGGCATTAAGTGATGTGAGAAATTATTGCTTATGTTTGAAACAGATTCATATAACTGATGAGAAAAATGTTTACAAAGTTAGGGCTTTTACAGGTAGGGGTTCCTATTTATAGGTGGAGAAGGGTCGGTTCCTGCCACCAAAAGCGTGCGAATCACTCATCCTCGTGATCAAGGCACCACAGGGAGTCAACATGTGGAAGTCGACCGAGTTTGGCGTCAGGAAGGGTTGGCCGAACCCCCTACTCAGCCAAACAGAATGTTGGACCAATTCCAGTGTGCTTCCTCGGGGTGACTTCCAAGTGGGTCCTATTGATTGACATGGGTGAGACACCATTGGATGGCCTCAGATACTTCTGCCTGTAGGCTATTTGATCCATGTGGTGCCACATGTCATCGCCTAATTGGTTGGGATGGTATTGTATAGGATTGCTCCCCCTCTTTTACCTCATTTCTTTCATTAATTCCCTGCATGCAATATTTCTCCATGGACAAGTGGAAATAAGTCAAATAGAAAGGTGATGTGCGCAAGAAATGACAATTCCTTCACATAATTGAGTTAGATTGACGGGTGAAAGTGGTATATAACAGCCATCAGTGGTGACGTTAGGATCTATTGCAGGGAACACAATCGTTGCATAAGGAACTTTTGCCACGATTCACCAGTTCGTGGCCTTAAGATCTATCGCCACAAAAAAACAATTGTTGCATTAGGAACTTTTTCCACGATTCACTAGCTCGTGGCATTAGGATCTATCACCGTGGGACACAATCCTTGCATTAGGATATGTTGCCACTACTACACTGGTTTGTGGCATTATGATTTATCGCCATGGAACACAATCATTGCATTAGGAACTTTTGCCACAATTCACTAGTTCCTGGCGTTAGGATCTATCACCACGAAACACAATCATTGCATTAGGATCTGTTGCCACGATTGAACTAGTTCATGGCATTAGGATCTATCATTACAGAACACAATCGTTGCATTAGGAAATTTTGTCACGATTCACTAGCTCGTAATGTTAGGATCTATCGCCACAGAACACAATCGTGGCACTAGGATCTGTTGCCACGATTGTGCTAGTTTATTGCATTAGTATCTTCCTGTGAGACCTATGTGTGGTGAATACATTGGCTATGACGATAAAAGTTTTGAATTTTGCCAAAACACCCGTCTCATCAAGGTCCGACTCTAGGTCCGAGCTCTTGCAAGGTCCGACGATAGGTCCGCCTTATTTTGGGTAGCTCCGGCGAGGTCCAACGTAAGGTATGACTTGCTTTGGCTAGGTTCAACTTCTTTGTTTAGGTCCGACTTACATCGGCTAGGTCCAACTTTTTTGTATAAGTCCGACTTGTTGTTGCTAGGTCTGACTAGCTTTGGTCAGCTCTGGCGCTAGGTCCAAAAAGCTTTGGTATGCTCTGATGCTAGGTCTGACTAGCTTTGGTATGCTTCGGCACTAGGCCCTGCTAGCTTTTGTCAGGTTCATCTCATGGTCCGGTTAGCTTTGGCAAGATCCGGTGCTAGATTGCAATGGTTCTACTTTTTACTTGCAATGTTTCGAACTTGAATTTTCGATTATGGAAATCTTTCTTAGTATTATTTTACTAAGTTTTTGATGCGTTTTAGCTGGTCATGGTGGTTAATGTTTTTGCTATGGTTTGCAACATGCTTATGTGAGGTGCTCACGTAAGGTGTTGTGGTTTCAGAACTAACGTGAGTTAGGTCGAGGACTTGTGCTTGGAACTATTGGTTGTTTATTCATGTGCAGGTGTTGCTTGAGTTCAAGACATGGCTGGTGACGGTATCCATTGAACTAGTCTTAGGGAGAAGATGAAGTTCAACAACCAAGTTCGGGAGGAATTGTAGTTGAGTTGATCGGGAGGTTGCACATCATGTTTGAATCAAGAACAATGCATATGAAGGTATCATGGACGTCGTTGGAAGATGTTTGCACGTGTGAAAGAAGTGCATGGACGTGGCTACATGGCTCCAAGGCATGCTGAAGAGATGTGGACATAAAGAATTGGTCGGAAAGGTCAAACCGACTAGTTTATGGACTCAGCCTGCGGCTGAGTTGGGTCTGACTCAAATATGGAAAGATTTGAGTTGGTTACGTTAGGATTTGTGGTGAGCATGAAGTTGAGTTTTCTTAGAAATGTGAGATACGTTCCTAAGGTGTTTGGAAGTCTTAATATTGCTTCTATCTGCGTATGGAACAGTCTTGAGCAGTTATGGAGTGTTTTGGTAGAAACTAAGTAGGATACGAGTCGTAGTTTGGTTTGGGTTGGCCTCATGGCTGGTTATATAAGGAAGGGAGGCCAGAGCTCGTGGAGCACAGATTTTAAGCTGTTCCTCTAGTGTTATATTGAATAAAGATCATAGTTTAAAGGAGCTTTTGTGCCATGTTCATCCGAATTGTTTTCGTCAAGTTTTTCTCGTCGAGTTTCTGCACAACACTACCTTGCTTTGGTGGTTTTATCATAACTCGTGTTTTACAGATCCAATTGATGTAATTCTTTTTTGGTTGCCTTCACAACTTTATTTTCTTCCATATTTAAAAATTTCACTATCATTGGATTTGTGGTTGCTGATCTACACGAGTTTCTTTGCAGTAGTGGAGATCTGATTTTTCTCGGTTACAACAGATTGACCTTTGTTCGATCTTTCGATTGTAACTTGAGTTTCTTGACGGATTTTCGTGATTCTTGTTGGGACATCTTTTTGACTTGATAATACAAAATATATACTGATTTTGTCACAATTGATCATGTTTATATTAGTCGTACACATGATTTCTTTAATAGATCAATTTTCTGTCGAGGGGTTTTCGTTGCTTCCGCTGAAAAAAGTTGTAATCTACCACTCACCCCCCCCCCTCTGGTAGCTTTTCATGTGCTCTTCGATCCTACAATTGGTATCAGAGCCACGGTGCTCTAATCTTTGTAATCTGCACATGTTTTTGAATAATCATCCTAGAGAAATACTCTGCCAAACCTTGTGTGTTTAGTGGTATTGATTTTCAGGTTTGGAAGGCACGCATGGAGGCTTTCATCCAGGTGCAAGGCTTTGCAATATGGGAAAAGGTGTACAATCCTTATGAAGTGTCATCAAACAATCATGTTAAGGCTACAGATCTGAGAGATGTCGAAAACAAGAACAAGCCTTGGAACTTGATCACAAAGGGACAAACTCAAAACGACTTTGACCGTGTTTCTCATCTCCGATCTGCGTACGATGTTTTGAAAGGTCTATGTGATTACCATGAAGGATCCAACACGATCAAGGAGGTAAGGCAAAACATGTTCAAAAAGGAGTACATGTGCTTTGAGATGCAACCAGGTGAGTCAATCGACAACCTCTTTGCTCACTTTAATAAAATTCTTAGCAACATGCATAGCGTCAATGTTAGTTTTTCAGGTGCTGAGAATGCAAGGCAATTACTAAGTGCAATATACATGTCAATTTGGGAGATGAAATTCAAATCTAATCCTGAATCTACTATCATGAGTACACTTACTTTAGATGTTCTATATTTTAAATTGAAAACTCATGAAATTGACATAATCTCACGTAAGAACCCATCAAGTCTCTTGCATTTGTTTCTCAACATGACATGCCTAGCTTCGGCCGATCTTCATATTGTGGAGCACTTGCTTTGTTGTCCTCTCTAACCCTTGAACAGATTGAAGAGTTTGCGGAGAAATAACCTGCACTCATCTCTACTCGGTTTCTAAAAGCATTGCAAAATATTAGAACTAGAAGGAAAGGGAGTGTCGGACCTTAACGATGCTTCGAATGTTGTAAGACTTGACATTTTTGCATGGATTGCCCTAATCTTTCAGGTACTACTTCCCGTGACAAAAAACAAACAAGGACGAAGCACTCCTCTGCAAACAACAACAAGAAAAAGAAGGGATTTACAGGACGCCAATTGGTGAATCATTTTATCTCCGCACTTCAATGACTTGGCTCGAGTGATGTGGACATCCAAAGTGATGAAGATGAAGATGATTTGGAAAACTTGTGCTTCATGGCGGGCAAGTCAAGATTAAGTATGGAGGAGGCAGAACACAACAGCGACATTGAAGAGGTATGTCCTACCTGCGAAGAAATGTGTGATGCTATTTCTCGTGCCACCGTTATAGTTAAGAAAAAAGACAAAAATATTAGGGACAATGCTGTTAAAATTCAATCACTATAATCTGAAATTTATCATTTGAAATCCTTGATTCCTAGTGATGATTCTTGTTCCTCATGTGATTTAACATATGAACAATTGTCCTCTCTAAGGAGTGCACACACCTCCACACTTGATAAACTTGAGTTAGAGATTGAAAAGGATAGAGAGCTTGCTGCACTTAACGATAAAAACTTGAAAGATGCTAGCTGTTCAACAACAGATTTGCATTGTTCTACTTGTGATGATCTTGATAAGAAACTACAAGATGCTATGAATGAGATTTCTATATTGAGCAATGCTTTACGCTCTCATGAAGTTAAATATTGTTCTAATTGCAAACTAAATGGAAAAACTTCATATGAAAACTATCTAGACTTATCAAAGAAACTTGATGACATTAATAGGACACTATGGCAGTTTTGTAATGGGAATAAAAACCTAAACTTGCTGCTGAGTTCCTCTAAATCTTGCAATGATATATAAGGTTTAGGTTTTGATTCTCATGCTCATGCTAAGGCATATCCACTTAAAATGTAAAGTCATTAGGAGGTGGTTTAATTCAAACAGCTCCTAACCAAAAAGAAGTGGTTTTCAAATCTACAGGGGTACTGTCTCATTCAACTTTTAATAAACACGTTGCTTGCTCACATGAACATGAAGCTAGATTTTATTGTACTCATTTTGGTAGAGATGGTCATATCATATATTTTAGTTATAGACTAGCTAAACAACAGAAAAAGGAAAGAATAGAAGCTAGATCTCACAACTCTCATGCAACATTTGCTGTACATGCTGAACCAAATATCAAGAACATGCAACCTGCTGTTATGAGTCAAAAACATGCAAAGTTTGCTCCCAAACCTACTATTTTTCGTGCTACACATGTAACACCCCATAAGACAGCAGTTGAGTACAAAAATCCTCAAACTTTGGCTCATAAACTTGCTATTTTGTCTCAGCTTTCCCATGTTTTTCCCGCTGCACGTTGTGGACTAAGTACTGGATTTTTAAATGCCTTTTGACTAATCCCAATATTGAGTCATTGACGTATTGTGCTTCTATGTAGGTTACACACTTGAGGAAAGAGAACATTTGTATTGCAGATGCAGGCTGCTCATGCCACATAACTGGTAACAATGAATGGTTCTCCTCCCTCTCTTTTGTGTCATGTGTAGAGAATGTTACTTTTGCCACTAATTCTTCAACTCTTATAATTGCTAAGGTTCAGTTAAAGTTAATAATCACTACACTTTGAAAGATGTGGCACTTTTCAAAAAATTTGAAATACAACTTGCTTTCTTTCTCACAATTGCTAGATGAAAATCAGGAAATTATTTTTACTAAAAATTGCTGCAAGGTTGTAGATTCAAACAGTGAGCTTACTTTTAACATATCTCGGTTTGGAAGAGTTTTAAAGCTGATTTTGATATGTCATACTCTAAGCATAGGTGTCTATTTGCTAATGATTCAAAGGATTTATATTTTTGACATCGTAGACTTGGTCACGTAGGCTTTGATCATCTAACGCGTGTTAGTGCTCTTTATCGCATACGTGGGTTGCCTAAACTTAAAGGGGACAAAGAAATCGTGTGCTCTTCATGTAGACATGTTAAGATGGTTGCAGGTTCAGATGCTCCTCTCGCAATAACCATGAAAACTTAACCGAGCACCTTGACACCGTAGGACCTTCACGTGTTCAATCCTTTGGAGGTAAATTGTATGTTCTTTGATTGTTGATGATTCTTCTAGATACTCTTGGGTTTAATTTATGGCATCTAAGAATGAAGCTTCTAGTCACTTTAGAACTTTATTTCTTAGATTATTAGATGATCACCCAGGATCTTTAAAAGCAACTAGAAGTGATAATGGAACCGAATTTTAAAATTTATTGTTTGATCACTTTTGTACTGAAAATGGAATAGATCATCAATTTTCTTCACACTATGTACCTCAAAAAAATGGTGTCGTAGAGGGAAAGAACATAACCTTAGTTGAGATGGCTAGAACTATGCCTGATGAATATCAAACTCCTAGAAAATTTTGGGCTAATGCAATTGCAACCGCTTGTAATCCCTCAAATCGTGTTTTCTTGCGCGCTAAGCTAGGAAAAACACTACATGAACTTTCATTTGGACATAGGCCTAGTGTCACACGCTTTCGGATCATTGGTTGTAAATTATTTGTTAAGAAACATGGTAATCTTGATAAATTTGAAGCTAGATCTGTTGATGGCATGTTTCTTGGTTATCTATCTCATACTAGAGGCTACCGTGTGCTTTTACTTGACACTAACAAAATTGTGGAGACTTGTGAGGTTTCTTTTGATGAAGCTAGCTTAGTTACTAGTTCTAATATTGCAGGTCCAGATCCACATCCACAGGGGGAGAGTATTTTCATTGAAGAAGACGAAGAAGTGGTGCTGATGCCCAAAAATTCAGCAGCTAATTACATTGTTTTAGTGCCGGATTTTGATTCACAACCAGTATCGACAACCACCATTACTGGTCCATATCTTCCTCAAGTCACAAGCTCATCGAATTGAGATGAACATGAAGAAGAATCTTGTGAAGTGTCTACTCTCCTCCGAGTCCTCAAAAGGCATCCTCCACAACAAATAATTTGAAGCTTGCACGAACGAGTCACACGGTCCAGGTTTTGCGATCCAAACATTCACGCTCATTATGATTTTCTTGCTTCTTTTGAACCCAAAGATATGTCACACACACTCACTAATGAATCTTGGATTATTGCCATGCAAGAAGATTTAGAAAATACTGAAAGAAATAATGTTTGGAAACTTGTACCTCCACCTCAAGGTCATACATTAATTGGAACTAAATGGGTGTTTAGAAATAAACAAAGTGAGGATGGGGTTGTGGTTAGGAATAAGGCTAGGATGGTTGCTCAAGGTTTCAGACACATTGATGGTCTAGATTTTGATGAAACTTTTGCTCCTGTTGCTAGATTAGAAGCCATCATAATATTTTTAGCTTTTGCTGCATCTAAAAGTTTCAGGTTATATGATATGGATGTTAAAAGTGCTTTTCTTAATGCATACATAGATGAGGAGGTTTATGTCAAGCAACCACCGGGTTTTGAAAAATCTAATTTTCCTAATCATGTTTGCACACTGTCCAAAGCCTTGTACAGTCTCAAACAAACCCCTAGAGCATGGTATGATAGGTTAAAAACAATCTTACTTGAAAAGGGGTAACCATGGGCAAGGTTGATGAAACTCTTTTTGTACATAAGCATGGCAATGACTCATTATTAGTTCAAGTGTATGTGGATGATATTATCTTTGGTTGTGCTTCTCATGATCTTGTGTCTGAGTTTTCAGCTATGATGAGTTCATAATTTGAGATGAGTATGATGGGAGAACTCACGTACTTTTTGGGGCTGCAAATAAAGCGTACCAAGGAGGGTACCTTTGTGCATCAAAAGAAGTATACAAAAAGACCTCCTAAAGCGCTTAAACATGGACAAAAGCAAGCCTCTTCGGACACCAATGGGAACAACATCAACACTTGAACTTGATGAAGGTGGTGACCCGATAGATCAAAAATAATATTGAAGCACGATTGGATCCATTCTGTACCTCACGGCATCAAGACCAGACATACAATTCAATGTATGTCTTTGTGCACGATTTCACGTTTGCCACATGCTTCACATCATCAAGCCATCAATAGAATTCTCAGGTACTTACATGGAACTCAAGAATTTGGCATTTTTTTTCTTGTTCCTCAACTGTTACTTTCTAAGCTTTTTCGGATGTTGATTTTGGGGGTTGTTGGATTGATAGGAAAAGTACTTCGGGTGCATGTCATTTTCGTGGTAATTCTATTGTTGCTTGGTCCTCTAGAAAACAAAACACAGTTGCACAATCCACATCCAAACTGAATATGTAGTTGCTGCTAGCGCTTGCTCACAAATTCTTTGGATTGTTCAAACACTTAAGGACTAGGAGGTTGATCTAGATAGTGTTCCACTATTTTGTGATAACACTAGTGCCATTTGTATTGCCAAAAATCTCGTGCAACATTCGAGAACAAAGCACATTGACATTAGGTATCACTTTCTCTTTGATAATGTTGAAAAGGGAAACATCGTGCTTCACCATGTAGATACCGAACAACAATTTGCTAATATTTTCACAAAACCTTTGGATTTCACACGTTTTTTGTTTCATTCGTAGTGTTAGGGGTTATGCATCCTCGTGGCTTAAAGTGAGGGGGGTGGGGTTGAAACATGGGAAGTCTATGTGTGAATCTGAATTTAAAATAATATGAGTTTAGTATCTCATACATATATGACTTTGTGATTCCTTCTACATGTTGAAAGTTCTTACTACATTACTGATGTTATACATTTTGTAGTTTTTTCCATGACTAGTAACTGTAATAATTATTTACACTAAATCTGGTCATGATGGATCTTTCATGCCTATTTGAACTTGTTGCATGCTCACAAGTCCTTTTAATAATGAAAAATTAATCCATCAACTATTCACATGTTGTGCTTTTATGATCAAATAAAAATGAGAAAAGATCAAGAGAATATGCATGCATCGCACTTATTCTTTTGAGATGGCTTATCATTGCACTTACATATGAACTTAGAAGAAGTTATGTATGACTAAAACTGTGTCCTTAAGCTTCATATTTTCAAATGACATAGTCTTGTTTTGGGTAGCTCCGGTAAGATCCGACATAAGGTCCGACTTGCTTTGGCTAGGTCCAACTTCTTTATCTAGGTCTGACTTACTTTGGCTAGATTCGACTTCTTTTTATAGGTCTTACTTGCCGTGGCTAGGTCCATCTAGCTTTGGTCAGCTCCTGTGCTAGGTCCGACTAGCTTTGGTAAGCTCTAGCGCTAGGTCTGACTAGCTTTGGTAAGCTCCAGCGTTAGGTCCTACTAGCTTTGGTAAGCTTCGTCTCAAGGTCCGGTTAGCTTTGGCAAGCTTCGGAGCTAGATTGCAATAGTTCTACTTTTTTACTTGCAATGTTTTGAACTTGCATTTTGGATTATGGAAATCTTGCTTAGTATTATTTTACTATGTTTTTGATGTGTTTTGGCTGGTCATGGCGGTTAATGTTTTTGCTATGGTTTGCAGCATGCTTATGTGAGGTGCTCACGTAAGATGTCGTGGTTATCAGAACTAACGAGAGTCAAGTCGAGGACTTTAGCTCAGAAGTATTGGTTGTTTATTCATGTGCAGGTGTTGCTTGAGTTCAAGACATGGCTGGTGACGGGATCCATTGAACTAGTCTTAGGGAGAAGATGAGGTTCAACAACCAAGTTCGGGAGGAATTGTAGTTGAGTTGATCGGGATGTTGCGCAGCATGTTTGAATCATGAACAATGCTTATGAAGATATTGTAGATATTGTTGGAAGATGTTTGCAAATGTACAAGGAGTGCATGAACGTGGCTACATGGTTCCAAGGCATGACGAAAAGATGTGGATGTAAAGAATTGGTCGGAAAGGTCCAACCGACTAGGTTATGGACTCAGGTTGCGGCTGAGTTGGGTTTGACTCAAATATGGAAAGATTTGAGTTGGCTATGATAGGATTTTGTGGGAGCATGAAGTTGAGTTGTTTTAGAAATGTGGGATATTTTCCTAAGGTGTTTGGAAGTCTTAAGATTACTTCTATCTGCATATGGAAGAGTTTTGAGGAGTTATGGAAAGTTTCGGTAGAATCTGAGTAGGATTTGAGGCCTAGTTAGAATTGGGTCGGCCTAAGGGCTGGTTATATAAGCAAGAGAGGCCAGAGCTCGTGGTGCATGACTTTGGGGGTTGTTCCCCTTGTGATTTGATCAATAAGATTTGTAGTTTAAAGGAACTTTTGTGCCTTGTTTCACATCGAGTTTCTGCAGAGCACTACCTTGCTTCGGTGGTTTCATCATAACGCGAGTTTTACAGATCCAATTGATTTGATTCTTTTCAGGTTTTCTTCAAAACTTGATTATCAATCATCTGTAAAAATTTCACGGTTATTGGATATGTGTTTTTTTATCTACACCAGTTTCTTTGCAGTGTTGCAGATCTAATTTTTCTCGGGTAGAACAGACTGACCTTTGCTCGATCTTTTGATCGTAACTTGAGTTTTTCTTGACGATTTTTTATGATTCTTGTTGTAGTGTCTTCGCGACTTGATTCTGCACAATCTATACTTGTTTTTTCACAATTTATCACATTGAGATTAGTCGCACATACGATTTCATTAACAAATTGGTTTTTCACTGAGGGGTTTTTATTGCTTTCGCTAAAAAAGTTTTAATCTACTATTCACCCCCCTCTGGTAGCTTTTCACGTGCTTTTCGATCCTACAGTGCAGCCAACATGATCATGCATATACATGCCAACTAACTTTGACAGAGCAGTTTATCACATGTCACTAGTGTACACACATACACGACCTCAACACCGTGGACTAACCAGTTTCTTTGCAGTGTTGCAGATCTGATTTTTCTCGGGTAGAACAGACTGACCTTTGATTGATCTTTTGATCGTAACTTGAGTTTAGGGTGCATCGTGGACTAACCACATGACCTGGCCAAACACTCACATAATTAACATACACCTGCAAGCAACTACCTGGCCGCATCTTCACGTACGAACGGCAACGCTGCCCAACTTACTTTGTACGTCCCCATGTACAAAATATTTTCCTTGTCCATGAGCCAGGCAAGCTCTTCTGATGCGGCAACTAATCAGTACCAGACCACTCTTCTGCACGTACGCACTCACGAACACAACCTGAACTCATCAAGTGTTCATTAGTGTATCAAGTCAGGATTAGCACTAACACAAACAATGCAACAATAATGAGCGGTGCTCAGTTGCCTACGGCTCCGTGACCCCCCATCAAAAAAACTGCAACCATGCAAAGAGGCGCTACAGCCTCACCTGCGATGAACTCCATTCTTAGGGACGGCAAACGCCCCTCGACATTGCTGCTTGAGTATGAGCATGACATGGGAGAACTTGTGAGTGCATCTTGAAGACGAAGTGATTATGCAGACTTGAGGAAACAAGTGCTCTTGATGGAGCACATGTTAGAACTTAGAGACAATGAGCCAAGGATAATAACGAATAGGACTACTACAATAAAGAATTGAATAGATAAGGCCTTTGCCTAGACTCTAGATTTTATTCACTCATCAAAAAATTTATTGAGTTTCTATAGTATTTATTGTTTAATTAATATTCCCTCTTGGATCGAAATATTTGTCATCGGGTAGTTCATTTATGAACTAATCGGTGACAAATATTTCAAACCAGGAGAGTGGCACTAATTTTCCCTTGAACTAAAATATTGTCTAAACTCAAGCATGTAATATTATTCGTTCTCAATTAATATGCCTTATTTGAGTATACTCATGCGTTCTCTTAAATAAGCCAACAAATTTAATCCTCACTTCCTGTAGCTATCGCAAATGAATTCCACTGATCAATACATCATGAGCATCCATTGCAGGGATAAACAAACGCAATGACATTGCACTTTAGGGATATAATTGGAATTCAGGGATAAACAAACGCAATGACATTGCAATTCAGAGATAACTTCCAACTCCATGAATTTCATAGTTCATACACATTGTGTGCCTTCTAAACTATAGATTTTTATTCTATACTTATTCCTATGAAGCTCCCATCGATCAATCTAAACTATATCGTCTAGCTTGCTCCCGAACATGTCTCTTATATTCCACTAGATCCTGAAAATATTGACATTATTTAAATTAACAAATGTCGAATGAGGAATGATATATAACCTATGCTGGTCACAAACCCGAAGTTACTAACCTTGATAAGTAGATTATATCAATCATTTTCAACATCGGGTGCATTTTGATGATGAAGCGAACGCTACTTCAAGTAGTATAGTTTTGATTGTAAAACCAGACCACCACCCCTAAGAAATATCATTTTAAGCAACATAAGAAATCAGTTCAAATAAGTTCGGCAACAATTACTAATTACAAGAGCAAAATAAGTCTATCTTACAGTCTCTTGATCTAGAACCCCAAGGAAGAGTGCCGTTGAGCGATGGACATTCGGGTGGAAGTAACAACATGGAAAGGCGAATCTTGGAGGCACCAACGGATACTCCTCCGAGAAGGAGATTGTCAGGGGGTTAACCATCTTCGCATTCAGTTTACAAAGGAAATTCACTAATAAGGCGATGATGTCATAATGGATATCATTGTGCTTGTTCTTCATGACTTACCCCATTTTTACCGGGGATGATGTACTGCCACTTCAATAAATCTTCTGACTCAGGCTTCGCAGAGAAACCCTACGAAGAGAAATTGGACAAACAAGTGACGCAAATGGCAGTGAACAATGAAATTGCAAATACAAAAAACAAACAAGACGGAAAAACAAAACTGCAGCTAAGTTCATCAGTCCCTTGCAGAGGTACATACAACTATGTGACTGGTGTGCCATATGTACATACATGGGGGTGATTCTTGTGCCACGCCAGGTGCTCCTCCTTCAGCCGGTTACGCGCCAAGCCGATATCTAACCAAACCATGAACAGTTACGATGACGGCAATGACGACAATGGCGATGGCGAATAGAGGCAGCGGTCGCACTGGAGTTGGTCGAACAGAGGCAGCGGTCACACTGGAGTTGGTCGATTAGTAAAGAAGAAGATGTGGCTAAGCGATGTGGGAGATAAACTCGAGACGCACGATACTAAAGCGAGACGTGCGGGGAGTGATGGCTCGTCTTCCATTGTTGATAGAGAGACGTGCGGCAAAAGGACCGCGGAGAACTTAATTTCGGCGGCAGTGTTGCAGAGACGTGTGGGACCAATGTGCACGACCATTCGTTTCCACGAGGCAATATTCATGCGTCCCATCGTCCCATCAATGCGCTCAAAACCAACGGCTCCACAGCTGGTGAAGAATAAAAAGAAATGGAGGTAGTAATTAATTTCATTTCTTTTGTCTTTAATAGCTGACATCGCAGGCCCCTCCTCGGCCTGGCCCTAGGCAGTCACCCATCCCACCTATGTCAAGAGTCGGGCCTGCCTTTAACCCCCTTGATGCGGGAATCAAATTCTCTGCGGCAGGGCTGCACAAACGTCTCTATGCGACCCTACCCAGATGGTTGCCATGTACGTTCATGCTCCAAATCTTAAAGTCATATAGCCAAGTGTGCACTGCACGGTTCTCATGATTGTGCAACCCTGCCCTGATGATTGCCACACTTATGACAATTATCCAAATCTTGTAGCACGCACTGGCACAAAACAACAATCAAACAATCAATGAACGTCGTTTCAAAGTGTGAAGCGACCCCTGCATGTGTGAGACCTATGTGTGCTGAAAACATTGACTTTGACGATAAAAGTTTTGAATACTACCAAAACATCTTTTTATTAAGCTCCAACTGAAGTCTAGTTCGCTTTGGCAAGGTTCGAAGCTTGATTGCAATTTGCTATGGTTTGCAACATGCTTATGTGATCACGTAAGATGTTTTAGTTTTGGAACTAGGAGAATCAAGTCGAGGACTTGTGCTCGGAAGTATTGGTTGTTTATTCATGTGCAAGTGTTGCTTGAGTTCAAGACATGGCTGGTGACGGGATCCATCGAACTATTGTTAGGGAGAAGATGAGGTTCAACAACCAAGTTCGGGAGGAATTGTGGTTGAGTTGATCGGGAGGTTGTGCAACATATTTAAATGAAGAACAATGCATATGAAGGTATTGTGAACATCGTTGGAAGGTGTTTGCACATATGCAAGGAGTACATGGACGTGGCTACATGGTTCTGAGGCGTGATGAAGAGATGTGGACGTAAATAATTGGTCAGAAAGGTCGAACCGACGAGGTTATGGACTAAGGCTGCGACTGAGTCGGGTTTGACTCGAATATGGAAAGTTTTGAGTTGTTTACGATAGGATTTCGTGTGGATCACGACATTGAGTTGTTTTAGGAATATGGTATACGTTCCTAAGGCTTTTGGAAGTGTTAATATTTCTTCTATCTGCATACAGAAGAGTCTTGAGCAGATATGGAAAGTTTCGATTCATGATTTAAGTAGGATTAGAGTCCTTGTTAGGTTTGGGTTAGCCTTCGGGCTGGTTACATGAGCAAGGGAGGCCAGAGCTCATTGTGGACGACTTTTGGGCTGTTCATCTTGTGTTCTATTGAATAAAATTCGTAGTTGAAAGGGACTTTTGTGTCTTGTTCGTCCGACTTGTTCTAGACAAGTTTTTCTCATCGAGTTCTCAGCACAGCACTACCTTTCTTCGGTGATTTTATCATTACTCGAGTTTTACAGATCTAATTGACGTGATTCTTTTTGGGTTGTCTTCACTACTTGATTATATATCATCTTTCAAAATTTCATGGTCATTGGATTTGTGGTTTTTGATCTACACGAGTTTCTATGTAGTACTGCAGATCTGTTTTTTACTCAGTAGAACAGATTGACCTTTGTTCGATCTTTCAATCGTAACTTGAGTTTCTCTCTACGGATTTGAGTGATTCTTGTTCTGTCGTCTTCGTGACTTTATTATCTCTGATATCTATCACTTTTGTCACGGTGAAACACGTTTAGATTATTCTCACACACGATTTATTCAATAGATCATTTTCTACCGAGGGGTTTTCATTGCTTCCGCTGATAAAGTTTTAAATCTACCATTCACCCCCCCCCCTCTGGTAGCTTTTCACGTGCTCTTTGATACTACAGCATGGAAAAAGCCGACGGGCTGTTGAACTAATGATGAACTAGTGAGGGAACTAACAGAGGAAAAAAAAGCACTCTCGGTTGACAGATAACAAGGCAAGCGACAAACACTTCTTTTCTATTATTCGTACTATCATTTCACCAAATGAGTAAACCACCTTTATAGGATTGGAACACATGAACTCCACGTCCGAGATGGGCTCAGTGCTCCGAATGACTCGGCACTCGGCGTGCACGATCCATCATGCGCACGAGTACAACACGGCCAAAACGATCACGAATATACACGCCAACTAACTTTGACTGAGCACTTTGTCACGTGTCACTAGTGTACACACATACACGGCCTCAACATCGGGTTTAGGGTGCATCATGGACTAACCTCATGACCCGGCCAAACACTCACGTAATTGGCATACACTTGCAAGCAACTACCTGCCCACATCTTCGTGTACGAACGACAACGCCGGCAAACTTACTTTATACACGTCCCTACATACAAAGTATTTTCCTTGTCCATGAGCCATGCAAGCTCTTCTGATGCGGCAACTAGTCAACACCGAACCACTCTTGTGCACGTATGCACTCACGAAGACACCCTGAACTCATCAGACGTTCATTAGACCGGCAAGTCAGGATTAGCACTAACACAGACAACGCAACAATAATAAGTGGTGCTGACTTTCCTACGGCTCTGTGACCCTCCTTCGAAAAAACTGCCGCAATGCAAAGAGGCGCTACAGCCTCACCTGCCTGAACTCAGTGCTTGGAGACGGCAAACGCCCCTTGACGTCGTGGCTTGAGTCTGAGCATGACACAGGAGAACTTGTGAGTGCGTATTGAAGATGAAGTGATTATGCAGACTTGAGGAAACAATGTGCTTTTGATGGAGCACACGTTAGAAGAGAGAGAGAGAGACGATGACCCAAGGATAAGAACGAAGGGAACTACAACAATAAAGAATAGAATGGATAAGGCCTTTGCCTAGACTCTAGATTTTATTCACTCATCAAGAAATTTATTTAGTTTCTATAGTAATTACTGATTAATTAATACTCCCTCTTGGTTCAAAATATTTGTCACCGGATAGTTCATTCTTGAAGAAATCGGTGACAAATATTTCAAACCAGGAGGGAGGCACTAATTTTCCCTTGAACTAAAATATTTTCTAAACTCAAGCAAGTAATATTATTTGTTCCCAAATAATGTTTCTTATTTAAGTATACTCAAGCGTTCTCTTAATCAAGCCAACAAATTTAATCCTTGCTTCTTGTAGTTATGGCAAATGAATTCCTCTCATCAATACATATTGAACACAACAAGGATTTAGTTTATATATATAACATAGTATTATGGTATTCCCTTATAGAAACAAAATGAAAAAACATTCTAGCTAATGTTGTGATGGAAATTTTGAATCACATTTGCACAATTAACACACTGATAAAAAATATTGATTGCACAATCTGAATAATGAAAAATTATCAAATTTATGATTTTATTTACTACTTGTGTATCTAATTATAAATTTTATATTTTTTATTAAATTATTAAACAAATTAACAAGTTGTATATATTTTTCAAAGAGCATACCCTTCTGTTAAATCCTAGGTCCGCCACTTTCACATGCATGTTAGTTGACATGCATATGCTATGCCCCAAACATGATCAACGAGACTCAAACTATATATGATGATCTCTCAACAAAAAGAGAAAACACGTAATGTTGTCATCAAACATGATCAAGGTCTTTCAAGTGCATGTTAATTGTCCATTCTTGCTACGCCGCAAGCATGACTAACGAGCCTCAAACATGGCGATCTTCCAACAAAAAAAGAAAACATGCGTAATGTCATCATACATGATCGAGGTCTCTAGCTCTCACATGCATCTTAGTTGTCCATGCATGCTACACCCCAAACATATGATCAACAAGCCTCAAGCTATACATGAAGATCATTCAACAAAAAGAGAAAACACCTAACATCATCAAACATGCATGATCGAGGTCTTTTGCGTGTCAAACTAAAAAACATGATCGAGGTTTTGGAATATATTGTGTTAATGAATGAATGTCTGGTGTGTTCATCGTGTTCCTTAGGAATGACAATTCCTAATGAAGGATTTGATTATTTTTTGGTCAAATGAATGATTTAGTTACCAAGTGAATGTGCTCTATGTTCAGTGGTGTGTTGTCTATGTGATATCAACAGTGAACCGAAGAAAAATGGAGAAAATCATGAAGCTAAAGACGACATCGAGAATAGGAGATGCGCTTTGCTATTAAGCGTGTCTCCCTTTTGCATTGGCAGAGGAGAGGGAGACGTCGAGAATAGGAAACACACTTTGTTGTTAAGCTTTTCTACCTTTTGCATCTTGTACTCCCCACAGACCTTGTATAAGGCGCGCCATCAGTTCTCCACAGACGCATCTCCCTTTTCCACCAGTTTCTCCTCTTCTTTGTTTGTCTTCTTTGCGCAGACAACCCACCATGACCAATGTTCCTCCGCCAAACCCGATGAGGGAGCCACCCTGCAAGAAACAGTGTAGCGGCTCCCTCGAGAGGCTCAATAACGAGTTGCTCGAGACGATGGCCCAGATGCTCGAGAGGCTGTTCGACAGGCTGTTTGAGAGGCTGTTCGAGACGATGGTCTAGGTGCTCGGCACCGAGGGCCGCATAAACCTGGTGGCGGCGACGGGGAAGAACTTCAGTTGCTTGGTTGCGCCTTCTGAGCAGCCGGACTTGCACTAGTGCCGGAGTCGCTGCTGGGGGAGGAGGAGGAGGATGACTTAGGTTTTCTTTTGTTGTTTTTCTTTTCTTGTGTCTTCTACTTTTTTCTTGTGTTTTGGAACAAACTTTCAACTATATATGACCATTTTTTCAACAAAAAGAGAAAACATGTAACATCTTGAAGCATGATCGAGGACTTTTGCGTGACAAACTAAAAAACTAGAATATTGCATACCCTGGGCCCTTGGCATGTCAAAATTAAATACTGGAACTGAAAAACTTAAACACCAAAGGGACGGACCTACAAAGTTTGTCAGGTGGGCCATTGCATACCCTGGGCCCTTTGTGTGTAAAAAAAGTGCTTGTGAAGCCGATGGGATGCATCGAGAAGTTGCAGATAATCGAGAGGAGGCAAACCACAGTTTAAAGTAACTCAGACCGACCCGCTGATTCAAAAGCACACTTTTCAAAGCATCAGATCATCTTCACTTGTGCGCTTAAACGAAAAGCCGCTACAAATGCACATCATCCTATTCTTCTCCGCCGCACTACTCCATCGATCTTAGCCTCCAAACTTCTCTTCTTGCTTCCGCATCGCACCATCGTCGACCACCTCTCACTCTTTCTCTACACCTCTGTCGCTGCACAAATGGTAGCCCCGCACCGAAGCGCTCCTGGCCATCGACGTCCTTTGAACCTCCTTCTTCTCCTTTTTCGTCGTCGCCAATGCCGGTGGAATAGGAGGCGATGCCCGCACATCCTCCACCCCTGTCTCTACCCGCGCCTCCTCCGCCTGTGGTGCCCACACCTCCTCATCATGTTTGGGTTCAGGAGACTGTCTGCGCCCTCACTGAGTGCATGGAAGAACTCAATCGGTGCCTAAAGGGGGCCACTGACGACCTGTCCGTTGCCGCCAAGGGCGTAAAAAAGTTCTAAAAATTTGCACGAGTTGTATTTTCCATACATCTCACTGGTGTAACCGTCTGGTCTTGGTACCCTTCCCGCCACACCAGCATCACACATTTCTTCGTAAGTAGGACATACCTCTTCATTGTCGCTGTTGTGTTTTGCCTCCTCTATACTTGATCTTGACTTGCCCGTCATGAAGCACTTGTTTGCCAAATCATCTTCATCTTCGTCACTTCCGATATCCACAATGCTCGAGACAAGTTCTTGAAGTGTGAAGATAAAACTATTCACCGATCGACATCCTGTAAAACCCTTCTTTCTCTTGTTGTTGTTTGCAAAGGAGTGCTTCGTCCTTGTTTGCTTTTCATCACGGGAAGCAGTACCTGAAAAGTTAGGGCAATCTGTGTGAAAATGTCCTGTCTTACCACATTCGAAGCATCGTTGAGGTCTGACACTCCCTCTCCTTCTAGTTATCACATTTTATAATGCTTTTGAGAATCGAGTAGAGATGAGTGCAAGTTCTTCCTTTGGAAACTCTTCAATCTGTCTAAGGGTAAGTGCGGACAACAAGGCAAGTGTTCCACAAGATGAAGATTGGACAGAGCTAGGCATGTCACATTGAGAAACAAATGCAAGAGACTTGTTGGGGTTCATACGTGAGATTGTGTCAATTTCATGAGTTTTAAATTTAGAATATAGAAAGTCTAAAGTAAGTTACTCATGATAGTAGATTTATGAATAGATGTGACTTTCATCTCCCAAATTGACATGTCTAATGCACTTAGTAATTGCCTAGCATTCTCAACATCTGAATAATTAACATTGACACTACGCAAATTGCTGAGAATTTTGTTAAAGCGAGCAAATAAATCATAGATGGACTCACTTGGTTGCATCTCAAAATGCATGTATTCCTTCTTGAACATATCTTGCCTTCCTCCTTGATCATGTTGGATCCTTCGTGGTAGTTGCAAAGTGCTTTTCACACATCGGACGCAGATCGGAGGTGTGCAACATGGTCCAAGTCACTTTGAGTTAATCCTTGTATGATCAAGTTCCGAGCCTTGTTGTTGTTGTTGTCGACATCTCTCAGATTTGAAGCTCTAACTTGATCGTTTGGCGGCACTTCGTAAGGTTTTTACACCTTTTCCCATATTGCAAAGCCTTGTGTCTAGATGAAATCTTCTAGACGTGCCTTCCAAACCTGAAAATCAATACCACTAAACACACAAGGTTTGGCGGAGTATTTCTCTATGATATTATTGAAAACACATGCAAATCTCAAAGATTAGAGCACTGTGGCTCTAATATCAATTGTAGGATCGAAGAGAACATGAAAAGCTACCAGAGGGGGGGGGGTGAAAGGTAGATTTAAAACTTTTTTAGCAGAAGCAACAAAAACTTCTCTGTAGAAAATCAATCTGTTAAAAAATCGAGTGTGCAATTAATCTAAATGTGAACAATTGTGGCAAAACCTATATAGATTGTGGAGAATCATGTCACTAAGACACAACAACAAGAATCACGAAAAACCGTCGAGAAAATCTAAAGTTACGATCGAAGGATTGAATGAAAGTTAATCCGTTGTACCCGAGAAAAACCAAATCTGCAACACTACAATGAAACTCATGTAGATCCAAAACAACAAATCCAACTATGCAGTGTTGCAGATCTGGTTTTTCTCGGGTAGAACAGAATGACCTTCGTTCAATTTTTCGATCGTAACTTGAGTTTTCTCGACGGTTTTTCGTGATTCTTGTTGTCATGTCTTCGTGACTTGACTCTCCGCAATCTATACTGGTTTTGTCCTGATTGATCATATTTAGATTAGTTGCACACAAGATTTTTTAATGGATTGATTTTCTACTAAGGAGTTTTTGTTGCTTCCGCTGAAAAAGTTTTAAATCCACCATTCACACAACCTCTGGTAGCTTTTCACGTGCTATTCGATCCTGCAATTGGTATTAGAGCCACGGTGCTCTAATCTTTATGGTTGGCACGTATTTTTGAGTAATCATCATGGAGAAATACTCCGCAAAACATTGTGTCTTCAACTGTATTGATTTTCAGGTTTGGAAAGCACGTATGAAAGCTTTCATCCAGGCACAAGGCTTCGCAATATGGGAAAAGGTGTACAAACCTTACGATGTGCCGCCAAACGATCAATAAACAGCTACAAATCTAAGAGATGTCGACAACAACAAGGCTCAGAACTTGATCATACAAGGATTAACTCAAAGTGACATGGACCGTGTTGCACACCTCCGATCTCAGTACGATGTGTGGAAGCACTTTGTGACTACCACGAATGATCCAACACGATCAAGGAGGTAATACTCATGATAGTAGATTTATGAATAGATGTGACTTTCATCTCCCAAATTGACATGTCTAATGCACTTAGTAATTGCCTAGCATTCTCAACATCTGAATAATTAACATTGACACTACACAAATTGCTGAGAATTTTGTTAAAGCGAGCAAATAAATCATAGATGGACTCACTTGGTTGCATCTCAAAACGCATGTATTCCTTCTTGAACATATCTTGCCTTCCTCCTTGATCATGTTGGATCCTTCGTGGTAGTCGCAAAGTGCTTTTCACACATCGGACGCAGATCGGAGGTGTGCAACATGGTCCAAGTCACTTTGAGTTAATCCTTGTATGATCAAGTTCCGAGCCTTGTTGTTGTTGTTGTCGACATCTCTCAGATTTGAAGCTCTAACTTGATCGTTTGGCGGCACTTCGTAAGGTTTTTACACCTTTTCCCATATTGCAAAGCCTTGTGTCTAGATGAAATCTTCTAGACGTGCCTTCCAAACCTGAAAATCAATACCACTAAACACACAAGGTTTGGCGGAGTATTTCTCTATGATATTATTGAAAACACATGCAAATCTCAAAGATTAGAGCACTGTGGCTCTAATATCAATTGTAGGATCGAAGAGAACATGAAAAGCTACCAGAGGGGGGTGAAAGGTAGATTTAAAACTTTTTTAGCAGAAGCAACAAAAACTTCTCTGTAGAAAATCAATCTGTTAAAAAATCGAGTGTGCAATTAATCTAAATGTGAACAATTGTGGCAAAACCTATATAGATTGTGGAGAATCATGTAACTAAGACACAACAACAAGAATCACGAAAAACCGTCGAGAAAATCTAAAGTTACGATCGAATGATTGAATGAAAGTTAATCCGTTGTACCCGAGAAAAACCAAATCTGCAACACTACAATGAAACTCATGTAGATCCAAAACAACAAATCCAACTATGCAGTGTTGCAGATCTGGTTTTTCTCGGGTAGAACAGAATGACCTTCGTTCAATTTTTCGATCGTAACTTGAGTTTTCTCGACGGTTTTTCGTGATTCTTGTTGTCATGTCTTCGTGACTTGACTCTCCGCAATCTATACTGGTTTTGTCCTGATTGATCATATTTAGATTAGTTGCACACATGATTTTTTAATGGATTGATTTTCTACTAAGGAGTTTTTGTTGCTTCCGCTGAAAAAGTTTTAAATCCACCATTCACACAACCTCTGGTAGCTTTTCACGTGCTATTCGATCCTGCAATTGGTATTAGAGCCACGGTGCTCTAATCTTTATGGTTGGCACGCATTTTTGAGTAATCATCATGGAGAAATACTCCGCAAAACATTGTTTCTTCAACTGTATTGATTTTCAGGTTTGGAAAGCACGTATGAAAGCTTTCATCCAGGCACAAGGCTTCGCAATATGGGAAAAGGTGTACAAACCTTACGATGTGCCGCCAAACGATCAATAAACAGCTACAAATGTCGACAACAGCAAGGCTCAGAACTTGATCATACAAGGATTAACTCAAAGTGACATGGACCGTGTTGCACACCTCCGATCTCAGTACGATGTGTGGAAGCACTTTGTGACTACCACGAATGATCCAACACGATCAAGGAGGTAATACTCATGATAGTAGATTTATGAATAGATGTGACTTTCATCTCCCAAATTGACATGTCTAATGCACTTAGTAATTGCCTAGCATTCTCAACATCTGAATAATTAACATTGACACTACGCAAATTGCTGAGAATTTTGTTAAAGCGAGCAAATAAATCATAGATGGACTCACTTGGTTGCATCTCAAAACGCATGTATTCCTTCTTGAACATATCTTGCCTTCCTCCTTGATCATGTTGGATCCTTCGTGGTAGTCGCAAAGTGCTTTTCACACATCGGACGCAGATCGGAGGTGTGCAACATCGTCCAAGTCACTTTGAGTTAATCCTTGTATGATCATGTTCCGAGCCTTGTTGTTGTTATTGTCGACATCTCTCAGATTTGAAGCTCTAACTTGATCGTTTGGTGGCACTTCGTAAGGTTTTTACACCTTTTCCAACATTGCAAAGCCTTGTGTCTAGATGAAATCTTCTAGACGTGCCTTCCAAACCTGAAAATCAATACCACTAAACACACAAGGTTTGGCGGAGTATTTCTCTATGATATTATTTAAAACACATGCAAATCTCAAAGATTAGAGCACTGTGGCTCTAATATCAATTTTAGGATCGAAGAGAACATGAAAAGCTACCAGAGGGGGGTGAAAGGTAGATTTAAAACTTTTTTAGCAGAAGCAACAAAAACTTCTCTGTAGAAAATCAATCTGTTAAAAAATCGAGTGTGCAATTAATCTAAATGTGAACAATTGTGGCAAAACCTATATAGATTGTGGAGAATCATGTCACTAAGACACAACAACAAGAATCACGAAAAACCGTCGAGAAAATCTAAAGTTACGATCGAAGGATTGAATGAAAGTTAATCCGTTGTACCCGAGAAAAACCAAATCTGCAACACTACAATGAAATTCATGTAGATCCAAAACAACAAATCCAACTATGCAGTGTTGCAGATCTGGTTTTTCTCGGGTAGAACAGAATGACCTTCGTTCAATTTTTCGATCGTAACTTGAGTTTTCTCGACGGTTTTTCGTGATTCTTGTTGTCATGTCTTCGTGACTTGACTCTCCGCAATCTATACTGGTTTTGTCCTGATTGATCATATTTAGATTAGTTGCACACATGATTTTTTAATGGATTGATTTTCTACTAAGGAGTTTTTGTTGCTTCCGCTGAAAAAGTTTTAAATCCACCATTCACACAACCTCTGGTAGCTTTTCACGTGCTATTCGATCCTGCAATTGGTATTAGAGCCACGGTGCTCTAATCTTTATGGTTGGCACGTATTTTTGAGTAATCATCATGGATAAATACTCCGCAAAACATTGTGTCTTCAACTGTATTGATTTTCAGGTTTGGAAAGCACGTATGAAAGCTTTCATCCAGGCACAAGGCTTCGCAATATGGGAAAAGGTGTACAAACCTTACGATGTGCCGCCAAACGATCAATAAACAGCTACAAATCTAAGAGATGTCGACAACAACAAGGCTCAGAACTTGATCATACAAGGATTAACTCAAAGTGACATGGACCGTGTTGCACACCTCCGATCTCAGTACGATGTGTGGAAGCACTTTGTGACTACCACGAATGATCCAACACGATCAAGGAGGTGAGGCGAGACATGTTTATGAAAGAACACATGTGCTTCGATATGCAACCCGGTGAGTCCATTGGTGACCTCTTTGCTCGCTTTAATAAAAATCTCAGCAACTTGCATAGTGTCAATGTTAATTTATCTAATGTTGAGAATGCTAGGATATTACTAAGTTCATTAGACATGTCAATTTGAGAGGTCAGAGTCACATCTACTCGTTAATCTACTGTCATGAGTACACTTATATTAGATGTGCTATATTCTAAATTGAAAACTCATGAAATTTACATAATCTCACGTAAGAACCCCAACGAATCTCTTGCATTTTTTTCTCAATATGACATGCCTAGTTCCGACCAATCTTCATATTGTGGTACACTTGCTTTGTTGTCCTCTCTAACCCTTGAATAGATTGAGGAGTTTCCAGAGGAGGAGCTAGCACTTCTCTCTACTAGGTTCTCAAAAGCATTGCAGAATGTGAGAACTAGATGGAGAGGAAGCTCCTGACCTCAACGATGTTTCGAATGTGCTAAGACAAGATACATTCATTTGGATTGTCCTAACCTTTCAGGTCCCACTTCCTGGGAAGAAAAACAAACAAGGATAAGGCACTCCTCTGCTAACGATAAAAAGAAGAAGAAAGGTTTTACAGGTCGCCAACTGGTGAACAGTTTTATCTTTGCACTTTAGGAACTTGGCTCAAGCGACGTGGACATTGTAAGTGACAAAGATGAAGATGATTTGGCAAACTTGTGCCTCATGGCGGGCAAATCAAGATCAATCATGGAGGAGGCAGAACACGACAATGACAATGTAGAGGTATGTCCTACTAGCGAAGAAATGTGTGATGCTATTTCTCGTGCCACTGTTATAGTTAAGAAAAAAAGACAAGATGCTTAGGGACAATGTTGTTAAAATTACATCACTAGAATCTCAAATTAATCATTTGAAATCCTTGATTCCTAATGATGATTCGTGTTCCTCATGTGATTTAATATATGAACAATTGTCCACATTACGAAGTGTGCACACCTCTACACTATATAAACTTGAGTTAGAAATTGAAAAGAACAGGTAGCTTGCTGCACATATTGATAAAAACTTGAAAGATGCTAGTTGTTCTAAAATTGATTTGCATTGTTCTACTTGTGATGATCTTGATAAGCAACTACAAGATGCTATGAATAAAATTTCTTTTTTGAATAGTGCTTTACGTGCTCATGAAGTTAAAAATTATTCTAATTGCAAATTAAAAGGAAAAACATCATGTGAAAATTGCCTTGATCTGTCCAATGAACTTAATGACATGCATAGGACATTTGATCGGTTTTGTAATGCAAATAAGAAACTAAACTTGCAGCTGAATTCGTCAAAGCCTTGCAATGATAAATCTGGTTTAGTTATTGATTCTCATGCTCATTCTAAGCACAACCACCTAAAATTGTAAAGTCATTAGGAGGTTATTTGATTCAAACATCTCGTAAACAAAAAGAAGTGGTTTTCAAATCTGCAGGAGTGCTATCCCATTTTGTTACTAATAAACATGTTGCTTGCTCGTCTAGACATGAACACAAAGTTAAATTTCATTGTACCTACTGTGGTAGATATGGACATGTCATAGATTCTTGTTATAGACTAGCTAAACAACAGAAAAAAGGAAAGAATGCAAGCTAGATCTCATAATTCTCATACAACATTTGCTGCACATGATAAACCGAATGTCAAGAACATGCAACCTGCTGTTATGCGTCAAAAACATGCTAAGTTTGATCCCAAACCTACTATTATTCATGCTACACAAGTAGCACCTCATAAGTCAGTAGTTGGGTACAAAAAACCTCAATCTTTGGCTCATAAACCTGCTGTTTTGTCTCAGCTTTCGCGTGTTTTTCCTGCTGCACGTCGTGTGACTCAGGACAGATTCCTAAATGCATTTTGACTAATCTCAGTATTGAGTCATCGACGTATTGTGCTTCTATGTAGGTTACACGCTTGAGGAAGAAGAACATTTGGATTGTGGATATAGGTTGCTCACGCCACATGAACGGTAACAAAGAATGATTCTCCTCTCTCTCTTTTGTGTCACATGTAGAGAATGTTACTTTTGCCGATAATTCTTCAACTCCTATAATTGCTAAAGGTCCAGTTAAAGTAAATGATCACTACACTTTGAAAGATGTGGCACTTGCTAGATGAAAATTTGGAAATTATTTTCACTAAAAACTGCGTCAAAGTTGTAGATTCAAATAGTGAGCTTATTTTTAACATGTCTCGATTTCGAATAAATTTTAAAGCTGATTTTGATATGTCTTCTTCTAAGCATAGGTGTCTAGTTGCTAATGATTCAAAGGACTTATATTTTTGGCATCGTAGACTTGGTCACATAGGCTTTGATCATCTAACGTGTGTTAGTGCTCTTGATAGCATACATGGGCTGCCTAAGCTTAAAGGGGACAAAGAAATTGTGTGCTCTTCTTGTAGACATTCTAAGATGGTTGCAGGTTGACATACTCCTCTCACATTGATCATGAAAACTGAACCGGGTCAACTTTTGCACATTGACACCGTAGGACTTTCACGTGTTCAATCCTTCAGAGGTAAATGGTATGTTCTTGTTATTGTTGATGATTATTCTAGATACTCTTGGGTATACTTTATGGCATCTAAGAATGAAGCTTTTAGTCACTTAAGAACTTTATTTCGTAGATTATCAATTGATCACCAAGGGTCTTTAAAAGCAATTAGAAGTGATAATGGAACCAATTTTAAAAATCAATCTTTTAATAACTTTTGTGCTGAAAATGGAATAGATCATCAATTTTCTTCACCATATGTACCTCAACAAAATGGTGTTGTAGGAAGAAAGAACAGAACCTAGTTAAGATGGCTAGGACTATACTTGACGAATATAAAACTCCGAGGAAACTTTGGGCTGATGCAATTGCAACCGCTTTTTATGTCTCAAATCGTGTTCTCTTGCGTACTAAGCTAGGTAAAACACCATATGAGCTCCGGTTTGGACATAGGCCTAGTGTTACACACTTCCGGGTCTTTGATTGCAAATGCTTTGTTAAGAAACATGGTAATCTTGATAAATATCAACCTAGATCTGTTGATGGCATGTTTCTTGGTTATCCATCTCATACTAGAGGCTACCGTGTGCTTTTACTTGACACTAACAAAATTGTGAAGACTTGTGAGATTTCTTTTGATTGAACTAGCCCAACTACTAAATCAAATATTGCAGGTCTGGATCCATATCCGCAGGTGGAGAGTATCTTCGTTGAAGATGAGGAAGAAGAGGTGCTGCTGCACGAAAATTCAGCAGCTAATGACATTGTTCCAGCTCCTGATTTTGATTCACAACCAGCACCGATGACCACCATTGCTGGTCAAGATCATCCTGAAGTCACAAGCTCATCAATTTGTGATGAAAATGAAGAAGAAGAATCTTGTGATGTGTCCACTCCCTTTTGGGTTCTCAAAAGTCATCCTCCACAATAAATTATTGGAAGCTTGCACAAACGAGTCACACGGTCCAGGTTTTGCAATCCAAACTCTCATGCTCATTCTGCATTTATTGCTTCTTATGAACCCAAAGATATATCACACGCACGCACTAATGAATCTTGGATTATTGCCATGCAAGAAGAGTTAGAAAATTTTGAAAGAAATAATGTTTGGAAACTTGTACCTCCACCTCAAGGTCACACTTTAATTGGAACTCAATGGTTGTTTAAAAAGAAACAAAGTGGGGATGGGGTTGTGGTTAGGAATAAGGCTAGGTTGGTTGCTCAAGTTTTCACGCAAATTGAAGGTCTAGATTTTGATGAAACTTTTTGCCCCTGTTGCTAGATTAGAAGCCATAAGAATTTAGTTAGCTTTTGGTGCATCTAAAGGTTTCAAGCTATATCAAATGGATGTTAAAAGTGTTTTTCTTAGTGGCTACATAGATGAGGAGGTTTATATCAAGAAACCACCTTGTTTTGAAAATCCAGATTTTCCTAATCATGTTTACAAACTGTCCAAAGCATTGTACGGTCTCAAACAAGCCCCTAGAGCATGTTATGATAAGTTAAAAACATTCTTACTTGAAAATAAGTTTACCATGGGCAAGGTTGATAAAAATCTTTTTGTACTTAAGCATGGCAATGCCTTATTATTCGTTCAAGTGTATGTGGATGATGTTATCTTCGATTGTGCTTCTCATAATCCTGTGTCCAAGTTTTCAGCTATGATGAGTCCAGAATTTGAGATGAGTATGATGGGAGAACTCACGTACTTTTTGGGGTTACAAATCAAGCAAACTAAGGAGGGTACTTTTGTGCATCAAACAAAGTACACAAGAGACCTTCTTAAGCGCTTCAACATAAACAAAAGCAAGCCTCTTCGGGCACCAATGGGTATAGAAACAACACTTGAACTTGATGAAAATGGTGATCCGGTCGATCAAAAAGAATATAGAAGCATGATTGGATCACTTTTGTACCTCACGGCATCAAGACCAGACATAAAATTCAGCGTATGTCTTTGAGTACGGTTTCATGCTTCCCCACATACTTCACATCATCAAGCCGTCAAAAGAATTCTTAGGTACTTACATGGAAATCAAGAATTTGGCATTTTTCTTCCTTCTTCCTCAATCGTTACTTTAAAATCTTTTTCGGATGCTTATTTTGGGGGTTGTAGGATTGATAGGAAAAGTAATTTAGGGTCGTGTCATTTTCTTGGTAATTCTCTTGTTGCTTGGTCCTCTAGAAAACAACACTCAGTTGCACAATCCACAGCCGAATCTGATTATGTAGCTCCTGCTTGCGCTTGCTCACAAATTCTTTGGATTGTTCAAACACTTAAAGACTATGGGCTTGATCTAGATAGTGTTCCACTATTTTGTGATAACACTAGTGTCATTTGCATTGCTAAAAACCCGTGCAACATTCCAGAAATAAGCACATTGACATTAGGTATCACTTTCTCAGTTATAATGTGAAAAAAGAAACATTGTCCTTCACCATGTAGATACCGAACAATAATTGGCTGACATTTTATTAAAACCTTGTATTTCACTCGTTTTTGTTACATTAGTAGTGAAATAGGTGTTAGGCATCCTCACAGCTTAAATTTAGGGTTTTTTTTTGAAACTTTGGAAGTCTATGAGTGAATCTGAAATTCAAATAATATGAGCATAGTATTTCGTACATATATGACTTTGTGATTCCTTTTTACATGTTGAAAGTTCCTACCACATTACTTTTGTTATACATTTTGTAGTTTTTGCCATGACTAGTAATTGGAATAATTACATGCACTAAATTTGGTCATGATAAAACTTTCTTGCTGTTTTGAACTTGTTACATGCACACAAGTGCTTTTAATCATAAAGAATTAGTCAAGTAAGCAACTAACCTGTTGAGTTTTTATGTTCAAATGAAAAAATGAGAAAAGATCAAGAGTATATGCATGCATCACACTTCTTCTTTTGAGATGGCATATCATTGCACTTAGATATGAACATGGAAGAAGTTTTGTATGACTAAAACCATGACCTTAAGCTTCTAATTGTCAAATGACATAGGCTTGGCTTGGTTGGATAGAATAAGGCCGATGCGGCATATAATCTACTGCAAATGTTATATGATCAAAATTTGAGATTTAAATGATATTGAAAAATGAAAAATACAACAACAAGTGTCATGCTTTCATGTTTTGAAATAGTTAAGTTTGTGAGATAATGACTTACTTAAATTGAAAATTACACATGATCTCTGGCATGGTTTACACTACTTTATGTATCTCATTGATGTAATAGTCTAAGTTACATGATAGAATGACTATGGATGAGCTTTGTATTATATCTATATGTTATAATGTGCTCATAACAATTGAAATTTCTCTTTTGAACCTTGCTGAATACATTGTCGAAGGCCGGGAATTGATCACACATTGCACATATTCACAAGTGTTTATGGCATGATTCTTCTCAGGAGGAGAATTTTCTTCTTCTCATTCTATTTCTAATTTACAAAAGGGGAGAAATATGTATAGGGGGAGAATTTTCTTTTTAGAACTTTTCATTTGAATAAGCCAATGTTGGGATTTTAAGTGGTGTTGCCAATGCATTCATCAAGGGGTAGATCGTGAGACCTATGTGTGCTGAATACATTGGCTATGATGATAAAAGTTTTGAATAGTGCCAAAGCACGCTTTTAACAAGGTCCGACAATAGGTCCAACTTGTTTTTGGTTAGATCAGGCTCTAGGTCCTACTAGCTTTGGTAAGCTCCGGCGCTGGGACCGACTAGCTTTCGTAAGCTCCGGCGCTAGGTCCTACTAGCTCTAATAAGCTCCGGCTCGAGGTCCGGTTAGCTTTGGCAAGGTCTGGTGCTAGATTGCAATGGTTCTGCTTTTAACTTGCAATGTTTCAAACTAGCTTTTTGGATTATGGAAAGTTTGCTTAGTATTCTTTTACTAAGTTTTTGGTGTGTTTTGGTGGTTATGACTAATATTATTTTGCTATGGTTTGCAACATGCTTATGTGAGGTCCTCACATAAGGTGTTATGGTTATCGGAACTAACGAGAGTCAAGTCGAGGACTTGTGCTCGATAGTATTAATTATTTATTCATGTGTGGGTGTTGCTTGAGTTCAAGACTTGGCTGGTGACGGGATCCATTGAACTAGTCTTAGGGAGAAGATGAGGTTCAACAACCAAGTTTGGGAGGAATTGTGGTTGAGTTGATCAGGAGGTTGCGCAACATGTTTAAATCAAGAACAATGCATATATAGGTATCGTGGACGTCGTTGGAAGATGTTTGCATGTGTGCAAGTAGTGCATGGACATGGCTAGATGGTTCCAAGGCGTGATGTAGAGATGTGGTTGTAAAAAGTTTGTCGGAAAAGTCGAACCGACTAGGTTATGGACTGAGGCTACGGCTGAGTTGGGTTTGACTCAAATATGGAAAGATTTGAGTTGGTTATGAGAGAATTTCATGTGGTTCACGAAGTTGGGTTGTTTTAGGAATGTGGCATACGTTCCTAAGATGTTTGTAAGTCTTAATATTGCTTCTATCTGCGTATGGAAGAGTCTTGAGCAGTTATGGAAATTTTTCGGTTGAATCTAAGTAGGATTTGAGTCCTAGTTAGGATTGGGTTGGCCTTAGGGCTGGTTATATAAGCAAGGGAGGACAGAGCTCGTGGTGCACGACTTTGGCGCAGTTTATTTTGAGTTTTTATCAATAAAATTTGTAGTATAAAGGAGCTTTTGTACCCTGTTCATTGGACTTGTTTTTGTCAAGTCTTTCTCGTTGAGTTTCTGCACAACACTACCTTGCTTCATGGTTTTATCATAACTCGAGTTTACAGATCCAATCAACGTGATACTTTTTTGGTTTTCTTAACAACTTGATTATCTATCATCTTGATAATTTCACGGTCATTGGATTTGTGGTTTTGGATCTATAAGAGTTTTATTACAGTGTTGCAGCTGTGGTTTTTCTCGGGTAGAACAGATTGACCTTCGTTCAATCTTTCGATCGTAACATGAGTTTTTCTCGACGTTCATCATGATTTGTGTTTTCGTGTCTTCGTGACTTGATTCTCCACAATCTATAGTGGTTGTTCTATGATTGATCATGTATAGCTTAAATGCACACACGATTTCTTAACAGGTTGATTTTCTACCGAGGAGTTTTTGATGCTTTCGATGAAAAAAATTTAAATCTACCACTCACCCCCCTCTGGTAGCTTTTGACGTGCTCTTAGATCCTACAGTTGTTCATTAGGTTGTGTGCTGCGGTTGGTATTAATGAGCGGCACTTTGTCGATGATGTGGTTATGTTTACAAAAAAATGTGCACCCCTCAGCGGTGCAAGGAAGTGGGCAGAGGTTGGCAGTACTAACAAGAGAGAAATAGTACAAGACATTCTTGTTTGTGTCGTCACACCCCACACAAGTATTTTTTTTCTTGCAATCTCAATCTTATATGTTTACACCAACATGTTATACAATGTACAAAATATCTAGGACTTGGAGGACAAGAGCAGAGTGCAAGAAAAATTTTGAAAATTGCTGGTGAGCATTACAAGGGGTGGCGCTCGACATTGCATGCCACCTATAAGATTTATTCGGCCGATGAAGAACGTATACAAAAAAGCTTGATGATATACCGGCGCCCGAGTGGTTGCACCTAATAGAGTATTTTGGGTTTGAGCGATTCAAGGTCAGCTCACTTTTTAATAGCTTCACATCACACATAAACTATTTGATTTAAATTCATTCATGGAATTAATTCTTAAAATTGTGGTCAATAAGCAGGTGCAATTCAAAAAATCGAAGAAGACAAAAGACGAAACACTTGTTTGGCTCCAAATCCAACGCACAACTTAGTTACGAGAAGGTATGAAAAACAAATTATGCTTTTACTTTGCGCTGCAATCAATATGTATACCTATATGTTGAATTTTACTTGTATTTTGTGTTGCGAGACCCAGAGACCGGAGAAGAACCCGATGACAGACAACTGTGGGAGGCAAGCCATTTTAAGAATGGTGATTGGGCAAACAAGCAGGCAAAAGTTGTACATGTGAGTAAAACATTAAACATTGCCCATTTAAATAAATATTTGCAATGTACTTGTGACTTTTTTTCGTATATAGAGCCCGGCATGTGCCCAAGTGAACAACAAGGAAGCTGAGAAGGGAGGCCCAATCCCAAATGAGGAGAGAAACCACATCTTCCACCGTTGTTATAGATCCTCAATTGATTGTGCAAGATCACAGGTTCGGCGGTGTAGGATCGGAGAGCACATGAAAATCTACAAGAGGGGGGTGAATGGTAGATCCAAAAATCTTACGCAGTGGAAACAATTAAATCCCAACCCCTTCGGTAGAAAATAAAAAATTGATAAACCGTGTGTGCACATGATCTTAAACATGTTCAATAGTGACAAAAACTGTATATATCAGAGAAAATCAAGTAACTATGACAAAAAAATAAGAATCACTCAAATCCGTTGAGAAAAACTCAAGTTACAATCAAAAGATTGAGCTAATATCAATCTGTTCTACTGAGTAAAAACAGTTCTGTCTTTCGTCAAAGAAACTCGTGTAGATTAGAAATCACAAATCCAATGATCGTGATATTTTAACAGATCATATAAAATTAAGTTTTGAAGACAACCCAAAAAGAATCACGTCAATTAGATCTGTAAAACTCGAGTTATGATGAAACTACCGACAAAAGGTAGTGTTGTGCAGAAACTCGACGAGTAAAAACTTGTCTGGAACAAGTCGGACGAACAAGGCACAAATGTTCCTTTCAACTACGATATTTATTCAATAGATCACAAGAAAAACAGCCAGAAAGTAGTCTACCACGAGCTCTGGCCTCCCTTGCTTATATATCCAGCCCGAAGGTCAACTCAACTCAAACGAGGACTCTAATCCTACTCAAATCACGAATTGAAACTTTCCATAGCTGCTCAAGATCTTCCTATTCGCAGATAGAAACAATCTCGAGACTTTGTAACAAACCATGAACATATCCCACAATACTAAACCAAGTCATCTCCGTGTCCCACACGAAAACTACCATAACCAAGTCGATACTTACCATAACGAGCCATAACCGACTCCGCAGCAGCCGAAGTCATCAACCGATACGATCCGATCCTTCCAACCAGATCTTTTCTTCCTTAGTCCATATTCAGAACCATTTTGCAACGTCATGCACTGCATGCATACGTGCGAACACCTTCCTTCGACGTCCAGTAACCTTCATATGCACTGCCGTTGATTCATTCATCCTGCGCGACCTCGTGACCCGCTCAACCACAATTCCTCCTGAATTTGGTTGTTGGAACCTCGTCTCCTCCATAAGACTAGTCCAAAGGATCCTGTCACCAGCCATTACATGAACTCAACCAACACCTGCACATGCACAAACAATCAATTCGTACGAGCCCAAGTCCGCAACTTGACTCAAGCTAGTTTCGAACACAACACCTTACGTGAGCACCTCACATAAGCATGTTGCAAAACCATAGTAAAACAATATCAGCCATATCAACCAAAACGCACCAAAAACTTAGGAAATTAATACTAAGCAATCTTTCCAACAATGTAAAGCAAGTTTGAAACATTTCACAGTAGAACCAGGAACATTGTGATCAAGCTTCGAATCTTGCCAAAGCTAACCGGAGCTTGAGCTGGAGCTTACCAAAGCTAGTACACCCTAGTGCTGGAGCTTACCAAAGCTAGTACAACCTAGCGCTGGAGTTTACCAAAGCTAGTAAAACCTACCATTGTTGCATACCAAAGATAGTACAGCCTAGCACCGAAGCTAGAAAAACATGTCAGAGCTAACCAAAATAAGTCGGATCTAGCCAAAACATATCAGAGGTTAACAAAGAAATGACGGAGCTATCAAAGACATGCCAGAGCTAAAGACAAAACTCACCGGAGCTACCCAAAAACATGTTGGTCCTTGACAAAGCAAGTCGAACCTATTGTCCGACCTTGTAGAAGCTCGGAGCTAGAGTTGGACCTTGCTAAGAAGGTGTTTTAGCAGTTTTTCAGAACTTTTATCATCAAAGACAATGTATTCAGCACACATAGGTCTCACAGGGGGCGTGGTTATATGGCTAATCCTAATGCTTCTGAATGTGAACGTATGCATATCCAGATGGCTGAACACCTCAACTACAAAGTTCAAAACTTAGAAGATAGAAATGCAGGCCTCAATCACCAAGTGCAGGAGTTGGAAGTAAGAATTGATAGCTTAACCATCCAGATGGACTGCGTATGCCAGAAGAATAAAGTGTTAAACCTTCAAGTCCAGAACTTAGAAGTTCATATAGCAGCTGATTGTGAACGGAGAGCTCAGGAAATGCATGACATGCGTCTCTCAATGATGGCTGAAATGTGCAAAATGGTGGAGATTCAACAAATAGGTACACAACAGCTAGTAACTACTCCACAAAAGGGCCAACAAAAGGCACAAAAGGGTTATGTTCCAACTAGTCCTGGTCTTCTTTGTTTATTATTAAACTCGACATACGTATCGTTTGTGAACAAATTGATTATGTGCCCTTAATTTTCAAACCCGGTGCATTAGGATTCTATTACCGATAATTATAAAATGTGGTATTACAAATTTCTTGTCACAAATGATAAATTGTTGCAATAGGAAGCTAATGCCACGAATTACAAAACATTGCAGTATAAACATTTGGCCACAACTTAAAAAAACATTGCACTAGAATGCTATTGCTACCACTCATAAAATCTTGCATTACAACGCTATTGCCACAGATAAGAAAATGTTGCATTACACCTCTATTGCCATAAATAGTCAAACGGTGCATTACAACCGTATTCCCATAGATTAGAAAATGATGCATTATGAACCTATTGCCACATATCAGGAAACGTTGCATTACAAACCTATTTCCACGGATCAGGAAATGTTGCATTATGAACCTATTACCACAGATAAGTGAATGTTGCCTAGATGGGCTTTGAAAATTTCTTACACACTTAATCAAATGGTCAAAAACTTGATTGACTGGACTTGTCAGGTTGAGTGGGCGGACTAGTCTGGTGTGCCTGGTGTATGCGATTTAAATTCATTTAAGCAGTGGAAATGTGAACAACAGATAAGATTACTTGAATTTACAATTGACGTTGTGAAGTTGCACGTGAAAAAGAATTTGCAATTCAAGTTATGATATTGATCAACTATGTGCCCTAATCAAGGTGCAAAATTAAAGAAGCACAAGAGACATTGATTTTTACGGAGGTCCGATCTCACCAAAGAGATCTACTCCACGTTGAGGAATCCCACATAGAGTCGGGTCTCTTCAAACCCTTTCCCTATTCAAGTCACCACACAAGGTTGACTTGATTCCACTATCACGGGCAATCACCGAGTTTATGGGGCAACCTGACACGTTGAGGGCTCCCACAAGAATTTCAATGAGAAAATGATCAAATACACTAAACTGATTACAATAAAGAGCACGAGTGTCGAGAGATTAAACCACAAGAGCTCAACGACGTGTAGACGACAATCTCCCAATTCCAAATCTAAGTGTTCAATTGGTTTTCACCATTTTGGACTTTAGATGTGTGGGGAGATGTGTTTTTGGGCTTCTGGGACAGGTGGCGGCGCTAGGGTCTATGATATTGACAGTAGGTATCGAAAGTAGTTATTTTGGGGCCGTGAATATCCTATTTATAGGATTTCCAAAATGTTACCGTTACAAATCTCGATGACTGGACTGGTCCAAACTGGGTACCAAACTTGTCTGGCGTGCTGTGTGAAAGTCAGCGTGGAATGCAGCACATTAGAAATCCTAATTGTGTGAGGTATACCGAACTAGTCTGGTGGATGTCTAGACTTGTCCAGTGCCATGTGTAATTCAACTTTAGAGAGTTGAACGGACTAGTCGGATCCAAGAACGGACTTGTCCGGTGCTATGTGTAATTGGACTCTAGAGAGTTCAACGGACTAGTCCTGTCCTTTGAACGGACTTGTCCGGAGTGCACTAAAAAAGATTTATAGAGAAATTAATAGAATAGTAAGGTCCATGATCGGACTAGTCCATTGTACTGTATTATTGGATTCCATAAAGGTTAACAGACTATTCCAGTCCACGATCGGACTAGTCCGGTGCACAGTATACTTGGACAACAGAGAGTTTAATGGATTAGTTTGGTCTATGAAAAAACTAGTATGGTGCTCAGTGAGTTTTTAGGTGTTATTAACCCCTTAACCCTACGCAAAGATTGGAGCTCTTGGGATGTGTCTCTCACAATCATACTATACATTTATGTCTACTTTGCACTTCAGTTGTCAGTTGGGCCTTTCTCTTTTGTACACCACTTCATTTTTCACGTTTTCGAGTACACCAAACTATATCATTTTTCTTAACCTGCAGTCATCTCACAAATTCCTTAGGATCTCATTTGTTTGTCATCAATCGTCCAAAACCCACAAGGGATTGCCTAGATGCACTTTCAATCTCCCCCTTTTTGGTGATTGATAAAAACCAATTGAGATATCACAATAAGAGTACAAAGTCAATTTTCATAAAGTGTGCATATATGAGAATAATGAATGCGTAACGAAATACTTCTCACATATATGCACTCTTTATGGTGGGGTGCCTAACATGTGTGTGATCAAAAGATGTGATGAGCAATACAAAAGCATTTGACAGTTATAGCAACAATCATCACATTAACATTAACTAAGCATCACACATTAAGTAAAATAAGCACATTCAAAATAAATTACAATAGTTCGAAAATGAGTGCATTTCCTTGATCACAAGTCCTTAATGGCTTAAAAACTACAACCTAGACAACTAGTCTCAATCTCTCACCCTTTGGCATCAAGGAACCAAAAAGGGACAAGTTGAGTGGAATCACTCATCGTCACTGGCTACTCGCATTCCTCTCTTCATCTTCTTCTTCATCTTCAGGTTCTTGAGGAGGAGGAGGGGTAGAGGTACTAGCCAGTCCAAACGAGGCCAACTCTTGGTCAGTTAAAGGGGCCACCTTAGTGATATCTTCTTTAGAGTCCCCTGAAATCTGAGGTGGCCCCACTTGTTCTATATCTTGCTTATCACATATGGATTTGATGATGGCCTTCACATATCTTTGTTGCCTCTTCCTGGCCATACTCTCCTTATGCTGCTTGACGTCCACTTTGCGATAAGAAGCAAAGATGGACAACAACATTTTCAGAATTCCACTGGGTGACTCTCTAGTGGGTGGAGGAGCAGGAGTAGAAGCCTCAGGTCTTGTGCCTTCATGTGCTCTCTTGGATCTTCTTTCCTCTACAGGTGAAGTAGGAGCAGAGGGGACAGTGTAGATGGTAGGCTTCTGGGCCTGAGTCTAGTGTGAGGCACATCCTTGACAACTTCCAGTCCTGTCACCTTCTCAAACATGTACATGATGTATGGTGCATATCCACGGGACCTACTAGGAACGATGGAGATGTTCACAATGTCATTGTACATGTACTCAAGGACATTGAAAGTCCTTTTCCTACTTATCACCTTTATCAATGTTCTGAGGGTGCCTTGAATGGTCTTTGCATCTCCCTATTTGGGAGCAATGGTCTTCCTCAGGATCCTATTAAAGACAACATAGAAAGGCTTCAGATACTTAGTGGTTGGAGACTTGAATGGCATATTTGTATCATCGAGAAAGTCAAACTGATCTTTCTCCAGAAGCTTCAGATTGTGGATAATGATGTTATTCTCCGAAGAATATTACAGGTGAAGAATTCTTGCAAACTCCTCATAAGTGACACTGTACTGTGCTCCATGTTTCATCCAGATCATCCTGTCACTGTCATCACGAGCAAAGCAGAGGGTGGAGTAGAATTGAGTGATGAAATAAATGTTCCACTCCCATTGGAGGGAGACTAGATCCTTCAGTCCATGCAGCTCCAAGGCTTCCATAACCTCTTTGACAGGCTTGACATCTTTTGAACTGGAGATAGGTGATATCAACCCATTGAATTTCAATGACAGGATTCCTCATCTTTAAATACACGTGCTCATTGTAATTAGCATGGAAATTACTCCAAAATCTAGGCTTAGCTTATTCTTTGGGCTGATCATAGACTTCTATCTTCCTGAACATGTCAGCTAGCTCACCACCTTTGCCAGTGAAATTAGCACTAGATGGCTGGCTGTTGCGGTGAGTAGGGGCTTTCATCTTCATTGTACCAATAGGGCCACTAGCGAGTCCTTTGCCCTTATTAAGAGCTCTCATGGGCCCCGAGGAGCTCCCAGCTGCATCCTTGCCCTGAGCTATCTTCACTACAACTCTACTTCTCTTAGGAAGAGTGTTGTGAGAAGGAGGAGAGTGGACATTGACATCATGTCTTTTATTCATCACCCTCTCTTTGGCTCTTTGCACTCGAGAACGCTCTACCTCTTCATCATGATGAAAGGAACTGTCATATGAACCTGAAGACATCGCGCCTGAAGAGGATGTTCAAGGTTTAGATAAGAATGGATTGGAGACTAAGTACAATTAGGATTTTAGAAGTCCAGATGTCAGATACCGTACTTATCCGTTTTCAGAGTGCAGACTTGTCCGGTGAAGAGGACTTGCCCGCACCTGGAAAATGGACAAGTCTGGTATGACATAAGAACTCTAACTTTCATATTTGAACCAAATCTAGCTCGAATTGATGCACAAGGACTAGAAAACAGCAGGAGTACATCTAGAGAAGTAATGTATGCCATAGGAATCGAGTGAAACAGGCTAGAATCAAGAAACGTTTAGAGCTAGGGTTTGAGAGTGATTTTACCAATATGCGAAGATTCGCATCGAAGGAGTGGACTTGGGGCCGGATTAATCTGGAGTGAGAAAGCTCCAGGCCGAGAAGGAGATTTCCCTTGGAGAAATCCGCAATTTTGGTGGCTAGATGTGAAAATCGCCTTTAGGGCTCACGAAAGAGGAGAGAGAACGCAGTGGAGGTTGTGAGAGGTGGAAGTAGAGCTCCTAGCGGTGGATTAGGGTTAACCCCGACAAATCCGTACTGGTCCGGTGTGTCGGACTAGGTCACGGACTCGTCCGGTGCTCACGTCGGAAAAGTCCAGGGTCAGCAAGACATAATTGAATTGAAACAACTAGATTTTGGTTGTTTGATCTAATAGTGATCTAAATGAGATTATTTAACAAACAGTATTGATGAACATGACCAGTATGCAAACAACAATCATACAATGGCCATAATTCACCATGATTTACTCATTTAAATAGTTTTCTAGAGAAAATCGAGAAAAGGGGAATTTTGGCAAAAATGAGTAAACTTTGAAATCACAATCAGATATGTAGTGTTTCAAGCAACATTTCGAGAGTCAATTATATTTAGCTCATTTCTTAGTTCACAAAACCTTTTCTCATCTAATGGCTTGGTGAAAATATCTGATGTTTGTTTTTCAGTCCTAACATGTGAAATTACAATGTCACCTTTTAAAGAAAGATCTCTTAGGAAATGGTGACGAATATCTCTGTGCTTAGTTCTTGAGTGCTCTACTGGGTTGTGTGCAATTTTTATAGCACTCTCATTATCGCATAGGAGTGGAGTATGGTTCAGATTTTAACCAAAATCCCTTAGAGTTTGTCGCATCCAAAGTAGTTGTGCGCAACACCTACCGGCTGCAACATACCCCGCTTCGGCTGTGGAAAGAGCAATGGAGTTTTCCTTTTTGGATGACCTTGAAACTAGGGATCTGGCGAGGAATTGACAAGTCCCCGAGGTGCTATTTCTATCGACTTTGCATCCTGCATTGTCGGCATCAGAAAAACCTATCAAGTTAAATTTGGATCCTTTGGGATACCAAATGCCCAAATTGGGTGTGTGTACAAGGTATCTTAGGATTCGTTTTACAGCTATTAAATGGCACTCATTAGGTGCGGCTTGAAACCTTGCAAACATGCATACACTAAGCATAATATCTGGCCTAGATGAACATAAACATAGTAATGAGCCAATCATAGACCGATATACCTTTTTATCCATATTTGTACCATCTTCATTGAGGTCGAGATGTCCATTAGTTGCCATGGGTGTCTTGATGGGCTTGGCCTTGTCCATATTGAACTTCTTGAGGATATCTTGCGTGTACTTGGTTTGACTTATAAAAGTTCCCTCTCTTACTTGCTTCACTTGGAATCCCAAGAAGAACTTCAATTCACCCATCATCGACATCTCGAACCTATCTGTCATAATCTTGCTAAACTCTTCACAAAATGACTTATTAGTAGAACCAAAGATTATATCATCAAAATAGATTTGACATACAAATAGATGATCATCAAAGTGTTTTGTGAACAGAGTATAATCAACATTTCCAATTGTAAAACCAATTTGAGTTAGAAAATCTCCAAGGCACTCATACCAAGCTCGAGGAGCTTGTTTGAGGTCATAGAGGGCCTTACGCATTTTATAAACATGGTTGGGGTACTCCTGATCTTCAAATCCTGGTGGCTGCTCCACATACACTTCCTCCTCAGTTGGACTGTTGAGGAAGGCACTTTTGACGTCCATTTGATACAACATGAAATTTTGGTGAGTAGCATATTCCAATAAAATAGGAATGGACTCAATTCTAGCTAAGGGAGCAAAAGTTTTGTCGAAGTCCAAACCATCGATTTGTGAGTAACCTTTAGCCACAAGTCTCACTTTATTTCTTGTTACCACTTCATGTTCATCTTGTTGGTTCCGAAAGACCCATTTCGTTCCAACAATGTTCACCTTTGGTCTTTCCACCAGTTCCCACACTTCATTTCTCTTGAAGTTGTTCAACTCCTCTTGCATTGCCACCACCCAATATGGACCTTTTAAGGCTTATTCTGCATTGTATGGTTCCAGAAACGATACAAAGGAGTAACATTCACAAAAAATAGCAATGCGAGATCTAGTAATTACTCCCTTAGAAATATCGCTAATGATGTTGTTGACGGGATGATCTCTTTGCACACTCTGATGTACTCTTGGGTGAGGGACATGTGAAGTTGCTTGCTCTTCATTGTCTTTATTGTCGTTATCTCCCCCTAAATCATTGCTTTCGTGGTTATGTGGACCTTCTTGAGATTCCTAATTTTGATCTTGTGCATGAGCTCCCCCATGATCTTTGCTTTCTTGTTGAGGTTCTACTTGTGCACTTGAGTCTGGTGGTTTCTCTTGAGGTAGAATATCACCATGTACAATTCTTCTCAACGCTTCACATGGGGCTTCTTCTTGATCTAGCACACACTTATCAATGTGCTCCCCTTTGGAGTTGTTAGTCTCATCGAACACTACATCACGTGGTACTTCAACAAGGCCAGAGACTTTGTTGAAGACACTATAGGCGTAGGCATTCGAATCATTACCGATCAAGAACCCTTCATCAGATTTCGAAGCAAAATTCAAAGCCCTCGATTTCTTGTTCAGAATAAAACATTTACACCCAAATACTTTAAAACATGAAGCATTTAGTTTGTTACCGGTAAGAAGCTCATATGGTGTTTTCTTCAAGAGTGGGTGAAGATAAAACCGATTTATGGTGTGACAAGCAGTGTTCACCGCTTCAACCCAAACCGGTCTGATGTCTTGTATTCATCCAACATTGTCCTTGCCATTTCAATTAGTGTTATGTTTTTCCTTTCGGCCACCCCGTTTTGTTGAGGTGAGTAGGGTGACAAAAACTCAACTTTATTCCTTCTTCATCAAGGTACTACTCAACTTGTGTATTTTTGAATTATGTCCTGTTGTCACCTCTAATATTCTTCACGGTTGATGAGAATTCGTTTTCAGCACTTTATAGAAATTTCTTGAGAATTTTCTGAGTTTATGATTTATCATACAAGAAAAATACCTAGGTGAATATTGAAAAATCATCAACAATAACTAAATTGTATTTGTTACCACCGATGCTTATGTAAGCAATTGGACCGAAAAGGTCGTTGTGAAGAAGTTCCAGCGGTCTTGTAGTACTCATCACGTTCTTGGTGGGGTGCGGTGCTCCAACTTGTTTTCCCGCCTGGCAAGTGCTGCATGGCCTATCTTTCTCAAAAACAACATCTTTTAATCCTCGGATGTGACCACCTTTTAGATGTTTCTGCAGATTTCTCATCCCAAAATGGGCTAGCTGTCTATGCCACAGCCATCCCATGTTAGTTTTAGCAACCAAGCAAGTGTTGAGTTCGGCTTTATCTTTATTGAAATAAACAAGATAGAGCTTTACCTTCAACATTCCCTTGAATGAAATTGAGGTCACGCCCTCATTAGTGAATAAACAGTTATAACCCTTGTCGCATAGCTGAGATATTGACAGAAGGTTATAATCTAAAGAATCTACATGTAAAACATTCAAGAGAGTATGTTGAGAAGAGATTTCAATTTTTTCGCTACCAAGGGCCTTTCCTCGGCTGTTGTCTCTAATGTATATCCCTTCACTTGGATCTGGGTTGTGCTCATACTCCATAAACATGTTCCTCTCTCTGGTCATGAGATTTGTGCATGCGCTGTCTAGCACCCATTTTGATCCACCTGAGGAGTAGGCCTTGAAAACATGATTATTCCTTTGTTTCAGGTACCCAAGCTTGCTTAGGTCCCCTCAGGTTAGTCACAAAAGTCTTCGGCACCCACACACAAGTTTTCGAATTCTTGTGGCGTGGCCCTGCATATTTAGCAAATACATTTCCAAAATTGTCTTTCATAAGTACATACAAGGCATCAAAAGTACGAAATAATATATGGAAGTTAGATTCATGTGTGTTTTCCTTAACAAAGGTAATTTTTTTTCTTAGCATGATCATTTGTGGACATGTGTTTGTTCTTGTTAAACCCAAGACCATCTTTGACGTTAGGAGGTCTAGTGACCATATATGCACTGCATGCATATTTGATCTTCTCCTTGTAAAAGATGCCACTTTGGGAAGGATGCTTTGCATGAGAAGTAGAAGAATCAGATTGACAACATTTTACTTAAAAGAACATGTGCGGGTTGCAATAGTTGTTGAACTTACACCTTTGGAAGGTGAGCTTTTGGAGGAGGAGGAGTCATATTGCTTGAGTGACTCAACTTGCACTTCAAGAATCTTGTTAACCTTTTACAAGTTAACAAGTTCATCCTTGATTGCAAGGTGTGAGTCTTCTAGCTTTGAGTAAGTTTCTCTACTCAAGGCCAGCTCATGCTCAAGTGACTTGCTCTTCAGTCTTTCAAGCTCAAGGAGTTTCTCAACCTCTTGATACCTCTTCCTTTCACGGATGAGCATATCTTCTTGCTTGTTGACAAGCTTCTCCTTCTCAAAGATTTCATCCGACAACATTTTTTCTTTAATGCAATTTTACTCAATCGCCTAACCATTTCCTCATGTTCACTAGAAGTGTGAATATCATCAACGGAGGAATTTTGCGAGGGGGGTGTCAGAGGAACCTTTTTCTTGCCTTCCTTAGCCATAATGCAAGTGTGATTGTGAGTATCCCGTTCCCCATGTTTGGGAAGAGTGTAGTCCTCTTCATGGGTTTCTTGTGGGCAATGGTAGCCATCTCATCTTCTTCAACACAGGAGGACTCGTCGTTTGAGTCCCACTCCTTGTCAGTGTGTGCTTGATGAGCTTGTCGCCTTTTTCTGAATATCATGTTCTCTTGACGCTTCATTTCCTTCTTCATCTTGTTCTCTTCATAGGTGCAGTCAACCATGAAGTGTCCGTACTCGCCACAATTATAGCAAGTGCGTGGAGCTTTGGATTTTTCTCTCTTTGCCCTTCCCTTCATTTGAGTTGCTTCCATGTCTTCTTTTAATCATGCACTTAAATTTCTTTATGAAGAGTACCATTTGTTCATCATCTAGATCAGTGCTCACGTCACTTGTATCTTCCTCATCTTGAGCATCACGAGTTTCCTCTCCTTTAGGCCTGCATGTTGCTTTGAAAGCAACTTCTTTCTTTTTGGAGGAGGTGAGCTCAGATAGATCATTGACGTATTGGGCTTCCTTCTCCATCATTTCATTGTTTATGATTTTGCCCAATAGCTCATCCGGGGTCATTTTGTAGAACCCGGGGCTTTCTCGGATCATTGAGCATAATGTGATGTTTTTTGGCATAAGGGATCAAATCATCCTTTAACCACCTCATGGTCAGTCTCCTTCTTGCTTCCATAGGCGCGGATCTTATTGATGAGCGCCTTCATCTGGTCGTACATGTCTTGAGGTGATTCGCCTTCCTCAATGGCGAATCTCCCCAACTCTCCTTCAAGCATCTCAATTTTGGGTTCTCGGACTGACTTATTTCCCTCATGAGTTGTTTTAAGTTTATCCCAGGTTTCTTTTGTGCTTTCCAATCCATCAATATTGGTGAACTCCTCTCTACTTAGTTATGAGGTGATCACTGCAACAGCTTGTGCATTGTGGCGGATCTCGAAGCGGCGGACCCCTGTCAATACTTCGGCTATGCGGTACAATGTGGACGAAACACCCCCTCTAAGCGACCTTTCCATTTTTCAAACGAGAGGCACCACCGTTGGTAGCTACACGACCTACGTGCTATCCGAACAGGAAAGGACTGTTGCTTTACTCTACATGTACGCAAATATAGAAGGCATGCAGGAATACTTCGAGTAAGTGTTTCTCCTATGTTTATGCTAATCTACATATTTTGCTACACATGTACTCTAAAAGATGTTTTTTCATGTTCAGCGAGTTCCACAGACAATATTGGCCACATAGGCATCAACCTACGGCCAAACAAGTAGAAGCGATGCGAAAGGAAGGAATAAATGGGGGACAGAGTTTTCTATCTTGGTTTCGAGAATATGTAATATTCTCTCGTCTTCTATGTATTATAAATTACTATTATTAAAGAAGTATTATATAATATTCTCTCGTCTTTTATAACAGTGTCGGACTCACAGTGTCCATGAAGATTTGCGGCAGCTATCTTATGGATTGGTGAATGTTAGAAGCTATGGTCGATATGACGTAAATGGCTTCCAATTTCGTACAACTCATTTTGAAGCTCATCGTCCTCTTGCGGCAACATCAAATTCCAGTGTTGTGACGAGAGCAATGGACACTCAAGGGAATTTAACCGATTATTATGGTATCATTAATAAAATCCTTGAATTTACTTTTACCGGAAATAAGACCCTTCGAGTTGTCTTCTTTGACTGTGACTGGTTTGATCGTACTCATGGAACTCGAGAAAACCAATTTGGAATGGTGGAAGTGAAACATAAGGACCGACTACGGGGTTACGATACATTTGTTCTTGCGCATCAAGTTGAACAAGTGTATTATCTACCTTATCCATGCACGAAGCTCAGTGCTTGGTGGGTGGTATATAAGGTGAATCCTCGTGAGCGGCTATATACTCCTGGGGATGATGGTTACCATGATAGCGAAGACGTTGAAGAAGTGTACCAAGAAGAAGAGTTGCCAGACACTTTTATCGTCGAGCTTGGTGCAGGACTCGATCAATTAGTTGGAGATGTTGAAGACGTTGAAGATGTAGAGGCAGATGATACGCGAAAACGAAAATTAGAACAGGCCACGATGGAAGATCGTTGGGCTGGTTTAAGGAGTAGGGCACATACACATGACAATGATGTTGATGAATTTTGAAAGTGACTACAAGTAATGTTTTCTTGAAGATAGTAACATGAATTTTATATATTTTATTTGCATATTTACTAATTATCTAATTACAATAGGATGGCGTCAAAGAAGGGTAAGAAGGTGCCGCCGACGAGGGGGTTCTACCCCTCTAGACCTGAGGACGCTTTCGTTGGTGCCTCGTCGACTGGCAGCAGACGCTCTCAGCTGCTGGGGCACGTTCAGACCAGCTCTAGAGCTTCGTCACAGGTAAATGTCACTCGTTTTTGACAAATTCTTTAAATTCAAATTCACATTAAACTTACTTATGAATCATTTGAATGTTGTAGTCCTCACCGGCTGACTCAGAGGCTGCGGCGCCTTCGGTGAGCCAGCCTTCGGCGAGGCAGCCCTCGGCCAGCCAGCACTTGGCGAGGCAGCCCTCGGCGAGTCAGCCCTCGGCCAGCCAGCTCCCGGCTGGCGATGACTTTGTTCCTGAGGCCTTTGACTCGGCTGGTGAGGAGCCGTCTGGGTCACCTGACGTGGCGCCCCAGCAGACGCGGAGGACGAGGAGGACTCACTTTGTCAGTCCTCCCGCGGTCCCTTCACAGAGGATCGTGATTCGTCCAGTCGGAGACAGGTAATAAAAATTATAGTTTTCAATTTTAGTTTCTTTTGATTACTTAAGTAATGAATGAATGAATAAATATCTTACAGGAGTTGGGACGACTTGTCTTTCACCGGTGAGAAACACCAGAGACCGGTGAACGGTGTCCTCGGGTCCATAGTGCGTTTGCACTATCCCGGGGTCATCGACGGAGTGCCTGCTCTTTCGTGGGAGGACTACGCACGTGTCCATCACCAGGAGCACGGCAACCTTCAGGAGGCCGTATGGGCCGATTTTATGGTAAGTATGTAAAAAAGTTTCTAAGTTACAACTATTAAACTCTTTTAGTGCACATCTCTTCAATATATTCTTTATCGCAGGCAAGATATATTTTAGAGGACCCGGACGACCATCGCATGTTTGAGGATGCGAGGCGAGTGTTTCACTTCAACGCTGCCAAGGCGCTTCGACAAGCTTTGTCGAACGCCCGTGTTCAAATTATTAATGAGCACTTGAAGGCGAACCAGCAGCACGTGTTACACTTCCGGCAAGAGAGCGAGAGGCACCTGACGGAGGAGGAGTACGCGCAGGTACGTGGAGTGTAGTAAGTATTTTTTTCTGATAATGTCCTCGATGGTACTTTTAACGACTTTCAACTATGTGCAGGGCCACGTGAGCTGGTTGCAGGGTCGGAACGATGCATTTCGGGCCCTTTGTTGCTACTGGGCTAGCGACGAGTTTAAAGCTAAGTCCGGGAAGGCTCGAGACTGCAGAGGGGTGGAGGGGAAGAGCAGACACGGGCAAGATAACCACTTGCGTTTAGCTAAACGCATGGTAAGTGTGTGTAACTTATGTTTATATATTAATAATACATTGTTCGTACTAACATGTATTGACAGGAGCGCGAGACGGGGGTGCCGCGCACCCCTGCTGAGGTTTGGAAGAGAGGTCACAGGGACCCTTCTCAGCCGACGGGGTGCAGTCAGGCTGCAGCCGAGCGGTTGGTAAGTTTAGAAACCATTCATATTACATATAACTATATAGATTGTTGAACTTACACGATTTTATTGTTTTGCAGGCTAAGTACGGGGAGGAGGCTAGGAAGATACACGGCCAGGATTTCGATTGGGAACGTCAACCGATCGATCCTCAAGCCGCGTATGCAACCGGTGGTGGAAAAGCACACGGAAGGTGAGTTTGCAAGTCATTTTATCGTTTTCAATTCAAAGTATTCAAGATATTTTAATTTCATATTACTGACTCTCTTTTTTATAGGCTCGCCATATTCGACGGAGTTGTCGACTCGAGGGCGGGTAGACCTGCGAGAGGCAGCTCCACGCAGGCTTCGGGTACGGGAGGTCGCCGCTCGCAGAGGGACATTGAGATGCAGTCCCTCCGAGAAACTGTAGAAGAAAATGAAAGGCGACATGAGGAGGAAAGGAGGGCGATGGAGGCCACGATCCAAACCCAGGCAGCAGCGTTGGCGCATATGCGGGAAGCAATGGAGGTAACAATCTAAAAATTAAAATTCTCATTAATTCAGCTTAAATGACTTACTAATAGGTAGCATTTAATGTTTGCAATGACAGGCCATCGCTCGGGCGCAGGGTCTGGGAATCCAGCTACCGGTACTACCACCGGTCCTCCCAGGCGATCCTTCTTCAGCGGGTCAGGTAAGTCTCTATGTAATCTTTCTTCTCCAGCGTAATAAGATTGAGATAGATGAAAGAGAGAGATAGTTAGATAGAAGAAAATGATTGAGATAGAAGAAAGAAAGAGATAGAAGAAAGGGAGACAGAAGAAAGAGTGAAAGATAGATAGAGTAGGATGGGAATGAAGAGAGAGTAAGATGTAGATGGAGATAGAGAGAGGGGAAGATAGAGGGAGGGAGATGTAGATGGAGATAGAGGGAGGAAGATAGAGGGAAAAGGATAGCAATAGAGAGATAGAGTGAGCAAGAAAGATAGAGTGAGAGACAAATAGAGAAATGAAAAGAGAGAGGAAGAGAGGGTGATCTAGATGAAGATAGAGGGAGAGGGAGGGAGAGAGATGTTGATGCATATATTCTAACTCTAAGTTTTATTAATTGCAGGGATCCGCGACGGCTGCACAAACGCCGTCGCCTTCGCTACCGCCGCCTGGATTGAGGCGCGACGACGACGACTTCGACTTCGGAGGTGGCTTCGGAGGTTAGATGGGCGAGTGAGCCCTTTTATTTACTTTGTTGATGACGATGTGAGATGTATCGGAATTTGAGTTTGTGATTGTGATGATCTTTGTGTATATATTGTGTATGCTGTGTATATATTGTGTATGCTGTGTATATTGTGTTGTGAATCTGGCCATCGAGCCGGTTAGAGTTTTCTGTTTTTTAAAAAAAAATAAAAACCTTATTTGCGACGGCTTTTTATACAGTACCGTCGCAAATAAGAGTATTAGCCGTCGCAATTAAGCCACAGTTATTTGCGACGGCCTGGCTGTCGCAAATAAGCCTTAATTGCGACGGCCGGGCCGTCGCAAATGGGCTGGTGGGTCCCGGAGGAGGACACGTGGGCCATGCCCTCTGCACTTATTTGCGACGGCACGGCCGTCGCAAATAGTGGCCCTTAATTGCGACGGCTGTGCCGTCGCAAATAAGTTTTAATTGCGACGGCCCAGCCGTCGCAAATAAGGTCGCGGGGCCCACCAGCCCGCAGCAACAACTTGCGACGGCCTCTCCTAGCCGTCGCAAATAAGATTATTTGCGACGGTGGCCGTCGCAAATAATCTTATTTGCGACGCCATATTTGCGACGGGTGGAAGCCGTCGCAAATAAAGAAAGCCGTCGCAAATAGCTTATTTGCGACGGCATATGGCTTATTTGCGACGGCTTCGGCCGTCGCAAATGGTCGGGATTCCTATAGTGGCTAGACGTAGAATTGTCAATTTACTTTGATCGTTTAGTCTGCGCACACCGGACTAGTCTGCACAATATCGGACTAGTCCGATCTCTCTTTATTCGATTGATTTGTTAAGTGTTTCAGGATCCGACAGAAGTTCAAAAATCATATTCACCCCCCTCTAGGCTACATTCAATTGGTATAAGAGTAGGACTCTTCGCAAGAGACTCGCCGCTCGAAGAAAATATGTCGGATGTCAAGGATGTACACAAGAACATCAACAACGAGAAGGGTGATGAAGAAAGAACCCAAAAGCTAGAGAAGCTTCTCAATGCCATCCAAGATTGTGAGGACGATGGCAAGGAGATGCTTGAACTCTAGGAACTCCTAAAGAAGAAGGCACTCACTCCAAAGGGGAAGAAGAATATCGAGGACTAAAAGAAGAAGGGGAGTAGTCACACTGACTACTCCCGATATCCTTTTAATTATGATCAGGTACATTCAAACAATAATCATTACTTGTCAATTCCTCTAGGGAAAGCACCTTTCTTCGAAGACAATGATTATTATATGTGGAGACAAAACATGAAAATGCATCACATATCTTTTAACCCCAGTTTGTGGCATATAGTGTGTACAAGGATAGATATCTCGGATGACGATGAAGAGCTGACTCCAAGCCAAGAACAAGATATTCATTGGAACGCTCAAGCTGTAGCTGTTATCACATCGTCACTGAGCCGAGACGAGTTCACCAAGGTGAATGGACTCGTAATTGCCAAGGAGATATGGGATACTCTATAAACAGCACGTGAAGGTGATCGTCCTGTATGCGAAGCCAAGATTGAAATGATTGAAGGCGAATTGGGAAGATTCGCCATTGAAGAAGATGAGTCACCACAAGATATGGACAATCAGTTGAAGAATCTTATCAACAAAGTCAGAGCATATGGCAGCAAAAAGTGGAGTGATCACGAGGTCATAACGCTAATTCTTAGAGCATTCATGCCTCACAATGTGACTCTTTGCTCGATGATTAGAGAAAGCCTCGGGTATAGGAATAATACCCCGAAAGAACTTCTTGGCAAGATTATCAACGTTGAAATGATGGAGAAGCAATCCAAGTATGTCAAAGAAATTTCCGACCTTACCTCAGCAAAGAAGATAGGAGTTGCTTTGAAGTCCACTTGTAAACCCATATCAAAAGAAGCTCAAGATGCTCATGGAGAAGATGACATCGATGATGAAAGCAGTGACATCGATGAAGAAGACATGATCTTATTCATGAAGAAGTTTAAGAAAATGACGAGAAGAAGACAAGGTGGTAGCTCAAATGAAAGAACACATAGGGACAAACAAAGACCAAAAATGAGGCAAGCTTGCTATAATTGTGGAGAGTACGACCATTTCATAGTAGACTGTCCTCATGAGGAAAATAAGAGGAAGATTAAGGACAACAAGCCTCAACCTAAGAAAATGTTCAAGAAGAAGAAGCAATATGGCCAAGATCTTCTGGGGATGAAGTGGGTCTCCAATGATGAATCCTCATCTGAAGAAGAGGAAGAGATGGCTACCATAGCCATCAAGAAGACTACCAAGAAATCCACTCTCTTCCCAACCATGGGCGCATGGAAGGACATTGATAACACATGTCTAATGGCCAAGGAAGGTAAAAGGAAGGTAAAAAATAAATCTTCCTCCTTGCATTCATTTACTAGTGATAGTAATAATTCTAGTGATGATGAAGACATGCTTAGAGGTTTAGACAAGAAAACTGCTGCTAAGATAAAATTCTTGATGGATAAGCTTGTTGATAAGGAGGAGCTAGTTGATCGTCAAGAAGATATGATCAACCTCCAAAAGGAGGAATATATTAAGATCGAAAAGCTCCTTGAAATTGAAAAAGAGCGAAGCAAATCACAATGACTTGATTTAGCTTCAAGCAAGGAAGCTTGCTTGAAGTTAAACGATTAACCGCCACCATCAAGAATGAACTTGCTAACTTGACCAAAGTTAACAAGATCCCTGAGGTACAAGTTGAGTCACTCAAGTGAAGTGGTTCCTCATCCTCTTCAAGCTCACCTTCTCAACATATAAAATCTTGAACTGTTATTGCTTGTACATGTGCTAAAATTGACACTGACTTGAAAGAAATGTCAAACTTGACAAAGGACAAGCACCCTTCCCAAAGTGGCATATTTGACAAGGAGAAGGTCAAGTATGCACACGGTGCATACTTAGTCACAAGACATCCTAATTTCAAATATGGCATTGGGTATTCTTATGGTGAAAAACAAAATGCTAGAAACCACAAAAATTTACAAGGAACGCATTGCCTTTGTCAAAGGAAACTCCTCTCAAGCAAGAAAACTTAATAATGTTGATAAGTTTAACATTGTGAACTCATATGAACAACAAGTTTTATTTAGAACATTTGATGCTTCATATGTACTTATGAAAAGTAATATTGGAAGAGTTTATTCCAAATATGTTGGGCCACACCATGGGAACACCAAGTCTCATTTGTGGGTGCCAAAATCACTTGTGACTAACCTCAAAGGACCCAAGCATGCTTGGGTACCTAAGACCAAGGCATAATTTGTCTTTTGCGGGCCTATTCATCCATTGGAGCTAAATCGGTGCTAGACAGTCGATGCACCAATCATATGATCGGAGAAAGAAAAATGTTCGTGGAATATGAAGAAAATAAATATCGAAGCGAAGGCATTTACTTTGCTGATAACAGTCAAGGAAGGGTGCTTGGTCACGGTAAAATTGCAATTTCATCGAAGCATACTCTTTCTCGTGTTTTACACATTGATTCCTTGGATTATAACCATTTGTCCATATCTCAATTATGTGACAAAGGTTTATAATTGTTTATTCACTAATGAGGGTGTGACAATCTCTAGAAGGAGTGATAACTCAGTTGCATTAAAGGGTGTGTTAAAGGAAAAACTTTATCTAGTTGACTTCAACAAAGATAAAGCCAAACATGACACATCATTGATTGCAATGACCAACATGGGTTGGCAGTGGCATAGACGGCTAGCACATGCTGGTATGAGGAATCTTCAAAAACTCCTTAAAGGCGATCACATCCAGGGTTTAAAGGATGTGGTTTTTGAGAAAGACATGCCTTGTAACGCGTGCCAAGTCGGGAAGCAAGTAGGAGCACCTCATCGCGCGAAGAATGTCATGACTAAAACAAGATCGCACGAGCTCCTTCACATGGACATATTTGGCCCCTTTGCTTACATAAGCACCGGCGGTAACAAATACGGTTTAGTCCTTGTTGATGATTTTTCTCGCTTCACGTGGGTTTTCCTTTTGCATGATAAGACAAACTCAAGGAACCCTCAAAAAGTTCATCAAGTGTGCTCAAAATGAATTCTCATTCAAGATCAATAACATACAAATTGATAATGGAACAGAGTTCAAGAATACCAAAGTTGAGGAGTATCTAGACAAAGAAGGGATAAAGCATGAGTTTTCAGCACGATATTTGTAAAAGCCTGCTTTTTGGAAGAACAAAAACGCAAAAATGCGAACTTAAAAATTTTGAAAGTGGACTTGGAAGTCCAAACTCACATGAACCATATGAGTTAACCAATGTTCACAAAAAATAGGAACCTGTTAAAATTTTACATATAGAACATGGTTGCTAATGTATATTGGGACTTAAGGTGAAAAATCTTATTTCCAAGTATTCACATTTTCAATGAAAAATTAAAAGAGAAAAGAAAACAAAATAGAGAGAAAGAAAAAGGAATTATTCCAACCCTAAAATGGGACATCCAAAAATATTCAAATCTAGGGCTGTAAATTTTTCCATGACCTCCTAATGTTCCAAATTGACTCTCGGTAAAGTTTCAAAAATTTTTGAAGCACATTTTCCATTTATTGGATACGTACTGAGAGTTTAATCAGAGTTGACTTCAAATTTAAACTTTGTACTTAACCTTGTCCAAATTAACTCGAAATTTTTCCTGAGGTCCCTTATGGTTCAAAAAGGGTAAATTCAAAGTTTCAGGATTTTTGAACCTAATCTACTATTTACTTCATTTAGTCAAGTATCACCATTTGAATTCAAATTCAAACCTGAGTAAAAAATTAAACTTGCTCAGTTCTGAAATCATATTGCACCATTAAATTCTTCACATTTTATTTAGTCATTGGGCCAAAGTTGAATATTTTTGAAGCATGTTTGCTAGCCATATTTGAAATTGGAAAGAAGAATGAGGGAGGTGGGTCCCACAAGTGGTCACCACAGGTCAGGTCGGCAACTCGGCATGCAGTTTTCCTCTGCTGTCCGTGCTGCACGCAGGCAGCTGCTTGCCACCGCATTAGGCTTTGGATCGATAAAAGCTTCCTGCTGCTTCGTTCTCGAACGTATTCATCGCCTCCCGCTCGCCAACGCTGGCCACAGGCTCGCGTCCCTCACCACGCCGGCGCTCCTCTCCCGGCCTGCGCCCCCCCCCTCCCTGCCTTGCCGCTCCGCTCCACCGCTCGCCCTGGCCGTGTCCCAGCTCCGCCCGGCGCCCTCACCGCAGCCACGCCCGTGCGCCGCGCTGCGCTCCTCTTCCCGGCCTCCATGTCGCGCTGCTCGCCTCCCCACACGTCGGTTTGCCTCCCTCCTTGCTGAGCCGCCAAGTACCTTGCCGCCGCCCCCATGCGCCACCGATGCTCGCGCGCGTTTCACCGCCCTGGCAGCTTGGCTTCCCTACGATTGCGGCCCTGCTGCCTCCGGCCGCAGCGCACCCTTGCCGCGCGCGTCTCCTCCCTGCACCGCGCGCACGCCCGCTTCCCCACCTTTGCCGCGCCAGTCACCTTCGCCGCGTGCCACGCTCGTCTCCTGTTGCCGACGGCGCCCAGTCGCCCTGCTGCTCGCCGGCACGAGTCGACGTCGCCGTCCCGCGCTCCTGCGCCTGTCGCCATCCACCAAACGTCTCCAGGTGAGTTGCCTAGCCGTCGTCGTCCTTCCTCTCCGCCTAACTCGTTCCCTGCTCACCTCTCCTCCTCGCCGCAACACGTGTTGCCGTGCGCCGTGCTGTAGGTTGCTCACCTGCGCACTTTGCTTATCAACTAAGGTGTTTTCCTGCACAGCGCTGCATCCTCGTGCGTTTTTCCGCTATTCACTAGCCTGCTGTCTCCAGCAGTGCGCCTTGTTGCACCGTTCCTCACCGCGCAGACCGCGGTGAGCACGTTCCACATCGGCACCATGTTCGTCAATGGCCGAGCACACCTTGCCAGCAACAACCGCGTCATTACTAGACCTAAGGGTCCTTCTTCATTTTATCGACCTCAGCTCCATGAATATCCCATGCTTCCACTGCTCTATGCTCTGTTTCCAGTCACGCTCACCACTTGTTCGACGAAATACCGATACAAACTGTTCACTTGGTTCCACGCGCTCGCCTCACCTATCAGCCACAGTAACACATAACCGTGTCGTGGGCTCCTCCCGAGTGCAGATCCCGCACCATGGCTGTCTTTCTACTGGTTGCGTGGTAACCCCGACCTTGGTCATTGTGTCATGTGTGCGTTCCTACGCAGCCGTGTTCGTGGTGACCACCACCTGCAGCGTATGCCTGCATGCCCTCATGGTGTAGGCAAACCACTTGTTTATCACTACAGTGACTTGTCGTGTTCGAACTACTACTGCTCTTGTTCCTCTAGTAGCTCCCATAATGCTTGCCACCATCGACAACAGTTTCGTCGATGGCTGTTCGCGGTGGGCGTTGTATTGACTTGAGCGACAACGAGCCCTACATCCTCGTTCTACCTTGAGGTCTAGCCAAAAGCAACCCCACGTTGACTTTTCTCGCCTTTGTGTTGTGCTAGCATGTCCATACATGATTGTGTTGCTTCACACTGAGCCGTGTCGACGTCGTTGACCACATGATGTCATCGTGATGTTCTGAGCCATCATCGTGTCCTGGCATCGAGATGAAGGATGCCTGTAACGTACATGATGCTGGAACACAACCACGACACAACGGTCGACGGTCGTTTAGCCAAATTAGGGTTTAGTCGATGCGAGACTCGTCGAGTCCTGGGTGTAGCCAAGGTGCTCGATGAAATGCCTTCTAGGTCAAACAAGGTGTGTCGGCGATCACCGATGACCTGGGGTAGAGGCATGCAAGAACGTTGCGACCAACAAGGAGAACTAGACCAAGGGGAACCTTGGATAAGAGTTCCTTGGTTGTGTCGAGGATGTTCCCTAACCGATCACAGATTGGTTAACTTGGTGTACCACTTCATCAACGGCAGGTTCGTCGAGTCGCTTATCAACAACCGAGTCGACATCACTAGCCTTATGACTCACAAGGTGGTGTTCGCGATTCCACTCACGCCATTGACGATTACGGGTTGATGTGGACGTCGCTAAGACGATCTTCTTGAGATGGCAAAGCATGCCTTCACGGCAAGGTCTCGCATCACGTTTAAGTCCCAAGAGCTTACTGAGCTCACCTGGACAAGCTTGCGGGAGACACTACATTGGTGTCATCATGTAAGCACCTGACGATGCTTGCGATGTTAGTCGTAGCAACTGGTTTACCTAAAAGCGGTTTGAACGTTGTCTTGGTACTCAAGCTAGGTTAACATTGCTTGTAATGACTTCTTAAGTCCAAGCCATGTTGATCTCAATTAAGTCCCATGTGTCGTTAGGTTCCATCATGGTTCATCCTAAGTCAGGACCCTACGACAGCACTGCTCACTTAACTAGGTTTACTCCTTTATGAGTTAAGTCAAGTTCATTGGTCGACTGCTAAATCGTGACCTTCGTCTTGTACACTCAACTCATACTCAAGATTTCGATGTCCCACCTTGATTTCTAGGTCGTCCTTACACTTCACCGCCCAACACTTCTTCACCATTCAGGATTGTCAATCTCGTGTGGCATAGCTTGAAGTGTGGTATGCTAAGTTGCAATGTAGCTTTATGTTGTACCTTTCAGTTCATACCAACACTACTATGTACACCTTGACTCATACTCTGGTTACCCACACAACAGAGGCATATTTGTCCTTCCTAGTCAAACTCCTCGTTCTTAAAATTACCCAACCTCGTGGAGTCTAAGATTAAATTACTTAATTACTTATATGCATATCATGTCAATAGGAACGTGCTGATAGGTGATCGACAAGAAACTTCGCTTGGAGGAGAAGGCCAAGGTGTTTCCACTTGAAGTTCCGTGGATGACTCTTTGGAGGAAAGCACAAGACTTAACGACTGACATTAACTTAGCGCAAACTAAGGCAATCCCCGGTTTGCATTTACGTTCCTTATAGTATTTTGCAGTTTTAATTCAAATTACGTCTTCAGATGATTGTGCATTAAGTTTAAGGTGTTTGACATCCACTTGCATGGCCCACAAATCCTATGGAGTCTTGGGTAGGTCTATGGCCCGTTGAGTAGACACTGCTATGCTTATACTCATAGGAATTCGATAGAAGTCGAGTAGTTGGAATCTACTTACGAGATAGGAATTTTATCACACGGGAGATTCTAGAATAACAAAATGGTTTATGAATATGAAATTGAGACCGAGCAGTGGATAGGATGCAGTGAGACGTGGTCTCACGTGCGTAGCCCTGCTTGTGTCGATTGAGGACCGTTTCGTGTGCGGTCCTACTGGACAAGCTTGAATTGTACTGGCGACATACTGGAGGAATGGGCTACAGTAAACTGACGTAGCTTAATACTTGTTTGTCGAGGCATTCTGTTCTATTTTATAGGCGTGGGTTGAGGGCAGCAAGGTGTAACTCAGCTGGTGGGCACGTCAGAGTACGCCCCACGCAGTGACCTCCTGCTCGTGACGGATCGACCGGTTCGACATTCATGTGTTTAGTGAAAGGTGGCCATATACGACTAGTACTGAATTGTTATGTAGGTACTGCTGAAATTACTCGCTGGCATATCCAAAAGTGCGTATGTGTCGTGTTGTTCCGGGTATGTCCTGATTGCAATCATCGTCCCTCGCGGTAATAGAGTACCACTTGTTCACTGCGCCGTGACGTAGTAAATACTAAAGAAGCCAGAAGAATATGTTGTATTGAATTATAATTGCCTTGTAACCTTGTATGGCTTAGAGATAGCACAATTAAAAGTTTACAGTTTACAAATACTTATCCTGTAATAGCATTATGTGCTTTGGGCATGTCATATCATCGGCAAAGCGTTTCTTGTTTGATTGTGGAGTCTATGATGTGTCGTGCTTGAAGAATGTCACGTGCTACTTAAAACATAATTATAAGGATCCACTTGTACGTGAGTCTTTTATGCTATTCCTTACCTATGCTTAGTATTCACCCCTGCATATGTCTAGTGAGATGGGTTAGTCTTGCTGAGCCTTATGCTCACGTTTGCGCTTTAACGATTTTTGCAGGTATTAGTTTTATTTCTGCTGTTCAGGTTGTACATGAGACTCGAGGTTCGAGATAAATATCATGTGAACCATGCCGCTGCTGAATGTTTTTCATATTGCTAATGAGAATCGTCCTAGGGCATGGACGGCTTCTCTCCTGCTTAGTTAGGGGAGATTATTAGTATATATTTTCCGCGGTGTGTGTACTTCTGTTGTACTCTCTTTTGTAAACTCTTCTTATTATGAAATAAAAACTTTATATGTTTTGGTATCCTTTTTGTGTGTGTTGTTAGGTGCTGCATCGCACGGCACCATCCAATGAGATCCTTGAATGTGTGGACTCCAGTCCACACAGACATGGTATCAGAGCTTCATTGGGAATAGCATGCTCGAAAAGAACCTATATTCGAAAACTTCGAAGTAGTCGAGTGAGGATTAGCTATATGACCATTAAGGACTATTACTAGTATAAGTTATAAAGGTGGTGAACTAACTTGTTATATTATTCTGTAATGATGTTCTGTCTTCAAGGTAAGAGGTAAGGTACGCCACCGAGAGCGGATCAATCTCGGTAAGCTCTGCATACGAGATGTGGTATGTGATATTTCCGTGGCTTTGCACGGAAAGTCAATATGAGTCTCTGAAACTTTCCATGTTTCTGAGAACATATGACACGCGGTACCCCAGCGTGACACAAAATTAGTGGGAGCCCCCGTCGGGTGGTGTATAACCTAATAGTATGCATCTCTAAAACCATTCATGTTCTATGGGAGCATGCGAAACACATATGCCCGAGCGTGTATAAGCTGGTTCGTGTGGGAGTCTTTGCTGTACAGACGTAGTACAGCCATGTACCTCAAGACATGACTTCGCTCGACGGCGACTCACATCTGAGTCGTATGCATTTACTTTTGATTATATATATTATTGTGACTGCCTATCCTGTTTCCCTATGCCGCCCTTGAGGTGTGAAGGTGTGAAAGGGGATTGTTTGTCTTCTACAGGTATACATGCTCTGGTAGCAACTCGTGTAGAACCACCTATAGACGTATCCGAATATACCGGGTTAGATTTTTCTTTTGGTAAGGCACGTAGTACCGTCAGTATCCCACTTGATACTTTGACCATCCCCCACGAAAGAAATGGCTTCATATTCATATTTAGGTCCAAGTATCAAATGCTGGTATCTTATGGACAATAGAAAATGTTTCTTTTCAAGAGTACGTGAACCAAAGTTCTTTGTTCCTGGCGAGAGTTTAGCTCGACTTCGCCGGAGTAAGACTTTGGTTAAGCATGAAGATCCATAGTGATATGCTATGGATAATAAGGACGTCAAGTCTCTTTTAAGATTCCATTTAGTTACAAAGCAAATGATTAGTTGTGAATCAAGTTCTAGCCATCGGACTTGAGTTTTGAGCTAAGATTCAAAATTTGAGTTTGTTCCCCAAATTCTTGTGTTTCAAAGCCGGTGAGTTCTGTTTTCGAACAGAATTGATCTGACTTTGAAAATCCATATCTCTTCAACCTATAGGGCTCTGGATGTAAATGAGTACTTTTTGAAAAGCTTTTGAAGTCTTCTATAAGTTTTCTATTGACCCCCAAGCCAAAAGACCATTGTAAGATGGTGAAAATCCTCAACTAACTCAGCTGCTATTCTGAAACTGTGTAAGACAGCATCTGAAGTTTTGCCATAACTCCTTGTAGAAAGCTCTTCTATTCCATTATGATACATTTATGGAAAGGGTAAGAGCTATTCTACAACTTTCTTATTTAATGTTACTACAAATTCAGTTTACAACTAATTAGAAACTGGAGTTGAAGATAGTAGATGTATATAGGTGCTATCTGAAACAGCCAGAAAAATTCTGAACTTTGAACAGCCAAAACTCTTAAACTAGAAATGCAACCTGACATATTTATACATGCCCGGAAATCTTAAAGAGTCCTCTATCAACTTCGTATTCAATACGAAGTCTAAAAATTGAAATAACCAATTCTAAATCGAAGTATCGTTTAAGGTGTCGAAACAGTCCAAAATATGAACTGCTATATATTCATTTACTGTTCGGATCGTAATTTCTAGTAGACTCATCGATTGGCTTCGGGTTTTACATTTCTGGAATCCTGAGAGTGTATGCAACCAGTTTGCTATGTGCTATTTTTGCGAATGTTTATATTTGTATATCTGAAAATTGTGGACAAAATCTGCCTTAAACAAAGGAGGTGCTGTCCAAATTTTCAGAAAAACTGTCAATTTGCAAATGCCATATCTTCTCAACCAGAAGTGCTACGAGGGCAAGTAAGTACTCTATAGAAAGTTTTGGAAGTACTTTACAAGTTCTTTATTCAGCTCAAGACCAAAATCCTTTTATATGTGGGTGAAATTTGGTTAATCGCAGAGACTGTCGAGGCACACCCAAACAGGACAGCAATCTGTACACCTCTGAATTTAATCCATAACTCGCAGACCCTTGATCCAATGGTGTCGCGCGAGTAACCGTTGGAAAACAGCTACAATTTTTGCAATTGGCTCCAAACCTGAATCGATCATCTACCTATTCCAAATCGAGTTTGAATGCAGAGTGGTCAATCTGAACTGAATTCAAATTCTGAATGCTGAAATTTTACCCAACTTCAAAAATTCATATATTTTAAACCAGGACCGATATGAAGACAAGTAAGTACATTCTGGAAATCTTATTACATTGGCTACAACTTTGTACATAAGAATATTTCCAGATTTCCATCAGAACAGCCTGAAAACTTTAGATCGAAAGTGCTACTTTTTAAGCAGGTTCTGCTGAAAGTGCAGAAAAATTCTGCTGACTTTATAATAGCATAACTTGCAAACCAGAGAAGACCTATAGGCAAACCAATACTTTTTGGAAAGTTCTTGAAGTTTAATTTAACTTTGTTATTCACCTCAAGATCTGATTGTGCCATTAACTGGATCAAAATCGAGTTTACTTTCAGACTGGTCAGTTGGCACCATAGCCCGGCTAGTTTGAACCTTTTGGTTTTTGTTAGGCATTCGCCTCTCGATTTCAATTCGAGGAGTGTCGTAACCAACCGAGAGTTAGGACTTAACTATTTACCAAGTTGAATGGAGTGTTAAACTCATTGAAGCCTTTTTCTCTCGGATAGACATACTAGTGTCTGATTTATGTGACTTGCCACATCACATCTTGTGATGTTGAACGCAGATCGCAATTACTCGAGTTGCATCTCGTCTTCCCATAAGGATTGTTTGAAGTACGCTTTGACATCCTGGTTTGGAACTTTAAGGGGGAAGGCGAGCACTCAAGTAATGTTGGTGTTCAACCATCAACCTTGGTTATAATGAGTCGTGTCAACAAGAAGACGATCAATTAAGATTACATCTTTAAAAGGATCCAACATCCACCACCACATTGAGTTACTCTAAGAAGAGTGTGACTTCAACTCCACTAAAGTGATTGAGAAGGATATTCGTTCCTCCTGACTGATTGAAGTGAAGGTTAAGTGAAGTATCACTAGAGATGTGTCTAGTGATCTCGACTAGGTGTCTAGGGATAATCTTCGACACATAGTTGTTTTTCTTCTGATGAAGATACTCCTCAAGTCAACTGGTAACTCTAAGACCTAGTTGGAGATACAATCAAGTGTAGTAGTACATGAACAAGCTTTCAAAAGGTCTAGGTAAGGTGGTGTGTTTTCCACATTCATTATCCGTTGTTCTGTTATAAATTCCTTAACTGTGATCGAGTCATGAAAGGAACGCTACTCATTGAGTGTCTTTCATGACCATGGTATCCAATCCTTGCAAATCATCAGACAGTACTTGAGTTTTGTGGGTGTGGTTCATTTAGTCTTGCTCAAACTATAAAAGCTACTGCACCATGCATGTGCATCATTTGCACCATACATATGCATCATTTGCACCATACATATGCACCATTTGCACCATACCATGTGCATAGGCATTGCACCATAACACATGCGATGCATCATGAAGAATCATTACTAATGAAACACCAATTATAGAATGCATGATAATACTAAAATTTATAGCAAGATTGTGTACCCCATCCAAACTATTCTAAGGTGTCTAATGACTACGATCATTTCACCATATTCATTTGACTTCTTACATTGTTGATCTCCTTTCCATTGTGTAATACTTGGGAAACCGATTACTCAACCTCACTTGCCACTAAACAAACACTTGAACATCCATCCTTGATTTGTGAGGTTCAAGTACCTTGATTGTTGCAACTATACCGTTCGTCATCGAGTGGTCATCAGCTCGATGATCAACCTTGTAAAATCCATGAAATCTCTTTACTCGCGAGGATACCGTTCGATTGTCAACCTCGTGAAACTCTTTGGGTCCATCTAAGATCTTGCGGTGTTATATGGTAACCTTAGTACACTAATTACCTTGTAGTTACCATATGATTGAGTTCTTTGCTGTGTTGAGAACATGTGAGGATACTGAATCTGTAAATCTTCATATGCCACCGCAACGAGTTTTCCGCTTCTATTTCTATTGTTGGAGACATTGATATACCCAAAAAGCTTGTAGTCGCCATATCTTCAGTATTCCTGCTGTTTTGATTACATAAGAGTGTTGAATGCTTTGCTACTCTTATGCTATAGCTAAGGGATCCTATGGTTGACTAAACATCAAACGAGGTTAATGATTGTTGTTTAACCTCGTAAACCATCTTAACTCAGGTCAAGGGGAAATACCACATTAAGTTATAAGGACCTATGCAAAAACCAAGCAAGCAACCAATAATCAATGCAAAGATAGTTTCAAACTATCAGGGTGACCTAGAGAAGCAAAGAACAAGTGCTAATTCTTCAAGTCGAGACTAGAATAGAACAAGATGTCATGCCAGTGTAAGAGTACAACAATAAAGGGTCAGTAACAGACGTGAAAGTTTTACGATGTGATATTGTCATGTCGAGCATCCTGTCAAGGTTATCAACCTAACTGGAATCACTTGAAGCAAACTTTAGAATTTCTTAAGATGCCTAAAGATAATCATTTTTTCGTAGAACCAAGGTCTTTAAGGGAATTGTCATTTTCCTTAGTCAATGACCCTCTTTTATGGATTGTCCCCTCATCGTTTCTCTTTTTCTACTTATTAGAATCTTGGGACGAGATTCCTTTAAGGGGGAAGGATTATAAAAGCCCACTTTTCGGAAGAACAAAAATGCAAAAATGCGAACTTAAAAATTTTGAAAGTGACTTGGAAATCCAAACTCACATGAACCATATGAGTTAACCAATGTTCACTAAAAATAGGAACCTATTAAAATTTTACATATAGAACATGGTTGCTAATGTATATTGGGACTTAAGGTGAAAAATCTTTAATTTCCAAGTATTCACATTTTCAATGAAAAATTAAAGGAGAAAAGAAAACAATATAGAGAGGAAGAAAAAGGAATTATTCCAACCCTAAAATTGGACACTCAAAAATATTCAAATCTAAGGCTGTAAATTTTTCCATGACCTTCTAATATTCGAAATTGTCTCTCGGTAAAGTTTCAAAAATTTTTGAAGCACGTTTTCCATTTATTGGACACGTACTGAGAGTTTAATTAGAGTCGACTTCAAATTTAAACTATGTACTTAACCTTGTCCAAATCAACTCCAAATTTTTCCTAATGTCCCTTATGGTTCAAAAAGGGTAACTTCAAAGTTTCAGGATTTTTGAACCTAATCTACTATTTATTTCATTGAGTCAAGTATCGCCACTTGAATTTAAATTCAAACCTGAGTAAAAATTCAACTAGCTCAATTCTGAAAACTGATTGCACCATAAAATTCTTCACATTTTATTTAGTCATTGGGCCAAAGATGAATATTTTTGAAGCATGTTTGCTAGCCCTATTTGAAATTGGAAAGAAGAATGAGGGAGGTGGGTCCCACAAGTGGTCCCCACGGTCAGGTCGGCAACTCGGCATGCAGTTTTCCTCTGCTGTCCGCGCTGCACGCAGGCAGCTGCTTGCCACCGCAACAGGCTTTGGATCGATAAAAGCTTCTTGTTGCTTCGTTCTCGAACGTATTCATCGCCTCCCGCTCGCCAACGCCGGCCACCGGCTCGCGTCCCTCGCCAAGCCGGCGCTCCTCTCTCGTCCTGCGCGCCCCCCCTCTCTGTCGTGCCGCTCAGCTCTGCCGCTCGCCCTGGCCGCGTCCCAGCTCCGCCCGACGCGCTCACTGCAGCCAACGCCCGTGCGTCGCGCTGCGCTCCTCCTCCCGGCCTCCATGTCGCGCTGCTCGCCTCCCCACATGTCAGTTCGCCTCCCTGCTGGTCGTGCCGCCAAGCACCTCGCCGCCGCCTCCTCACCTGCGTCGCCCCCACGCGCCATCGATGCTCGTGCGTGTTTCAGCGCCCTGGCCGCTTGGCTTCCCTCCAGTCGCGCCTCTGCTGCCTCCGGCCGCAGCGCACCCTTGCCGCGCGCGTCTCCTCCCTGCGCCGCGCGCGTGCCCGCTTCCTTCATCGCCCAGGCCAACGCCCGTGCGCGTCGCGCTCGCACCACCTTTGCCGCACCGGCCACCTCCGCCGCGCGCCACGCTCGTCCCCTATTGCTGACGGCGCCCAGTCGCCCTGCTGCTCGCCGGCACGAGGTCGACGTTGCCGTCCCGCGCTCCTGCGCTTGTCACTGGCCACCGAACGTCTCCAGGTGAGTTGCCTAGCTGTTGTCGTCCTTCCTCTCCGCCTAACTCTTTCCCTGCTCGCCTCTCCTCCTCGCCGCAGCACGTGTTGCCGTGCGCCGTGCCGTAGGTCGCTCACCTGTGCACTTTGCTTATCCACGTAGGTGTTTTCCTCCACAGCGCTGCGTCCTCGTGCGTTTTTCCGCTATTCACTAGCCTGCCATCTCCAGCAGTGCGCCGCGTTGCGCCGTTCCTCGCCGCGCAGACCCCGGTGAGCACGTTCCGTGTTGGCACCATGTTCTTCAACGGCCGAGCACACCTTGCCAGCAACAACCGCGTCATTACTCGACCTAAGGGTCCTTCTTCATTTTATCGACCTCAGCTCCATGAATATCCCATGCTTCCATAGCTCTATGCTCTATTTCCAGTCACGCTCACCGTCGGTTCGACGAAATACCGACACACACTGTTCACTTGGTTCCTCGCGCTCGCCTCACCTATTAGCCACAGTAACACATCACCGTGTTGTGGGATCCTCCCGAGTGCAGATCCCACACCAAGGGTGCCTTGCTACTGGTTGCGTGGTAACCCTGACCTTGGTCATTGGGTCATGTGTGCGTTCCTACGCAGCCGTGTCCTTGGTGACCACCACCTACAGCGTATGCCTGCATGCCCTCACGGTGTACGCAAACAACTTGTTTATCACTACGGTGACATGTCGTGTTCAGACTACTACTGCTCTTGTTCCTCTAGTAGCACCCATAACGCTTGCCACCATCGACAACAGTTTCGTCGATGGCTGTTCGCGGTGGGCGTTGTATTGACTTGAGTGATGTCGAGCCCACGTCCGCGTTCTACCTTGAGGTCTAGCAAAAAGCAACCACACGTTGAGGCTATGCCACTCGAGATGGCTGAGACTGACTGGTGTGGAAGTGTTGGACTAATTAGGGTATAGATGACCCAGGAATCAAGGTGGGACATCGAAAGCTTGAGTATGAGTGGAGTGTGTAACAAAGAAGGTCGCGACCTAAAAGTCGACCAATGAAGTTATACAACTCACTAAGGTGTAAACCTAGTTAAGTGAGAAGTGTGGTCGCAGGGTTCAGAATTAGGATGAATCGAAGTGGAACTCTAGCAACAGTTGGAAGTGAAGTGAGATTGGCATTGCTTGGACTCAAGGAGTTATCACAAGATTGAAGTAGCAACAAAAATGAATGACCAAGTAGTCATCCCCCGTCATGAAACAATATGTGCAGGACTCGGAACACTAGTCGTACTACCTTTATATCCTTATAAGAATGCTCACCATGTAGGCATTTCACCAAACAGTTTGGATGTGCTCTCGACTTTGTTAGTCTTGTATAATTCAGAGGTCGTCATGGCCTAAGTTACATGCCGGTTGTGACGCCACAATGTTCCTTGGCCTAATTATCGTCACCAATGCATCATCAATGTTTTCCTGCATCCTGTGCATCACATACACACCTTGCTTCACTACCAGGACACTGTCACAGCTCAGAACATCGTGACGACACCATGAAGATGAAAGCACTGGGACAACACAAGTCAAAACGACACGAGCACGCACAGGGGCTTGTCGGTGGCGTATAGATTGACTTGGAACATGCCGCAGTGATGCTGTGAGGTGGAGACACGGCGGTGACGGCGCAAACGATCGGCGCCGCGGAGGGAATGACCATGGACGGCAGTGCGGCCATGGGGCACGGTACGCAACAGAGGCAAGGCAGCGGGGGTGAGCAGTGGCTAGTAGCAGGGCGACGGTGCATGGGTGATAGGGCGCCAGCGAGCTGGGCGGCGCGTGCGCGCTGAGGCTGTAAGGGAGCTGCAAGCCGGCGACGGAAGCGTGACCGTTGGCGGCAAGGGCGGAGCATGGCGAGCAGAGACGGCCGAGATGCGGGGCAGAGAGGCGGCCATGGAGAGGTGAGTGACGCCTGGAGGTGGCGCCGGGGACGCGTGCGATGAAGGAGGACGGCCAGAATCTATGGCATAGAGGTGCGCAGAGGGAGGCGCGACACGAGCGCGCGACCGGTGCGGAAACCTTGCAGCGGTGGCGGTGCAGGGTGCACGGGGGTTTCAGGCGGGTGCGGAGAGGGGAGGCGAGCCGGTGGCCGGCGTGGGGCGGCGCCGCGGGCGGCCGAGCGCTTGGCCACGAGCGCCGTGGAGTAGGGTCGTGATGAGGCACGACTGGGGAAGAAGCAAAATCTAGTTTCTGTACTGGGGATAGTCTGACATGTGGGCCCCACCAATTGATCTTATCCTCTTTTTCTCTTCCCAGATTCAAAACCATGTTTAAATGAGATCAATGTACAATAACATGGGGCTCGTTATTTGATATGCGGATAATCCAATTTTTGAACCAAATTTGAGAATTGAATCAATTAAATTTCAAATTCGAATTTGAATTTGAAAGCACCCTAGGCTTTTGTTTTTATTCTTTATCTATTTTCTTTTCTAAAAACCAATAGAAATCCTAAATAATTGGCCCTAATCAATTAAGGGTTCTAAGCCCTCCATTTTGTAATTTGAAACTTTAAGCTCGAATTTGTTTGGATTTTTATCCTTTGTAGGGTTTGATTTTTATTGCAGACCCAAATTTCTAATTGGTGTCACAAGACGAAGTAGAGAGAGAGCTCGTGGGTACAACAGGGATCGACGATAAGGACAACCTTAAAACTAGCTTGTGTGTGAAGCATCTTTGGCACACACATCGAGTTGGCTCTTGATAAGTACGAGCAGAGGAGGAAACCAAGCGACGTTTGATGAGAGCTGACTGGTGGGCCACCCGATAAGTGAGTCCCCCCATGATATTATTCTCAATGGTCCAAACAAAAGATTAGGATGGAAGTTCTCAAAGATACTATACATCATCAATGTAGATGGGAACTCCATGATGTTGCTCATGTCAATGTTGGAACTTGAGTTTTAATTAACATTCAAATTGTTAATCTTTTATGTGGAATATTCCAGTTAAGGCTTTAAATTTTAACAAGTTCCTATTTTTAGTGAACATTGGTTAACTCACATAGTACATATGAGTTTGGATTTCCATGTCCACTTTCAATTTTTTTTTAAGTTCGCATTTTTGCGTTTTTGTTCTTCCGAAAAGCGTGCTTTTACAATCCTTCCTCCTTAAATGAATCTCGTCATGAGATTCATTCAAGTAGAATTACAGAAACAAGTAGGGGATGATCTGTAAAAGAGGGTCATTGACTAAGGAAAATGACAATGCCCTTAAAGACTTGGGTTCTATGAAGTAGTGATTATCTTAAGGCATCTTATGAAATTCTAAAGTTTGCTTTTGGTGATTCCAGTCTTCAGGTTGAAAATCTTGACAGGATGACAATATCGTGTCGTAAAACTTTCACGTCTGTTACTGAACATTTATCGATGTCATCTTACACTAGCATGACATCTTGTCCTGTCCTAGTCTTGACTTGAAGAATCAGCACTTGTTCTTTGCTTCACTAGGTCACCTCGCTAGTTTGAAACTGTCTTTGCATTGATTATTGGTTGCTTGCTTGATTTTGCATAGGTCCTTACAACTCAATGTTGTATTTCCCCTGACATGAGTTAAGATGGTTTACGAGGTTAAACAACAATCATTAACCTCGTTTGACGTTTAGTCAACCATAGGACCCCTTAGCTGTAGCATAAGAGTAGCAAAACACTCAATACTCTTATGTGGTCAAACAGCAAGAATACTGAAGATATAATGACTACAAGGCTTCTAGGTATATCAACATCTTCAAATGACAGAAATAGAAGATGAAGACTCTTCGCGGTGGCATATGAAGATTTATGGATTCAGTATACTCACATGCTCCCAACACAACAAAAAAGTCAATCATATGGTAACTACAAGGTTATCAAGGTATCAAGGTTACTATATACCAAGTGAAGAACATATAGGAACTTTAAGGAGTTTCGCGAGGTTGATAATCAAACAGAACATTTGCGAGTAACGAGAATTATAGATTGTACAAGGTTGATCATCTAACAGGTGATCACATGATGAAGAACGGTATAATTGCAACAATCAAAGCACTTGAACCTAAACAAGTCAAGGACATAAGTTCAAGTGTCTATTTAGTTGCAAGGGAGGTTTAGTGATCGGTTGCCCAGGTATCACTCAATGAAAGAGAGATCAACCATATAAGAAGTCAAATAAAGATGGTGAAATGATCGTAGTTATTAGACACCTTGCAATAGTCTGAATGGAAGTACATAATCTTGCTCTGAATTTTAGAATTATCATGCATTCTATCATTCGTACTTCATTGGTAATGATGCTTCATGATGCGTCATATGTTGTATGGTGCAATGAATATGCACATGGTATGGTGCAAATGGTGCATATGTATGGTGCAAATGGTGCATATGAATGGTGCAAATGGTGCACATGTATGGTGCAAATGGTGCACATGTAGGATGCAGTAGCTTTTATAGTTTGAGCAAGACTAAATGAACCACACACACAAAACTCAAGTACTATCTGATGATTTTCATGGATTGGATATTTTGGTCGTGAAAGACACTCAACAGGTGATGTCTCTTCCATGGCTCGACCACGATCAAGAAATTCACTTTTAAGAGCATTGAGAAGGAACGCGGAAAGTATACCACGGTCTTGATCTTTCAAAAGCTTGTTTATGTTCTAATCAACTTAATTGCATCTTCATATATGTCTTGGAGGTACCTGTTGACTTGAGGAGTATCTTCAACAAAAGAAAAACAACTAACTATATGTCGAAGGTTATCCCTAGACACCTAGTCGAGATCACTAGACACATTTCCAGTGATACTTCACTTAACCTTTGCTCTGATCAGTCAGGAGGAACATATATCCTTCTCGATCACTTTAGTGTAGATGAAGTCACAGTCTTCTAGAGTAACTCAACCTGGTGATGGATGTTAGATCCTCTTGAACATGTAATCTCACTTGTTTGCTTTGTCGTTGACACATCTCAGTGTGCCAAAGAGTGCTAGCTGAACACTACAGTTACTTGAGTGCTCACCTTCTCCCTTAAAGTTTTGAACCAGGATCTCGAAGCGTACCTCAAACAATCCTCATGGGAACATGAGATGCAACTCGAGTAATTGCCACTTGCGTTCAAAATCACAAGGGGTGATGTGACAAGTTACATAAATCAAACAGTAGTATATCTATCCAAGGAAAAAAGCTTCAAATGAGTTAAACACTCCATTCTACTTGGTAAATAGTTGAGTCCCAACTCTTGGTTTGTTACGGCACTCCTCGAGTCGAAATCGAGAATCGAATGCCTAACAAAAGTCAAAAGTTTCAAACTGGCCAAGCTGTTGTGACCAATGACCAGTCTGGACGTAAACTCGATTTTGATCCAGTTAATAGCAAAATCAGATCTTGAGGTAACTAATAAAGTTAAAGTACACTTTGAGACATTTCTAAAAATTATTGGTTTTCCCCTATATCATGTCTGGTTTGCAAGTTATGCTGTTATAAAGTTGGCAGAATTTTCTGGCACTTTCAGCAAAACTTGCTTAAAAAGTAGCAGTTTTCATCCAACCTTTCCATACAGTTCTCTCCCAAATATGGACAAATTATTATTGAAGAAGTTGTAGACACGGTAATAATATTTCCGGAAAGTACTTATTTGTCTTCATATCAGTTCTTGTTTAAGAGATATGCATTTTTAAGGTTTGGTAAAATTTCAGCATTCAGAATTTGATGTTCAGTCCAGATTGAAAACTTTGCATTCAAACTCGATTTAGAATAGGTAGATGACATTTTTAGGTATGGAGTTGAATAGATAACTTGTATAGGACTTCTATATATTTCCAAATAGTATTAATTTGACCTCATAGCACTTCTGGTTGAGGAGATACTGCCTTTGCAAGTTGACAGTTTTCTGAAAATTTGGACTGTACCTACTTTGTTTATAGTTGAACTTGTCCACAGTTTTCATATATATAGACATCAACATTTGGAAAATTATTGCATACATCCTCCTTATTCCAGAAATTTAAAACACACAGTCATTCGATATTCTATTCGAAACTAAGATCAAAACCATAACTGAATAAAAACCTGCGAGATTCTGAACTGCCAATACACCTTAAACGATACTTCAATTTAAACCCAGTTATTATGAGATTTAGCCATAGAGTCACATAGAAAATTCATAGAGGACTCCTTAAGATTTCCATATATGTATAGACTTGCCTAGTTCACATTTCTAGATTCGAAGTTATGCCAGTTCAAAGTACACCAATAATCTGAATATTGTAGTTAGTACCAGCATAGAGTACCAGTTTCAACTCCACATTTCAAATAATTCTGTACCGAATTGGGAAAAACTTTGAACTACAAAATGGTAGAATAGACCCTTCCCTTTCCAAAAATGCATCACAATGGTCTATATGAGTTTTCCGCAAACAGATGTGGCAAAAATACAGATGCTGAAACACTAAAGCTCACAACAGCAACAGTTGTAGTTAGAGTTTTTTTCATCTTCTTCATGTGGTTTTCTGGTTTGGAGTTCAACAGAAGATTTAGAGAAGACTCTCCAAGCTTTCTAAAAAGTATATATTTGACTCCATGTCCTTTCTAGTTGAAGATATATGGATTTTTGAAATTGGACAATGTGCCCAGATTTCTAAAGAAATTCTGACAGGACTATATTTGTTGTGGCTGATTTGGTCACTGATTTCCAGGTAGAGAACATCAAAATTTGACAGAAAGTTGTATTAAAAACTTGTTATACAGGTCGCAAGGTTTCCGGAAATGTATTATACGAAGTTAGTCGATGATTCTACCATGAGTAATGGTCGAAATTGTAACCATATACTGATATGTCCCGATCTGGTCCAGATTTGTTAGAGTTTGTAACTTTGAGTTTTTCCTCAAGTTACCTGAGGATTCTGACCTGGAGTTCAGAAGAAAAATTGTAGAGGACTCTCTAGATTTCCAAAAAGGTATTATAGACCTTCATTGGCAAAGTCTACAATGAGTTATGGTTAAAATGGTGAAAGGCTCAGAACAATTTCAGATTTGGTCCAGCTTTGAAAAAGTTTAAGAATTAGACTTTTGGAATAAGTTAGCAATAGAGTTTACTGTTGAGGTGAACAGGAAACATCTAGAGGACTTGCTAACCTTTCCAACCGAATAACATACGCCTAGATTGGTTGAATAACCTAGAAGATATGGCTCTATGAAATTCACCTAAAATCTGAATAGAGCTGGTCGCAGCTACATAGTGTATCAACTTCCACTCAGGATTGGAATTTGCTAAGTGCCGAATTGGAAGACACTTCACATGACCAACTTGGAGAACATCTCAACCTCTTTCCAAAGCTGTATCACAAGGGTCAAAGATAGTTTTTGTACGGAAGAATATGTTAAAAACATTGAGGCTAGTTCATGAGATCAAGGAGTGAATAAATGTCGGTTTCCAAGGATTTGGACCGGTTAAAAGTGCTTTCCTGTCCAAATTGTCCAAGGAAAAATTCATAGATGATTTGAAGGTCTTCTTAACCATATAGCTTATCCATAGGTTCTCTAACAACTAACCAAGATTGCAACCCGACAAAGTTGAGCAAACTTCAGCCAGAAATAAAGAATCTTGGTTCTATACCTTTCTCAAGCCGATAACCAATGACACAAGTCCAAACATACTAGCAACTAATAGTCGGACATCAAACACAATGCATCCATTCTATCGTGTGGGATGGTCATGTATCAATGTGATACTGCCGATACTACGTGCCTTACCAAAGTAAAAATCTAACCGGTATATCCAGATACGTCTATAGGTGGCCCTAGTATCGTTCACTTGCAAAGATGTTGTACACGGGTCGCTACCGTAGTTAGTGTAGTTGCAGAAGACAAAGAATCCCCTTTCACTCCTTCACACCTCAGGAGCGGCACGGGGAAATACGACATAGAATCACAATAATATATATGAAAGTAAATGCATACAACTTTGGTGTGAGTCGCCCTCAAGCGAAGTCATGTCTCGAGGTACATGTGAAAGTGCATTTAGGACTCCCTTGTGGGTTTTGGATGATTTATGACAAGCAATTGGGATCCTAACCTTTTGATTGAGATGAATGCAGACCAATAATGAAAAATGAGCAAAATGCCAAAAAGAAGGGATAATGAGGAGCAAAGTGAACTTGAGCTCAAGGAAAAGAAATAATAGACTATTGTGTATGGAGTGTGTTAAGGAAACACACCCAAGAGCTCAATCATGTTTAAGCACACACACATACTGCACAAAGTTTCACAGGACCGGACTAGTTCGTTGTTAACCGGACTAGTCCGATATCCTTTCTGCACCAGATCAGACAAGTCCGATATCTGTCGGACTAGTCCGATATCTTTCTGACTTGAGTCGGACTAGTCCTCCCCAGGGCGGACTAGTCCTCAACACACTTCACAAGTCAAACAAAATCGGACAAGTCCGTTGTCAACCGGACTAGTCCGATATTCCTTCTGATCCACTTCGGACAAGTCCGATGTTTACACGGACTAGTCTGAAATACCCACTGATCTAAATCGGACAAGTCCTCCAAGTGCGGACTTGTCATCCAACACGCTTAGGGTTTCATATATCTGGACAAGTCCGATGCCTATCGGACTAGTCCGAAGATTTCCAGTAGTAAAATCGGACAAGTCCGCTTTCGACCGGACTCGTACGATATTTCGGGACACTTAGGGTTTGGTACACACAGCACACCGGACTAGTCCGGTGACCAGCACGGACTAGTCCGATCTTTCTGAACCCTAACGGTCACTTTTAGAAACCCCATATAAATAGAGGTGCACGGCCCACTTTTACACTCTCTCGAACCCTAGCGCCGTCACATCTCCCAAGAGACTAAAAAACCACCTCTCTCCACGAAATTAAGTGCAAAATCGATCAATCCTTTGAGGATCACTTCTAGATCATTGGAGAGACACTTGGCACACATCATTGTGCTCTTGGTTTGAATCTCTAACACACTCCTACGTTTCAATTGTAATTCCTGAGTGTGTTTTTGGTGGCTTTGTGATTTGTAATCTAAGGGAGCTCTCAACGTGTGAGAACGCCCCTTGAATTTGGTTATTCACCCCTTTGTGATTAGTGGAAGAGGATTGGCCTTCGTGGCGATCCGACGAGGGAAGGGTTGGAGAAGACCCGGTCCTTTTGTGGGCTCATCAACGTGGATGTAGGTTGCCTTCGTGGTAGCCGAACCACGGGATAAATTGTGTGTCTTGTCCTTTTTGTGTTCATCACTCAAATTGATCTACTTACTCTAGGGTTTGATACTCATTGTTCAATTTACATTAAATTGTTGAACACAAGCCTTAATTGTGACACAATCCAACATATAACTGTTAAAATATTGTTTGATTCTATATTTCCGTTGCATACAATTAAAGAATCAACCTAATAGATTAATCTTGATCAACTTAGTTAGTGAACACCAGACTAGTCCGCACTTTACCGGACTAGTCCGATTTCTCTGGTATTAAACTTGCTGTTGAGTGTTGCAGGATCCGACAAAAATTCAAAAGGCCTATTCACCCCCCCCCCCCTCTAGGCCTACATTCAATTGGTATCAAAGCAAGGTTCTTCAAGAAAGTGTTTAACCACTCGAAGAGATCATGTCGGACATGAAGGACGTCCACAAAATCAACAACCAAGATGAAGTCAACAATGACAAGACCCAAAAACTGGAGAAGTACCTCGAAGCAATTCAAGACTTCGAGGACGACGATGAGGAGACGCTGGAGCTAAAGGCGCTCCTCAGAAAGAAGGAACTTTCCAAAGGGAAAGCAAAAGTTGAAGAAAAGAAGAAGGGGAGTAGTCACACCGACTACTCCCGATATCCTTTTAATTATGTTCGTCTAAATTCCAATAACAATCACTACTTATCTATCCCACTTGGAAAAGCCCCACATTTTGATGGGAGTGATTACTCCATGTGGAGGCAGAATATGAAGATGCATTTGATTTCCCTCAACCCAAGTTTGTGGCATGGTGTATGTACAGGGATAGATATTCCGGATGACTAAGAAGAGCTCACCCCAAGTCAAGAGCAGGCCATCCATAGAAACACTCAAGCCGCAGTTGTAATCACCTCCTCTCTCAGTCGAGACGAGTTCACCAAGGTGGATGGACTCGAAATTGCTAAGGAGATATGGGATACACTACAAACAGCACATGAAGGTGACCGGCATGTGCGTGAGGCAAAAATTGAAATGATCGAAGGGGAACTAGGAAGATTCGCAATTGAGGAAGACGAGTCACCCCAGAACATGTACAACCGATTGAAGACACTTGTCAACAAGGTTCGATCATATGGGATCAAGAAGTGGAACGACCACGAGGTGGTAAAGCTCATCCTTAGAGCTTTTATGCCTCGAAATGTCACGCTATGCTCAATGATCAGAGAAAGCCCTGGTTACAAAAGGATGACTCCGGATGAATTGCTTGGTAAAATTATCAACTTTTAAATGATGGAGAAACAAGCCAAGCACGTCAAAGAAATTGCCGACCTCACCTCGGCCAAGAAGAAAGGAGTTGCCCTAAAATCTACTCTCAAGCCTCTATCCAAAGAAGCAAGAGAAGCACAGCTAGAGGAGGACAGTGATGACGAGAGTAGTGAGCTAGATGAAGAAGATATGATTTTGTTCATGAAAAAGTTCAAGAGAATAATGAAGAAGAGACAGGGAACAAAATCAAGTGAAGGAAAGTACAAGGAAAGGATGAAGCCAAAGATGAGGCGGGCGTGCTATAATTGTGGTGAGTATAACCACTTTATAGTCGATTTCCCATATGAGGACAACAAGAAGAAAACTAAAGAAACCAAGCCTCAACCCAAGAAATTCTTCAAGAAGAAGAAACAAGCCGAACAAGCACACATTAGGAAGGAGTGGGACTCAAACGATGAGTCCTCATCATCCGATGAAGAAGAGATGGCTAGCATAGCCATAGAAAGCACATCCATGAAATCCACACTCTTGCCCACACTTGGAGCAAATAAAGGAAATGGCACTTGTCTCATGGCAAAGGAAGGTAAACGCAAGGTAAACATCATAAACCCTTCCATGCATTCCTACTCTAGTGATGATGAACTAGATAGTGATGATGAGGACATGCTAAATGGACTAGATAGGAAAACTGCTGCTAAAATGAGATTTTTACTTAACCAACTTGTTGAGAAGGAGAGGTTAATTGATCGTCAAGAGGACATGATTATCTCCCAAAAGGAGAAGTATGTCAAACTTGACAAACTCCTAGAGCTTGAAAAGGATAAAAACAGTTCACTAGAGCTTGAGCTAGCTTCAAGCAAGAAAACTTGCTTGGAGTTAACTGACTCAAATGTTGCAATCAAGGACCAACTTGCTGACCTGATCAAGGTTAACAAAATCCTTGAAGTGCAAGTTAAGTCACTCAAGCTAAGTGAACCTTCCTCCTCTTCAAGTTCACCTTCTCAACAAACTAAAACTGATCTTGTTTATATGTGCACATGTAGTAAAATCAACACCAGTTTGAAGGAGAAGTCAACCTCCACAAAAGATAAAAATCCTACCCAATGTGGAATATTTGACAAGGAGAAGATCAACTATGCACGTAGTGCATACTTGGTCCAAAGACCTCCAAATGTCAAATATGGCATTGGTTACTCTTATGATGAAAAGCAACATGCTGGAAGTCATAATAATAACAAGGGAAGGATCTCCTTTGTGAAGGGAAGACCCTCACAAACTGATAAGTTAAAGAATAAGAAACTGAACTCGCATGAATATCGGACTAGTCCGGTCGGTGTCCGGACAAGTTCGGTCATCCGGACAAGTCCGATTCATAAGCAACAGCAGCTTCTATTTAAAACTTTTGATGCCTCTTATGTATTAATGAGAAACAATCATGATAAGGTTTATGCTTATTATGTTGGGCCACGCCATGGGAACACAAAATCCCATGTGTGGGTGCCCAAATGTATTGTAACTAACCTCCAAGGACCCAAGCAAGCTTGGGTACCTAAAACCAAAGCATAATTTGCTTTTGCAGGCCTATTCCTCCGGTGGAGCCAAATGGGTGCTAGACAGTGGATGCACCAACCACATGACCGGAGAAAGGAGGATGTTCGTGGAATATAAAGAAAACGAGGACCCAAACAAAGGCATCTACTTCGGAGATAATAGTCAAGGAAGGGTGCTCGGTACCGGTAAAATCGTAATATCCTCTGAACACACACTTTCTCAGGTTTTACATGTTGAATCTTTAGATTATAACCTGCTGTCCATATCTCAACTATGTGACAAAGGTTATAATTGCTTGTTCACTAACGAGGGTGTGACCGTCTTAAGGAGAAGTGATGATTCCATTGCTTTCAAGGGTATGTTGAAGGGAAATCTTTACCTTGTTGACTTCAACAAGGATAAAGCCGAAATCGACACATGCTTGATTGCAAAAACCAACACGGGTTGGCTGTGGCATAGACGACTAGCGCATGTTGGTATGAGGAATCTTCAAAAACTCCTCAAGGGCGATCACATCCGAGGTTTGAAAGATGTTGTTTTTGAGAAAGACAGGCCTTGTAGCGCGTGCCAAGCCGGGAAGCAAGTTGGAGCACATCATCCCGCAAAGAACATCATGACTACAACAAGACCGCTCGAACTACTTCACATGGACTTGTTTGGTCCAGTTGCTTACATAAGCATTTGCGGTAACAAATACGGTTTGGTTATCATTGATGATTTTTCTCGCTTCACTTGGGTTTTCTTTTTGCATGATAAGTCAGAAACACAAGGAACACTCAAGAAATTCTTCAAGCGAGCTCAAAACGAGTTTTCATTGTCAATCAAGAATATTTGAAGCGACAATGGCACGGAGTTCAAGAACGTACAAGTGGAGGAGTACCTTGATGAAGAGGGAATCAAGCACGAATTTTCAGCGCCATACTCACCACAACAAAATGGAGTTGCCGAAAGGAAGAACCGAACACTCATAGAGATGGCAAGAACTATGCTTGATGAATACAAGACTTCGGATCGATTTTGGGCGGAAGCGATTAACACCGCTTGCCACGCCACAAATCGGCTTTATCTTCATCGACTACTCAGGAAAACTCCCTATGAGCTACTCACTGGTAACAAACCAAACATTTCTTACTTTCGAGTTTTCGGTTCTCCATGTTATATCCTGAACAAGAAGCCAGGGACTTCAAAGTTCGCTTCGAAGTCCGATGAAGGTTTCTTGCTCGGTTATGATTCGAACACCTACGCCTATCATGTTTTCAACAAGGCCTCTGGACTTGTTGAAGTAGCACGTGACATAGTGTTCGATGAGACTAACGGCAACCAAAAGGAGCAAGTTGATCCATGTGAATTAGGTAAAGAAGAAGCTCCTCGTCTAGCATTGAAAAGAATGGCTCTAGGTGAAGTTCGACCACAAGAATCACCTTGACACATAAATGAGGAAAATGAACCACAAGAGGAGACCAACAATCAATGGGGAGCTTCAACACAAGCACGAGAGTATGAGGATGATCAACAAGTCAACGATGGCAACCACTCAGGGGGAGAAGAAAACGATCATGAAGACACAACTCCCCAAGTGCCCCACCCAAGAGTACACCAATGCATTCAAAGGGATCACCCAATCAACAACATCATTGGTGACATCCAAAAGGGAGTGACCACTAGATCTCGCATAGCTAACTTTTTTGAGCATTACTCGTTTGTCTCCTTTTTGGAACCACGCAGGATTGAGGATGCATTGAAGGATCCGGACTGGGTGGTGGCAATGCAAGAAGAATTGAACAACATCAAGAGGAACGAGGTGTGGGAACTTGTGGCAAGACCCAATGCAAACATAGTGGGCACCAAGTGGGTCTTTCGCAACAAACAAGACCAACACGGAGTGGTAACAAGAAACAAGGCGCGACTTGTGGCCAAAGGGTACTCACAAGTCGAAGGTTTGGATTTCGATGAGACTTTTGCTCCAATAGCTAGGCTTGAATCTATTAGAATATTACTTGCATATCCTACTCACCATGATTTCAAGCTGTATCAAATGGACGTGAAAAGCGCCTTCCTCAACGGACCGATCAAGGAAGAAGTGTACGTGGAGCAACCACCCGGGTTTGAAGATGAAGAATTTCCCAACCACGTATATAAATTGCGTAAGGCTCTCTACGGCCTCAAACAAGCTCCTAGAGCTTGATATGAGTGTCTTAGAGATTTCTTAATTGAAAATGGCTTTCAAATTGGCAAAGTAGACTATACATTATTCACAAAAAACTTAGATAATGATCTTTTTATCTGTCAAATCTATGTTGATGACATAATATTTGGGTCAACTAACCAATCCTTCTGTGAAGAGTTTAGTAGAATCATGACAGACAGGTTTGAAATGTCAATGATGGGAGAATTGAAGTACTTCTTCGGATTCCAAGTGTGGCAACAAAGGGAAGGAACGTTCATAAGCCAAACCAAGTACACGCATGACATACTCAAGAAGTTTGGCATGGACAAGGCAAAGCCCATAAAGACCCCCATGGCAATGAATGGCCACTTGGATCTCAATGAAGATGGACCTAGCGTCGATCAAAAGGTATATCGCTCCATAATTGGATCTCTACTTTACTTATGTGCATCTAGGCCAGATATTATGTTGAGTGTATGTCTGTGTGCACGATTTCAAGCCAACCCTAAGGAATGTCACTTGACAGCCGTAAAAAGAATCTTGAGATATTTAGTTCATACATCCAATCTTTGTCTTTGGTACCCAAAAGGCTCAAAATTCAATCTCATTGGTTACTCTGATGCCGATTATGCTGGGTGCAAAGTAGATAGAAAAAGCACCTCCGGCACATGCCAATTCCTAGGGAGATCCTTAGTTTCTTGGTCATCCAAGAAACAAAATTTCATTGCTTTATCCACAGCCGAAGCGGAGTATGTTGCAGCCGGGAGTTGTTGTGCACAACTCCTTTGGATGCGACAAACTCTAAGAGATTACGGTTACAATATGAACCGTATTCCTCTCCTTTGTGACAACGAGAGTGCCATTAAAATAGCCCACAATCCAGTTGAGCACTCTAGAACTAAACACATAGACATAAGACATCATTTCTTGAGAGACCACTCCATGAAAGGAGACATTACCATCTCACATGTCAACACCCAAAAACAATTGGCCGACATATTCACCAAGCCACTTGATGAAAAACGTTTTTGCGAACTCCGAAATGAACTAAATATCCTTGATTCTCGGAGTGTGGCTTGAAAAAATTGCATACCTGTATGAGCTCTTCAAAATTTTGACTGAATTGTGAAAATCTTCCCTCTCCATTTCTTCTCTAAAAACTATGTCAATTATTAGATCTTGATGAATTATGATCATTGTGTGATTGTTGTATGCTTACTGATCAAATTCATCAAGATTAATTGATTTGTTTTGCCCCTCCTATTCTCTATTAGTGAACCTTCAAATATATATGAATGGGCTATGCATTTTCTCCTGGTGACCACGGACTAGTCCGTGGTTACCCGGACTAGTCCGCTCCTGCAGACTAGTCCGCAGAGTGCCGGTTAGGCCGGACTAGTCCGATAGACCACGGACTAGTCCGATATAGCTCTCTGGATGACTTCGGACTAGTCCGGTCGTGTCCGGACTTGTCCGATTTTTCGTGTCCATAACCTTAGCCGCAATCAAACCCTAATCTTCTCATCCCCACTTTTGCTCACGCTTTCCTCTCTCTTGCGCTCGAGCCACCAAGGCGATTCTTTGCTCCCTCCATCGAAAAAGTCCACATTTGGGCGGAGATCAAGCTTGACCTCATTGGGATTGAAGCTAGCGGACTTGTCCGGCCTCCAACCCCCAAATCTTCAAGCGTCAATCTATTTCTTCGGTAAATTTCTTCAAAACCCTAGAAATCTCGTTTTTCTCCATTGTTGATCGTATAGCCTAGCATCCTTCACTAGATACATGCTTATTTGATGTACTACGTGTATGCTAGACTAGATCTGCAGTAGGAATCATACCTTGATCAATCTGTTAGGTTTTTGAGGATGACACCGGACTAGTCTGGTCCATGCACGGACAAGTCCGGTCCACCGGACTAGTCCTTGCCTGTGCACCGGACAAGTCCTATGTTTCTGAACTGAAAACCTAATTTTCAATTCCTCAATGCAATTCACTGCTATCTTTCCATACCTATGCCTTGTATCACTTACCATCATTCTTGCTAAATCATTCTCAGATCATGTCGAGCTCAAACAACGAAATCTCCGACTTTGAGGCCGAGTTGGAACAAGAAGCGGCACCTCGGTCCTCGATGGGTCTTGGCAAGAAACGCCAAGAAAGACCCTCGGAGCCAGCTCCTTCACCTCCTCAGGTTCGGAGGAAGGTGCTGCAAAGAAGCCAGTGTCGAAGGCAGCAACGTCCTCAAGTGCCTCTCGCCAAGCCAAGGGCAAGACAAGGGGATTGCAACGGGGCCAGTCGGGCCTTTGAAGCTCCATGCTCCCAGGGAAGGGGTCCGGGACCCTACTAAGGAGAAGTTCAACAGCAAGGGCAGTGATTCTGCAGCCAAGTTCAGAAGCATTGACTGGTATGGCAGGCCAAAGCAAGCTGTCGACGGAAGGTTTTGGTGCAACTTCCATGCAGACTTCTACAAAGTGGTGTATCTCCCAATGAAGACACTGGTGGTGCACAGTCAGTGGATTGACTGGGCACACCTTGAGAAGAAGAAGTGCTCAGCTTTTGATGAAGTCATTGCAGCAGCTGAGAGGCATGGCCTGAAAGATCTCTTTGCCTTCAGCCATAACTAGAATGATGAAGTGATCGCACAGTTCTTTGCAACTTGCCACTTCTCAAGTGAGGATGAAGAGAGTGTTACTTGTATGACACACGGATCTAAGTATAGTATCACTCAAGAGGACTTTGCTAATCTGCTCCATCTAGACACCTCTGGGCATGACAGGCTGATCATCCACAACATAGGTGTCATGGAGAAGGATAGGATGAAATTCCTATATGAGCCGAACTCAAAGTTTGTCCCTCCCTCTACAAAGTACATGAAACCATTCTTTGTGGTTCTCAACAGAGTACCGAGGAAGACTATTGCTCCTAAAGATGGAGATGCTGGGAGCGTGCAGGGTTACCTCCGAACCCTAATGAGAGTCATAAGCAAGGACCGCCCATTTGATGTGGCGGAATATATTAGGAATGATATGGTCATCATATCCTGCATGCCTAACACGTCATGTGGCTATGCTCCCTACCTCATGTATATGATTGAGAAAGTCACAAGTATTAAGTTCGTGAAGGATGTGGAGCACACTCCTTTGAGGCCTCAGAAGCCTCAATCAGTGAGTGTCCAGGCTGCTCCCTCGCCGGCCTCCAGTCCCGAGGCACCGGCAAGATCAAGAAGCGATGCTAGGGCTGTCCCTACCTCTAGGGAAGCCCCTGAGAGAGGATCAGCTAGTGGGATCCTCAAGTACCTGACTGCCATATTCTCCTCCTGCAAAAAGACCGAAGTGAAGGTCCACAAGCTCAACAAGAGAAGAAAGGAGGACATGAATTATATAAAAGCCAATGTGAAGCAAATCTGCCAGAAGCTGGAGATCGACCCATTGGATCTCCAGTGATTTCTGAAGAGTCCGACCCGGACTTCACCGAGCTCGGGCCTCTTAACCCCTCCGAGCTTGCCTACTTTGGCATTGGGGGCTCGAGCGACTCTGTCCCTCCTCCTTCCCCTCCTCGTAAAGCTGATGATGATGAAGACGAAGACGACGATGAGAGGACCGACAGTGAAGAGTGAAGACCCTAGGACCCTCCTCTCCTTCCTTTTTGGTGTCTTGATGCCAAAGGGGGAGAGATTGAGGGGGAGTCGAGTCTTAGCTTTAGCTGTGGTAGGATGCGAGGAGAGAGTTCTCTTTATATTTTTTTTGTGATTGTAATGTTGTAACGCTGTTTTCATATCAACTATGGTTCTATGTTGAAATGCTTAATTAATTTGCAAGTATGTGTTGAAATCTGCAATTTTGCTCCTGAAATACATATGTACTTTGTATTGATTCATCAATGTAAATTATGTCATCCTCAATGTTTCAATGCACTTAGTTATGCATCCCACCATAAAGAATGCACATATGGATATTTCTCTTACTGCTTGATGTATTGTTTAGTCATATGTGCATACTTTATGAAAACCTCATCTCTTTTTGTCATATTTTGTGAAATCTCAATTGGTTGTCATCAATCACCAAAAAGGGGGAGATTGAAAGTGCATCTAGGACTCCCTTGTGGGTTTTGGATGATTTATGACAAGCAATTGGGATCTTAACCTTTTGATTGAGATGAATGCAGGACAATAATGAAAAATGAGCAAAATGCCAAAAAGAAGGGATAATGAGGAGCAAAGTGAACTTGAGCTCAAGGAAAAGAAATAGTAGACTATTGTGTATGGAGTGTGTTAAGGAAACACACCCAACAGCTCAATCATGTTTAAGCACACACACATACTGCACAAAGTTTCACAGGACTGGACTAGTCCGTTGTTAACCGGACTAGTCCGATATCCTTTCTGCACCAGATCGGACAAGTCCGATATCTGTCGGACTAGTCCGATATCTTACTGACTTGAGTCGGACTAGTCCTCCCCAGGGCGGACTAGTCCTCAACACACTTCACAAGTCACACAAAATTGGACAAGTCCGTTGTCAACCGGACTAGTCCGATATTCCTTCTGATCCACTTCGGACAAGTCCGATGTTTACACAGACTAGTCCGAAATACCCACTGATCTAAATCGGGCAAGTCCTCCATGTGCGGACTTGTCATCCAACACACTCGGGGTTTCATATGTCCGGACAAGTCCGATGCCTATCGGACTAGTCCGAAGATTTCCAGTAGTGAAATCGGACAAGTCCGGTTTTGACCGGACTAGTCCGATATTTCGGGACACTTAGGGTTTGCTACACACAGCACACAGGACTAGTCCGGTGACCACCACAGACTAGTCCGATCTTTCTGAACCCTAACGGTCACTTTTAGAATCCCCATATAAATAGAGGTGCACGGCCCACTTTTACACTCTCTCGAACCCTAGCGCCGTCACATCTCCCAAGAGACTCAAAAACCACCTCTCTCCACGAAATTAAGTGCAAAATTGATCAATCCTTTGAGGATCACTTCTAGATCATTGTAGAGACACTTGGCACACATCATTGAGCTCTTGGTTTGAATCTCTAACACACTCCTACGTTTCAATTGTAATTCCTGAGTGTGTTTTTGGTGACTTTGTGATTTGTAATCTAAGGGAGCTCTCAACGTGTGAGAACGCCCCTTGAATTTGGTTATTCACCCCTTTGTGATTAGTGGAAGAGGATTGGCCTTCGTGGCGATCCGACGAGGGAAGGGTTGGAGAAGACCCGGTCCTTTTGTGGGCTCCTCAACGTGGATGTAGGTTGCCTTCGTCGTAGCCGAACCACGGGATAAATTGTGTGTCTTGTCCTTTTTGTGTTCATCACTCAAATTGATCTAATTACTCTAGGGTTTGATACTCATTGTTCAATTTACATTAAATTGTTGAACACAAGCCTTAATTGTGACACAATCCAACACAAGCCTTAATTTACATTTCGAGATGCTTATCGATTGTTGAGTGTTGCAGGATCCGACAAAAATTCAAAAGGCCTATTCACCCCCCCCCTCTAGGCCTACATTCAACATGGCTGTACTACGTCTATTCAGCAAAGACTCCCGCATGAACCGGCTTATACACGCTCGGGCATACGTGTTTCGCATGCTCCCACAGAACATGAATAGTTATAGAGATGCATACTATTGGGTCATCCACCACCCGACGGGGGCTCCCACTAATTTTGTGTCACATTGGGGTACCGCGTGTCATATGTTCTCAGAAACAAAAAAAATATTCAGAGACTCATATTAACTTTCCCTACAAAGTTACGGAAACATCACATACCACATCTCGTATGCAGAGCTTACTAAAATTGATCCGCTCTCGGTGGCATACCTTACCTCTTACCTTGAAGACGAAGCGTCGTTACAGAATAATAAAACAAGTAAGTTGGTTCACCACCTTTATAACTTATACTAGTTAGAGTCCTTAATGTGCATATAGCTAATCCTCACTCGGGTACTTTGAAGTATTCGAAAATAGGCTCTTTCAAGTGTGCTATGCCAAATGAAGCTCTAATACCATGTCTGTAGGGACCGGGGTCCCGACGTCCAAGGATCTCATTGGGTGGTGCCGTGCGATGCAGCACCTGACAGCACACACGGAAAGAATTACCAAAACATACAAAGTTTTCATTTTATAAATATAATTAGAGTTTACAAAATAGTGTACAATAGAGGTACACACGCAGCGGAACTACATACTAATATTCTCACCTATCTAAGCATGAGAGAAGACGTCGATGCCCTAGGATGCTTCTCACCAGCAACATGATGATCATCCAGCAGCGGCATGGTCCACACGAGATTCTCCTCGACACCTCGAGGTCTCATGTACAACCTGAGCAGCTGAAATAAACTAATACCGGCAGAAATCATTAAAGCGCAAACGTGAGCATAAGGCTTAGCAAGACTGACCTGTCTCACTAAACCTATGCAAGGTAAAGTCTAACCATAGGTAAGGAATAGCATAAATAAACTCGCCTACAAGTGGATCCTTATAGTCATGTTTTAAGTAGAAAATGACATTTCTCATGCACGACACATCATAGACTCCACAATCAAACATGAAATGCTTTGTCGGTGATATATCATGCCCAAAGCACATATTGCTATTACGGATTAACTATTTGGAAACTTTAAACTTTCAATTGTGCTATCTCTAATCTCATGCCCAAAGCACATATTCCCACTGGCCAGTGACTCATTACCGTGAGTGTTCCGTTTACTGACGCCCCGCCGATCGACGCTCGGTGAAGCCAACACCTCACCATTGGCAAGCATCTGCATTGCCTCTTTGCCATGTATATTCATCCCTCCCCGTCCCTATCTTCCTCTCCTGACCAAAGTGGACACACACAAGCGCTCCATCGCTCTATTTCGCTCCTGCCGTTGCTCAGCACCTCCGGTTACCTTTCTCCCCGGTAAGCATCTCGATCCTGCGTCCTTTCTCTTTGATGCAAACAGCAAAGTTGGCGCCAAGGCTATGCTCTATCATCTCCACCCCTTGGCTCATCGTGTTGCTCATTATTTTGCCTGTAGTTTGACGTTCCGCAGACGTTGTCGTGCAGCCGCCATTTGACCTCCTCTGTTCCACAGTGGAGCTGAGGTTCTGGGCCGTTCCACTCTTCCCCGTCAACTACAAACATGTGCGCAAAGACACATAGGTGCTTCTGGTGATGTTTCAGTCCCTATCGTGCCTCCTAGCGTCTGTATATCAAGTTTCACTGTGGCCAGTTCATACAGAGGTCACTAGATCGTCGGTTTAATTCTGATTCTATGTGCAATGATTCTTCAATCATATTAAGGATTATCCTCTAGGTCTGCAGTTGCAGCATCTCACGGAAAATGAAAGGAAATCATCAAGAGACGAGGTCGGATTTCAAGTTTTCCCCGCCGCCACAAAAAATCCATCTGTCCACCGTCGAAGTTGACTTTGCTGGTGATTTCATCCCTTTTCTCCCCCTAATCATCTTCCTCATGCTTCCATGAACGTTCTCAACCTTTTTCCAAGCTTCTTGCGCCATTCCCGAGCAATTCCGACCATCGCCAAAACCCTAGCTCCACTGCCGTCGTCGCGCCACCATCTCCGGTGGTTGCCGCCACGATTGGACCCCACCATCGTCTTCCGTGGTCGATTTTGGGGTTAGGCAGTCAAAACTAGGCCGAAAGGAGGTTGACGCTGTGATCCACACTTGTTAGTCGATCGGCGAGAGAAGGATCCGCTGTGGCGTTCGGATCCAGTGCGGCTAAGTGGGTTAACCCCGTGGCCTTTGGTGCGGCCCAGCTCTGATTGGCCCAATTTAAATGAGTGGGGCCGGGCTCATTTATTTGAACTTTCCCATTGGAAATTAATTCTAGAATTTGAGCCAACTTCAAAAATTGAATTCTCCTAGCATATTTGCTCAACAATTTCCAAATAAATTCCTATGAGCTATGAGCTAACTTATCTTGTTCCAAACATTGCAGTGGTGCAATTTTTTGGACATGAAACGCCCATAATTTTCAGAATTAATTCCTATGAGCTAACTGCTTGGGAAAATAATTCTTTCTGTTCTATAAAAATTTGGTCAGGACACTATTAATAATACAGCTGATCTCCAGTAAAAATTTGACGTTTATTGGACTTGATTTGTTGGGTTGATCAGTGTTCCAAATCCTTATGAATCAAATTCTTGCAAGCTTTTAAATCAATTTCTCCCTGTAGGAAGCTTAGAAAATTATGAATCAAATTTTCATAGAACCAGTGGAACCTCCTATACCATAATCAACAACTGATGGCCATGACAAAGCTACAGATTCAATACCAAAATTCAGAGAAGCCTTTTTATTGTTGGAATTTTAGAGACAACAAGTTTCCTTGAACCTCTCCCATTTTTTGGTCCAGGTCTTCATCATAGATCCTAGTGTCCACTGCAAAAATCCCAAAGCCAATTAAAATCATTTACATACATGATCAGTAGTTATAACATCTCTTCTATAGCTTCTATATCACTCATGTACTTTATATATTGTATATCATATAGTGACCAAGATCGAGGAGGACCCGGAGCCCTTGGAGACTGTACTTCCAGAAGCTAACTTCCCCTCTGACTCGTAGCCAGGCAAGCCCAGGTTTTCATTTAAGTACTATTTCAAAATTTCTATTTGTATCACTTATGTCTATGATGAGTTTTGTGCATTAGGGCTAAGGTGCTTGTTATTCCACTTGCATGACCCACAAATCTCATGGAGTACTGTTTAGGTCTAGAGATTGACGAGTAGACAATGCCATGCTAATGTTTATAGGAATCTGGTAGAAGTCGAGTAGTTGGAATCTACTCGCGAGATAGGATTTTATCAGATAGGATGAATTGAATCAAAGAATGGTTTGGAAGTGTGAAATTGAGACCGAGCAGCGGGCAGTATATAAAGCCCTAAACTCAAGGTACAAAGTTCATATAGGAGAATTTAAATTTGGATACCCAAAATAAATTAAATTGCATTGGAGGGATTAAACCCATTCAAGCTATAATAGAAGGGATTCAAAAATTCAAATTTAGCTCCCATTCAAAATATGCCAAAATAAAAATCTTAAATCGAAAATAGCATCCCTGCAAATTTTAATAATATTTGGAGCACTAATTCTATTTAATTCAATGGGAACATTGAATTCTAGTCAAATTAAAATTTGAATTTGAATTTTATACTAAACCTGTCTGAATTTGAAATCCAATTCCGGAATCTTAATCTCCATATTTAACTTGGCCTCTCCAAAAAAATCTAGGATTTTTGGATCAACTTTGGTAGGGGAATTAAAGTTCCAGAGAGGATAGGCTTAAGGAGAGCAGTGGGACCCAGTGTCAGCCTCTCCCACTCAATGGAACCGACGGAGCCCCACTTTTTACGGCTGTCCCCGCGCTTCAACGCCGGGATGACACACCACCGCGGCAAGGACATGTAGAGGCAAGCAGCTGCGTGGCTAGATGACTCCTCCACCTTCTTAAGGCCCTGCGGCGCCCCACCGACGTGTGCTCCACTCTCTGATTCACCAAAACAAATTCCCGTCACCATTTTCACCGCCTTCTCTTCCTCCCGGGTGAGAACCATAGCCTTGCCTCATTTCCCTTTGATGCAAACACCAAGGATGGTGCCAAGGTTGTGCTCTATCATGTACGCCAATTGGCTCATCGTTTTACTCTTTGTGTTGGCCGTAGTTTGAAGTTCAGCGGACGCCAACAGGGTTGGGGACGAATGGTGCTTTTGCTCCACTGTCGCCATCCCTCAACAAGCAGTGTCACATCTTGACTCCAACAGCAAAAGGGATCGCCATCACAAGCTCTTTCTCACGGTAAAAGCCGTGCCTCCTTTCCTTCAGTATCGAGCACATGGTCTGAGTTTTAACGACGCTAGTTCATTTGGAGATTCCTAGGTCATCGATTTAATTCCGTTTCTACATGCAGCGATTCTTCAATCCAATGAAGGATTATGTTCTATACCTCCTAGCGCGCCCCTCTGCCAAGAATCAAGGGAGATAATCGAGTGAAGGCCGAGCGATTCATGTTTTCCCCGCCGCCAATAAAAATCCATCGTTCCACCGTCGAAGTCGACTTTGCCGGAAATTTCATCCCGTTTGCACCACCTAGTCATCTTCCTCATGCTTCCAGGAACCTTCCCGACCTTTCCCCGAGCTTCTTGCGCCATTCCCGAGCGATTCTGGTCATTGCCGAAACCCTAGCTCTGCCGCCGTCGTCGCCCCGCCATCTCTGGCCGTCGCCGCCACGATTGGACCCCACCATCGTCTTGCGCGGTAGATTTTAATGCTAGGCGGTCACGGACGAGCCGAGAGGACGTCGATGCAACCGTTCTGGCGAGCTTGCCGGCGCTGCACCGCCGCGGCCAAGCGGCGCATCGGGAGGTAGACAAAGACTCCCCAGGTCCCGACTGTCAGCGACGTGTTCGACCGCGCGGATCAGCTGTGGCTCCGGATCGTATACGGCTGCGCGGGTAAACCCTATGGCCCCTGTCTGGCCCAGCTGCTATTGGTTGATTTTAAACCAGTGGGCCCAGCCTTGATTATTTGAACTTTTCCATTGGAAATTAATTCCAGAATTCGAGCCAACTTCTAAATTCAATTTCTCCTAGTAGTCTTGCTCAAAAATTTCCAAATAAAATCTGGTAGACTCATATTGATCTCAACTTTGCAGTGGTGCAATTTGCTGGACATGAAACTCCCATAATATTCATAATTACTTCCTTTGAGCTATTTTCTTGGGAAATTAATTACCCCTGTTTCGTTAATAGGAAAATTCCAGTTTTTGGTCAGGGACACTCATAAAAATACACTTGATCTCAAGTAAAGAATTTCAAGTTCATTGGACTTAATTTACTCGGTTGATCAGTGTTCCAAATATTTATGTAGTTGAAAATTGGGAAAAGTAGAGAACCATGTTTAGCTTTTTTTTCCCAAACTTGTAAAAACAGTATCTCCTTGTAGGAAGTTTACAAAATTATGAAAAAAGGTCTCCAAGGACCAGTGAGACCCTCTCTGTATGGTATAACAACTGGTAGCCATGATAATCCTCCAGAATTACAACTAAAATTCAGAGAAGGTTTTTAATTGTTGGAATTTTAGAGACAACAAGCTTTCTTGAACATCTCCAATTCTTGGTCCAGATCTTCCTCATAGATACTGGTGTCCACTGTGAAAATCCCAAAGCCAATTAAAATCATTTACATTCTTGATCAGTATTTATAAGATCTCTTCCATAGTTTCTATATCACTCGTGTACTTTATATGTTGCATATAATATAGTGAGCAAGATCGAGGAGGACCCGGAGCCCTTGGAGACTCTACTTACTGAAGCTCACGTCCCCTTTGACTCGCAGCTAGGCCAGCCCCGGTTTGCATTGAAGTGCTTTTTCAAATTTTCTATTTGTATCACTTATGTCTAGGATGAAGTTTGTGGATTAGGACAAAGTGCTTGTTACTCCAATTGCATGACCTACAAATCCCATGGAATATTGGGTAGGTCTAGAGCTTGACGTGTAGACAATGCCATGCTAATGTTTATAGGAATCCGGTAGAAGTCGAGTAGTTGGAATCTACTCGCGAGATAGGATTTTATCACACGGGATGAATTGAATCAAAGAATGGTTTAGAATTGTGAAATTGAGACCGAGCAGTGGGTACGATGCAGCGAGACCTGGTCTCACGTGCGTAGCCCTGCTTGTGTCGATTGAGGGCTGATCCGTGTGCAGCCTTGCTGGACAAGTTTGAACAGTACCGGATACATACTAGGCATATGGAACCTGGGAAACCGATGTAACTTGATAACTTGGATGTAGAGGCATAGCCCATTGTCGATAGGGGTGGGCTGAGGGTAGTAAGGTGTAAATTAGACGAGACCATATGCCCGGGATGGTGGGACCGGTTTGGCGTTTGAGTTCTCTTGTAAAAGGTGGTTGCGTATGACGTGGTGAGGAGCACGGCACGCGCCTTAGGAACGGGTGTACGTGACGTGTTATTCAGGTGTGTCCTGATTGCAATCACGGTCCCTCGCGGTTACTTGAGTACTACTTGTTCACTGCGCTGTGACGTAATAAATATTGAAGAAGTCAGGAGAATACGATGTATTGAAATATAATTATTTTGCAACTATGTTTGCTATAGATTAGGCTCATTAAAGTTCCTGTTATTGAACATTTAAGCTGCTGCTATTAATTTGTAAAATGATGATCAATTTATATGCGATTCATTTACTGCTATATCCATTCCTATGTCAACTTACCCTGCATATAGAGTTTCATGTTTAGGTGAGACAGTTAAGTCTTGTTGAGCCTTTGTGCTCACGGTTGCGATATTAAGTTGTTTGCAGGTGAAAATTATGAGGAAGGGCCCGAGGATGAGGCGATGCCCCCGTCGGGATATACTGCCGAACGGGAGCCCTGCACGCCGCAGTAAATTGTGTGTGGCTAGTGTGCAGCGTTCGCGGGCTGGACAGCTGTACTTTTGCATAGCTAAGCTGAGAGTTTAGCTATGAATATTATCTTCAGCTGTATATTAAGTATTATAAAAGACTTACGCTATTTATATAAATCAAACTTTGTATTTTGTCGCATTCTTTTCATGTGTGCTGTTGGGTGCCGCGTCGCACAGCACCACCCTCTGTGATTCCTGGAATGTGTGGACCCGGTCTTCACAGCCTGTTACCAGAGCCGCATTGGGAATATCATTCTTGAAAAGAGCCTATTTTGGAAAACTTAAGAGAGGTCGAGTGAGAATTAGTATTATGCCCACATAAGGTATATTATAGTATTAGTTATTTAAGGTGGCCAGCTAACTTATGTTTTATTAAATTTTGTAACGATGCTCTGACTTCAGGTAAGAGGTAAGGTATGCCACCGCAAGTGGATCAATTGTGGTAAGCTCACCATGCGAGAGGTAGCATCTGATGGTTTTCGTGGCATGGCACGAAAATGTTAATATGAGTCTCTCAAACTTTACATGTTGCTGAGAACATATGACACGCGGTACCCCAAAGTGCTACAAAATTAGCGGGATCCCCCGTCGGGTGGGACATAACCCAATGCGCCCCCTACTGGTGCAGCACAATGCAAAGACGTGGGACCCTGTCGGGTGGTAGAAAACCCGGTCATGTACCTCGAGACGTGGCTTAACTCGGGGAGGCCCGTATGGAATGATACAGGACGATTGTTTTTACTTTCAGATATATATCGTTAACTGTTCACCCGTGCGGGCTATATGGTACTACGGCACCATATGTTTGATCTATCGTTTGTGTGTAGATGCAGTACACTAACCAGGTTTAAGTAGCTCGAGTAGAAAACGTTTGCGAGTGAACATCATTACTGCCACCGTTGAGACGTATTCCGGAGTACCGGCCTAGGATTTTTCCTTGGTGAGGGCGTAGTACCGACAGTGCATTTGAGTCCCATCAGGCACATCGACGATGATATCCGTGCTGGTGGTGTGACTCGACAACAAGTAAAAATTCCCAGCTTAGGACTAAGGTTGAATTTGTAATCTCTGTTTTGGGGCGTGCTGGTCAGATTTAAAAAATTAATCATGGGGTCGCTGCGGTATGCAGGTCTGTGATTTGGGAACTTGAGGAAGTCCTCCACAAGTTTCATTTTCAGCTCCAAGGCAGATTTCAAGATTTAAAATTTGAAAACTTCATTTGATCTTAACGTGCCCAGTTCCTGGTTCAAAATGTGAACTGGACAGAAATATGACTAAGCTTGGGATAGCATATCTTTCTGTATATTTCACCCTTGAAGGACTATGAAACCTGGTTGGAAAGTTTAGAGAGTCCTATAAAACTCTTATGTTCAACTCCAGATCAGAATCCCCCTGTAAACTATTGAAAAAGTCAAATTCCCAAACTCTGTCCAAGCTGAACAGAGACTGGACAGTTTCTGTAACCTGTTATTGTTTCCATCATATCTCTTTGTAGAATCAACGAATGACTTCATATAATACATTTATGTAACACTGAGGATGTATAGAACAATGTTGTAATTTATGATTTTTGCATATCTTGATGTTTTATATCTGGAAAAATGTGGACAAAATCAGCCTTAAACAGAGGAGGTGCTATCAAAAACTTCCCAGAAAACTGTCAATTTGAAAAACTCATATCTCCTTATACAGAAATGATCTGGAGGCAAATAAATACATTCTGGAAATATATTTGAGTGTGCTACAACTTTGTAGTTGAACTCGAGTTCTTAATGTGCCTCTAACTGGACGAAAACTTTTAATTTCTCCAGACTGGTCAGATGGAACAGAACTGTGACAGAATTCCAGTGTTATGTTTCATTTGACATTTGAATATGAATTCACTTTCATCATTCAATTTTTGCATCCCCTGATCTGTTTATCAACAAAGTTTTTTGATTTTGAGTATTTGACTCCTTGAAGTACTTCTTCTATAGATGACGGATGTTATGCTATTACTGGACGGATATGGATATTTTCCACATGCGCCAACCGTCCGGGCTTTCCAAGCCTGCTGCGGGAGGTGCTCCAACAGTTTGGTTTCATCGAGATGCCAAGCGATTGGGGTCAAGAGACGGTTGACAGAGGCATACTGTCGTTTACCGTCATTGTTGACATTCCGGCAAGTCCGCGTTTCTATGGATGGGCTCCTTTTTTGGTCACGATCCAAGGAGCTCATTTGGAGGACATGTGGGCCTTTGCAGCGGGCGAAGCCCTTATGATGCTTTGTGATCTTCATCAAGATGACATGGCTGGGACATAATTTTCTCTTCTCCCGGTCCGTGGTGATGCTGGTTTTGAGTGGCAACGTCGTATGGTTGCGGCATATCGCCCCTATAGCGACACAACCTCGACAACACTTGGGACATTTGCCGCAGCATCCATCATGGTGGTTCTTGCACAAGGTGCAATCCTTTAGGAGCAAGTCGAAACCTTGAGGCAAGCAACTGAACGGGGTGACACTCTTGATTATATCAATGAGAACCTACGTTCGTTTCTGGCTCCAGCGAATCACCGATTAAATCAATGCGAGCATAAGTTGCATCACAGTCACACGAAACTGCGAAAAGCTAGCGCCAAACTGAGGCAAACTCGCATGGAACTGCAGCAAGCTCGTGAGGGGCTGCAGGCGAGTCAGTTGGAGGTGCAACAACAGCAAGAGCAGCTGTTGATAGTCACCGAGGAACAAGACGCAGCCATCGAAGAAGCCCAGAATTGGGAGTACGAGGCAGAACAACTTCAGGATAATGTGATTGAGGCCCAAGCACAATTGCAACCAGTTGTATATCCACCAGCTCATGACCTACCGCTGAATATGGATGAACAAGTTCCTTCAGATCCCGAGGATGATGAAGATCCGGAGATAGTAGAGTACGCCGATGATGATGCATCAGAGTAGGATGGGGCACCACTACTGCCATGACGGGACAACGTCTAGTTAGTAGTTGCTCGTGTTTATTTTGTGGCCATGTTTGTGTCATATTATAAATAGTAGTGGGTGTGTAGAAGATGACAAGGTGTGTATAATGACTCATGGAGACCAAGTATAGTTTAGATGCACTTCCGTAGTGTCAGTCCGTCATTTTGGAGTTGACAACTGTAAACTTGGTCATGAGATAATATATCTTGTATAATGTTTGTACTTGATCAATATATGTGAATGTTATGCAATTATCACATTGTCATTACTCACACTACTATGTTATAAAATGTATGAAGAAAACAAACATGTTGCTGATTTAAATCATGTGGATGCAGAATGCTGCGTATGCGCTCTACACCAGAAATGGGAGGATCTAGCCGTGGTGGTGAAGATGAATCTCCGACCCGGGAGCAAACCGCGACACCACAGAAACAGGTCCCTCCACCACTACCACCTGAACCTCCGACGATGCTCGCAGAGATTCTGGCCGCAGTACTCGGCTCGCACGACGAGCAAACCGAGTTACTGCAGATGTTGGTCTAGAATTTGTCACGTCAAGGGGGATGACAAGACAATGGGCCACGCCAGCCCCAACAAAGCTCGTATTCGGGTTTCTTGGCGACACATCTACCCGTATTTATGGAGGCCGAGGAGCCTCTGGAAGCGGACAACTTTATCTGCACTTTTAAGGCAAAGTTCGGTTTGCTACGATGCACCGAACAGCAGAAGGCGCTGATTGCAGCGCAACAGCTTCAAGGATCCGCCGGTGCTTGGTGGGCGAACTTCATCGCCTCACTGTCGGCCGATCATGCGGTCATGTGGACCGAATTCTGGGAGGTGTTCCACGCCTACCATATACCTCCCGGAATAATGAAGAGGAAGCATCAAGAATTCTTGGAGCTAAAGCAAGGCGGGGGAGTGCCCACGAATACTCCCGCGCATTCAACCACTTGGTGCAGTACGCGCCCGAGTATGTTGGGATGGAAGACAGATAGTGGGACATATTCTTCCGGGGCCTGAATCCAAAGATGAAGGTCCAACTCGCACAGAGCAATCACGGCACCTTCAACGACATAGTCAATGCCGCAATTATACAGGAAGATGCTCAGCGCGAGCTCATTTCTGATAAGAGGAAATGGAGCGCACTGTCGAGCAGCAGCGGGGGTGGTCCGCAAAAGTACCGTGTGGTGTATCGCTTACCATCCGGTCAGCGATGGCAGCCACCAGCGCGATCGCAGCAATTCCGCGGTCGATCCTTCAACGCGCCGCGTTTTCAACCACCATCTCCACAACAGCAGCACAAGCAAAGGATGGTCCCGCGTGCATATCCACCTCCACGACGTGCACTGGGATTCCGTCCACAGCTTGGCGTGAACCCGACACAATAGCCATGTTACACGTGTGGCCGTGTCGGGCATTTTGCGAAGGACTGCCCCAAGCAGCGTCAAAGCAGCGTGCAAGCACCGTATCAGGGTGCCGTTCAACCCCGCAACCAGCCCAAGAAACCAGCACCAAAACCCAGCAACGTCCACCACTTAGACCTCGAAGACGTGCTAGAAGGCGAACCCATTCTCGCGGGTATGTTTTCTCTGCTCCAAAATCCTGTAGTAATACTTTTTGACTCCGGTGCCACCCATAATTTCATTAGCCAATCTTATGTTGTCAAGCATCAATTATCTACCACTCCCACGGAATGTCCATATTTGATTTGCTCTTCGGGTGGGAAAATAGCAGCGGACATGAAAGTCCATAAAGCATAGCTTAGGATGGGTGGGAATATCTATCTGACTTCTCTAATTATATTACAGGGTCAAAGGCTTGATGTCATCTTAGGGATGTCGTGGCTGCACCACCATGGTGCTGTTCTTGACATTGTGCCATGTGTGGTCCATTTGAACTCCACTATATGAACCACACACTCTCATTCTAGACCGCCTTATCCAAGAAATTCCAGCCACCTACAACACGGAAGCCACAAAGATTGAGGACATTCCTGTGGTCCGTGAGTATCCGGACGTGTCTCCCGACGACCTTCCGGGTATGCCACCAGATAGGGATATCGTGTTCAAGATTGAACTCATTCCGGGAACCACGCCTATTTCCCGAAGGCCGTACAAGATGGCACCCAATGAGTTGGCGGAATTAAAGGAGCATTTCAAAGACCTGCTGGACAAAGGTCTCATACTCCCAAGTTCATCACCTTGGGCCTGCTCCGCATTATTTGTGAAGAAGAAAGACAAGACGTTACGTCTATGTCTGGACTATCGTCTGCTCAATGCCGTGACGGTCAAGAACAAGTATCCACTGCCGCGCATCGATGTTTTATTCGATCAATTAGTGGGTTCTAAAGTATTCTCAAACATGGATCTTCGGTCCGGATATCATCAAATAAAAATTCGACCGGAGGATATATCGAAGACAACATTCTCGACAAGATACGGACTCTATGAATATCTCGTCATGTCATTCCGAGCTTACCAACGTGCCGGCTCACTTCATGTATTTGATGAATTCAATGTTTATGCCGGAGTTGGACAAGTTTTTCATGGTCTTCATCGATGACATTCTGGTGTATTCAAAATCAGAGGAAGAACACGCCAGACACATGCATATCATGCTCCAACGGTTGTGAGATCACAAGCCTCATGCAAAATTCAGCAAGTGTGAGTTTTGGATCAAACAAGTACCATTTCTTGGTCACATTATTTCAGCGGAGGGTATCACTGTTGATCCAAGCAAAGTTGTGCAAGTGCTGAAATGGAAGTCTCCAACGTCTGTACACAAACTTTGCAGCTTTCTTGGATTAGACGGATATTATCGGAGGTTCATTCCGAGCTTCTCAAAAATTGCTAAACCAATGACGGAGCTGCTGAAAAAGGGGACTAAATATATATGGAGCAAGGCATGTGAGGATGCATTTCAAGCATTGGTGAAACACCTCACAACAGCCCTGGTGTTAGCTCAGCCGGACACAACCAAATCTTTCAGCGTTTATTGTGATGCGTCCGGCATTGGTCTCGGCTGCATGCTAATGCAAGAAGGCTGCGTGATCACATATGGATCACGGCAGCTCCAAAATCATGAGCAGCATTACCCAACTCATGACCTTGAGCTCGCTGCCGTGGTACTCGCTTTGAAAATGTGAAGACATTACTTACTTAGAAATTTAGTGCACCTCTACACCAATCACAAGAGCCTAAAATGTATCTTCACTCAGAAGGAACTGAATATGCGATAGCAAAGATGGTTGGAATTGATCAAAGACTATGAGATTGAAATTCACTACCATCCCAACAAGGCAAATGTAGTTGCCAATGTGCTGAGCCACAAGTCTCACGTCAATAATCTGTCCATTACCCCGATGGAAGAGGACGAGCCGAGTTTATACTTGGTTCCATATGGTGCCCTATATAATCTTGCTCTCATCCCTACCATACGAGAGGAGATTATGGAGGCTCAAAAGAAAGACGTGGGTATGTCGCACATTCGGAGGAGAATGAAGAATGGGGAAATGAAGTGTTTTCAGAGTGATGAACATGGTACTCTATGGTTCAAAGACCGTATAGTGGTACCCCGTGATATGACACTTCGGAAGAAAATCTTGGATGATGCTCACTTGTCCATGTACTCTATTCATCCGGGCAGCAACAAGATGTACCAAAATTTGAAAACCAGATTTTGGTGGACAAGGATGAAGAGAGAAATTACAATGTACTTATCGGAGTGCGATACGTGTCAGCGGGTGAAAGCCAACCACGTGAGAAAGGTCGGACAGCTGCAACCAATGAAAATTCCGCCATGGAAATGGGAGGACATTAGTATTGATTTTATTGTCGGATTACCTCTCACATTCCACAAGCATGACTCAATTTGGGTGATAGTCGATCGACTAACCAAATCAGCTCATTTTATTTGGGTACATACAAAGTACATTTCCAATAAATATGCGGAGTTATATATTGCAAGAATCATATGTTTGCATCGAGTTCCCCAGACGATTATTTCAGATCACGGTGCGCTGTTCGTTGCTCATTTCTGGGAGCAGCTGCACACATCATTTGGAACAAAACTGACCCAAAGCTCCGCATATCACCCACAAACGTATGGTCAAAATGAACGGGTGAATGAAGTTTTCGAATATATTCTACGCGCTTGTGCCATCCACCGCTGTAAAAATTGGGATGATCATTTATTGTTTGCGGAGTTCTCATACAACAATGGCTATCAAGTGAGCATCAAGATGGCACCACATGAATCTCTCTACGGCCGGAAATGTCGAACACCAATCAATTGGTGTGAATCCGGCGAGCGAGTTATATACGGAATTGATCTGGTAAATGAAGCCGAAGAACGAGTGCGAGTGATCCAAGACAATCTCAAGGCTGCTCAATCTCGGCAGAAAAGTTATGCGGATAAAAGACATCGACTTCTCCACTTCAACATCGGAGACCACATTTATCTCCGTGTTCTCCGATGATAGGGATTCATCATTTTGGAGTGAAGAGAAAGCTTGCTCCACGATTCATCAGTCCGTTCACCATCATTGAAAAATGCAGACCAATGGCCTATCGTTTGGAGTTACCGGCATCACCCTCTGGAGTTCATAATGTATTTCACATTTCTCAGCTGCGGAAGTGTCTTACACCCTCATCTGAAATCCGGACCGAAGACATTGAGGATCTCAAACCGGATGTCACTTATTCTGAGTATCCGATCCGTATTATTGAGGAAAAGACTCGCACCACAAGAAACCAGACTTTGCACTTGTACAAAGTATTGTGGAGTAACCATACCGCTGAGGAAGCGACATGGGAAAGCGAGGATTATCTCCAATCAAACTATCCGGAATTGTTATCATCTCATATCCGGTAATCCTTTTATCTCTGTCTCTTTTATTTTTAATCTCGGGACGAGATTCTTTTAAGGGGGGAGGAATGTAAAAGACCTAAATTATATGTACAAAGTTCATATAGGAGAATTTAAATTTTGATAGGCAAAGGAAATAAAATGGCAATGGAGGGATTAAACCCATTCAAACTTCAATAGAAGGGTTTGAAAAATTCAAATTTAGCTTCTGTTCAAAATATGCCAAAATAAAAATATGAGTTCACAAATAGCTTCCAAATATTTCAAATAGCATCCCTGCAAATTTTCATAATATTTGGAGCACTAATTCTATTTAATTCAATGGGTACATCAATTTCTAGTCAAATTCAAATTTGAATTTGAATTTCATATGAAACCTGTCTGAATTGGAAATCCAATTCCAGAATTTTAATCTCCATATTTAACTGGCCTCTTTACAAAAATTTAGGATTTTTGGATCAAGTTTGGTATGGGAATTGAAGTTCCGGAGAGGATAGGCTTAAGGGGAGCAGTGGGACCCACTGTCAACCTCTCCCACTCGATGGAACCGACGGAGCCCTCTGTTTATGGTTGTCCCCGCGCTTCAACGCTGGGAGGGCACGCCACCGTGACAAGAACATGCAGAGGCAAGCAGCTGCATGGCTAGATGACTCCTCCACCTTCTTAAGGCCCTGCGGCGCCCCACCGACGAGTACTCCACTCTCAGTTTCACCAAAACAAATTCCCGTCGCCATTTTCGTTGCCTTCTCTTCCTCCCGGGTGAGCACCATAGCCTTGCCACATTTCCCTTCAATGAAAACAGCAAAGATGGCGCCAATTCTGTGCTCTATCATCTATGCCAATTGGCTCATCGTTTTACTCTTTGTATTGGCCGTAGTTTGAAGTTCCGCGGACGCCACCGGAGTTGGGGACGAACGGCGCTTCTGCTCCACCGTCGCCAACACTCAACAAGCGGTGTCACGCCTCGACTCCAACAGCAAAAGGGATTGCCATCATGAGCTCTTTCTCACGGTAAAAGTCGTGCCTCCTTTCCTTCAGTATCGAGCGCATTGTTTGAGTTTTACCGACGCTAGTTCATTTGGAGATTCCTAGGTCATTGATTTAATTATGTTTCTACGTGCAACGATTCTTCAATCCAATGATGGATTATATTCTATACCTCCTAGCGCACCCCTCTGCCAAGAATCAAGGGAGATAATCGAGTGAAGGCTGAGCGATTCAAGTTTTCCCCGCTGCTAATAAAAATCCGTCAATACACGGTTGAAGCCGACTTTGCCGGCGATTTCATCCCGTTTGCACCACCTAGTCATCTTCCTCATGCTTGCGGGAATGTTCCCGACCTTTCTCCGAGCTTCTTGCGCCATTCCCGAGCGATTCCAGCCATCGCCGAAACCCTAGATCCGCCGCCGTCGTCGCGCCGCCATCTCCAGCCGTCGCCGCCACGATTGGACCCCACCATCATCTTGTGCTGTCAATTTTAGGATTAGGCGGTAAAAGATAGGCCGGTAGGAGGTCGACGCAATGATTCTGACGTGCGCCGCCACTGCTCTGGCGAGCAGCGCCGCCCCCTGGCGCGAGGTAGATGAAGACAGCAGGCCTCGCTTGTCAGTCGATCAGCGAGAGGAGAAGGATCTACTGTGGCATTCGGATCCGGGGCGGCTACGCGGGTTAACTCCGTGGCCCTTGATGCGGCCCCGCTCTGATTGGCCCAATTTAATTGAGTGGGGCCGGGCTGCTTTATTTGAACTTTCCCATTGGAAATCAATTCCAGAATTTGAGCCAACATCAAAAATTGATTTCGCCTAGCATATTTGTTAAAAAAATTACAAATAAACTCTGGTAGACTTCTCTTGTTCCAAACTTTGCAGTGGTGCAATTTGTTGGACATGAAACTTCCATAATTTTCATAATTAATTCATTTGAGCTAACTGCTTGGGAAATTAATTACTTCTGTTCTGTTAAAGGGAAAATTCCCAATTTTGGTCAGGGCACTCTTAATAATACACTTGATCTCCAGTAAAACTTTCAAGTTCATTTGACTTTATTTGCTGGGTTGATCACTGTTCCAAATCCTTATGTAGTTGAAAATTTGGAGAAGTACAGTAACCGTTTCAGAAATTCTTACAGGCTTGTAAAATCAATTTCTCTATGTAGGAAGCTTAGAAAATTATGAAACAAAATTTCGTAGAACCAGTGGTCCAGATGATGGCCACTGATGTCCATGAAAAAGCTACAGATTCAGTACCAAAATTCAGAGAAGCCTTTTTATTGTTGGAATTTTAGAGACAACAAGCTTCACTGAACATACCCCATTTTTTGGTCCATATCTTCCTCATAGATCCTAGTGTCCACCATAAAAATCCCAAAGCCAATTAAAATCATGTACATACATGATCAGTAGTTATAAGATCTCTTCTGTAGTTTCTATATCACTCATCTACTTTATATATTGCATATCATATAGTGACCGAGATCGAGGAGGACCCAAAGCCCTTGGAGACTCTACTTCCAGAAGCTAACATCCCCTCTGACTCGCAGCCAGGCAACCCCTGTTTGCATTTAAGTACTATTTCAAAATTTCTATTTGTATCACTTATGTCTAGGATGAGTTTTGTGTATTTGGGCTAAGGTGCTTGTTACTCCACTTGCATGACCCACAAGTCCCATTGAGTATTGGGTAGCTCTAAAGCTTGATGAGTAGATATTGCCATGCTAATGTTTATAGGAATTCGGTAGAAGTCGAGTAGTTGGAATCTACTTGCGAGATAGGATTTTATTGCACGTTATTAATTGAATCTAAGAATGGTTTAGAAGTGTGAAATTGAGACCAAGCAACGGGTAGGATGTAGCGAGACGTGGCCTCACATGCATAGCCCTGCTTGTGTCGATTGAGGACCGATCCGTGTGTGGCCCTGCTGGACAAGTTTGAACATTACCGGATGCATACTGGGCATATGGAACCCAGGAAACCGATGTAACTTGATAACTTGGATGTTGAGGCATAGCCCATTGTCGATAGGGGTGGGCTGAGGGTAGTAAGGTGTAAATTCGCCGGCGGGCACAAACACGCTCCGTGCAGGAACCTTATGCCCGCGATGGTGGGACCGGTTTGGCATTTGAGTTCTCTTGTCAAAGGTTGCTTCGTAAGACATGGTGAGGAGCACGGAATGCTCCTTAGGCACGGGTGTACGTGACGTGTTATTCGGGTGTGTCCTGATTGCAATCACCGTCCCTCGCGGTTATTTGAGTACCACTTCTTCACTGTGTTGTGACATAGTAAATACTGAAGAAGTCAGGAGAATACGATGTATTGAAATATAATTGTTTTGCCACTATGTTTGCTATAGATTAGGCTCATTAAAGTTACTGTTATTGAACATTTAAGCGCTGCTATTAACTTGTAAAATGATGATCAATTTATATGTGAGTCATTTACTCCTATATCTATTCCTATGTTAAGTATCCTTGCACATAGAGTTTCATGCTTAGGTGAGACGGTTAAGTCTTGTTGAGCCTTCGTGCTCACGGCGGACACGAATCCCAGGGCAGCTGGCCTCTTCCTCCTGCCTCTTGGAGCGCGGAGCTTTTAATCAATGAAACACCGGAGGAGGATGCATTCTTTCACCACGTGATGTGTCGAGAAGTCGTGACGCGGGCAGGGTTCCTTGAGCATCTTCTTGAAGTGGTTGGCCAGTTGTTTGGATAGTATCTGGCCTTTGTGTTTGTCGGGGATTGCAGCTGCACTGGGGGTCAGCATATGCGTGCTGTGTTAGTTGGGGCTGGCCTTTCATCCCTGTTTCTTCCGACAAGCAGTTGGGCCCCTCTTGGTCCCGTGTCTGTCAGGTCTTTATTTTGGGGTGTTTGTGCCACCCCCTTCTATCCCTTTGTCCGAGGTAGCATGGAAGGCAACACTGAACAATCCCTTCGCGCACCATGGCTTGGCGCGGGCAGGCTTGAATGTCAAGGCCTCATGTACCACCCCCGAAAGGAACGCTCTGATGATGTTGGCATTGATGGCGTCAGGGAACTTGTTACACCTCTCAGAAAAATATTGTATGTACCTGCGGAGGATTTTGTTCAGCTTCTGCCGGCACACGTACGTCCCCATAAGTCACCGTTGCTAGAGCTATTCTTGAGACTGGCGGTGCTCTGCGCGGGGCTTGGATTCCGATCCCCACCGTCATTGTAGCCACCTCACTGCAGCGTTGCGACAGCTCACAGGGGAGATGAACGACCCCCTTTCGAGCAATGTCCCAAATGCTGAGGGACAGTCGAAGATCGTAAATCACTTCTCGTGCCTGGGTCGACTGAGACAATTGGTTGGACGACTCAGTCCTATCGATGACTCTCGCCTGGGCTGGTGCATCAGTTCCCAGTCATTGGTGATAGTCGTTGTTGTAGTTCTTGTTACGGTGCTCGTCCAAGCGCTCGTGGGCAGCATGGTCCGATCGGGAATGGGGGTCCTGTCGGGCCAGACCGTACTTAGTTTCAGTCAGTACGGGCATGGCGTGCCATGAAGAGGCTGGTGTCGTGGTGCTTTGGCCTATCCACTCAAAGCTTGGGGTGTTGTCATTTCAAGAGGTGACGTTGGTCCAGGCGGAATGCGCATGAGGGCGCGCCATGTCTGGATTGGCGCGGTGATGGAACTTGGTTCTCAGTGCGGTTTCGCCCAATTTTGGCATGTCTGCTCGGAATCGAGCGTGGCATGCTCATATTAGAAGTGGTTATTCGGAATGGGACCATGTGCAGGTTCCTTTCTAAAATTCCGGCGTGCGTCCCCTATTGTAGGGACGTGCATAGTGGGTGTTCTTCTATTCTATTGTGGGCTTCCGTGGTGTTCTGGCCTACTCGTTCAAATCATGGGGCTTGGCGGTGCTAGTAGTGATGCTGGTCCAAGCGAAAAACGTGTGAGAGCATGCCATGCCCAGATCGGTATGGTGACAAAACTTGGTCCTGAGTCTGGTCTCGCCCAGGTTTGGCCACGTCTGGTTAGAGTCGAGCGCAGTGCATCCTGCACTGAAATAATCATTGGGAGCGGAACCGCGTGTAGGTTCCTATCCAAGCTCTTGGCGTGGCATCCCTCGTTGTAGGGATGTGGGTCATGAGAGTGTTCGTACGCTGAGGCAAGTGTTCGTGGGTGGTGTTTCTAGTGAAAATTATCACTTACCTCGGTGTTGGAGTCGGAGCTAAGATAGCAGCTGGCAGTATCTTCTAGTATCCCGAAAAGGATGGCGACATGTCATCATCCATTCATTCCAAGGGCGCTTTATGGGCGTCGGCAGCGATGTCGACGCTATTGAGCCCTCGAGGGCTACCGACGATGCTCCTTGGTGTCGATGAAGCCATACGAAGGTCATGAGAACGCGCAACAAAGTTCTACTTCCTGGCATGCCAACTGTTGGCGTTTCATAAACCAAATAGTACATTTATATTGAATCACATTTGTTTTTGAATGGCCAGCAGCAAAGAACAAGAGATTTGTCCTAGTTTGGGCAAAAAAGGCCCTACGTCCAGAGGGAGTCTTCAGTGATCTTTCTTAGCTAAAAAGTCAAGATAACAGATTACAAGCGGGCCTAGCTTGAGTATATGAACTCTATGAAAGTAATGCGTAAGCGTAAATTTACGAGCATATGAAATGTAAAGCATGAATGCAAGTGCATTAAAGGAAAAAGGTGCAAGAGGACCAAACGAAAAGGGTGCAAGATGGGACGGATGGCAGACATAGCTTGCAACAGTCACATTGCGGGACCACCCCGACTGCCAAAGTTATCGCGCCCACCATCTGTCATAAATGCCCCGAACTACCCGCCCATTGAGCCCGGGAGTAATTATCTGCCTGACCTCCCGGTTGGGACTTGGGCAGGTTTAATACACCAGCCTCGAACGACTGTGGCGTTGGTAGCAGGCCCCTCCCCGAATAGAGTGTAGCTTTAGACCGTAGCCTCGTTGTGGTCACGTAGCATTGGGTCACATATGTTGGGTACCCCGGATACAGGACTCCGTCAATGTTCTATGCTTCAATAGTTCAAAATTCACAACTGAATGTTTTACTTCATATTGAATAAATTGGCAATGGTACTCACCCTCTACCTTAGTCCTCATGGAGCTTTGTACTTATCCTCTTCCTGGCTAGTTGAAAGATATAACAGCTCACAAAGCAAGCACTATTCCAAAAACTAAATCTCGAAGAGTTTCAAATGATTTCCAAAATGGGCATAAGTTCCTCAAATGATAAATCTCACACTAAATCTGTGTATGTGGAATTTTCCTCATTAATGCCACTTTTGGTCCGACATCTAAATATGTCTTTGTGGAGGTTGGTAGGGAGCAAGAGTAGGTATATTTGTCTCACATATTTTGCTAAGGCAAAAGAATAAGCCTTAGAAAAAAACTAGACATACTTTTGGATCAGATGTGTAAGTTTAATGGATTATTGTGTAGGTGGAAGATGACTCATTTTTGTGGGCTATCTTTATTTTAAAGATGAGGCATGACTACTTTTTCTCTGTCTCTTTTTTCTTACTCATGCTCATTCGTTGAGAGCATGCCTTTTTCTTTTTCTTTTATCTTGTAGTCATGCCTTCTACTCCTTTTTCAATAATCTTGAAGAGAGTATTTCACAATGAAGATTTGGGGTATGTTTTTGTGGTGGAATGGGATGATTGAAAACTTTACTAACTTCTAATGTAGAAGTTTAGAATGTGCATGTGTAATCTTTAGCATGAAAGTATGTAAATATGCCCACATAGGTCTATACTAGTTTGACTAAGCTCAACGCGAAATCGTATAACATATGCCTAAGGTTGTATCAAATGAATGTATTATATGGGTTTGGAAGGAAATTCAAGTCAAATGAGGAACTTCAATTTAATTCATTTTGAAAAGTCTCTGGAGATCAAGTTTTACCTTGATTAGGATTTTAGCAGCTCTATGTACTATATCAAACCTCACAACAACCTAGAATTGTATTCTAATCATGGTACCCACAATTTCTATGTTCAAGGCAAAATACTTAAAGCCAATAAACCCAACGACCGTAGAATATGAAATTGTAACTTTGTACTAATGAAGAATAAAACAGAGCGACTATTCATTATTTCAACATATGAAGGATTTAACATTCTTACCTTGCATATTATTTTAATAAATCCTATTGTATTTTTTTAAATGGAAGTGAAGTGGAAAAGTGAAATTATATGCAAAGTTATGTGATACAAGTTACCTCAAGTTGGGTTCTTCCTTCAAGCTTGTTCTTCATCAATCTCCGTGATAAGGGTTGAACCCTTGATGACAGAAGTAAGCCATGAGGTCAGACTGTTGTTGTTGCAGTGTGAAATTGATGTTGTTGAACGGGATGTTGACTTGTTGCTACCAATCATGAATGCCCCGGATATGGTTTTGAATGGTGCTGAGGTCTCCAGCCCTCACCTTAAGGTATCCCTTCTATTGAGTGATATTCGTCGTTCCTTTGCTAAGGGTACGATAACCTATAGACAAAAAGGGATGACAAGCACTCGATGGTGGAGAAGGGAAGCAACTTGAGCTTGTGTTAATCCCGTGATGATCCCACCTTCCTCCAGTGGCCCATTGGTCACTTGTTGTTGTTTGGCATGATGATCCTCTAGCCTCATACAATTGAGGTTGGGCCCAACCGAGTGCATCACCCAACGGGTCCAAATCCTCTTAGTAGTCATAGGTGGGAGTGTATCATGGTGACATCTATATGGCTGCATTTCTTGATTGACTCCTTGTGATCCCGCCACAAACATTACTCCAACAAGCTTCTTTGAGAAGTATTAAAGTAATTGGTAGCTCCCGATACTTATATAAATGAAGACCCGAGTTAGGTAACTGGATTACATTTCATAGCTGGGAAATAAAAAATAATAATGAACCATCGGGTCTATGTTTTAGAGTATGTCCTTAAACAAGATAATCCTCATCGATAAGATAGCGGGTTGTTGTAATATATGTGATAGATGCATTTTCTAAAGCCCCTACTCTTATAGTAATGCGGTAATCAGTGAAGTGCACTCTATAGGACCCATGATTTCAAAAAAATTTAATCATTGTGATATCATAGCCTTAACGGGAGCAATTTTTATCTTTTTTAACCATGTAAAGATGGATCCTAAGTTCATCCTTAGGTACAACCCTAATATCACCTCTATGGAAGATAGTCATAGCCACACATCTATGCATGAAATGTATTTCTACCTCATTTATTATTTTTTGCCAAAATCTTTGTTTATTATATTTAGGCAAAGTGTCTAAATATATTAAACAATACCTTTGGAAACCTAGATTCTCACATAATTCTTTCCATGAGAGAACATATTAATTTCATAATAACTTAAAAGAAATACCTTCATTTCCATGTGTAAGGGTGCATAGTAATTGAATAGTAAGGAGGTGTGAGCTATCCTCATCAATTTTAGCAAAATTATCCCATCCCAATGCATGGTAAACGGTAAAGAATTTGGAGACCAGACCAATTTTGGAGAGTAGCTCAGGATCATAGGTCTTCAGGTTAGAAAACTCACGATCTCAAATGAGATTGTAGGTTTGATGTTCAACGTCTCTTACTAAATTGAGGTCGTCATTGAGAAATTGGGATGTAGCATCGCCTTCTTCCATTGGGATGTCGTCTTGCTCGCCTCCCCACTGTGGTTTAGGCTCAGTGGACACGTACGTTCTTGAATCCTCCCACCGATGGCTTAAGCTTTATGAAGCTCCTTTAATCTACCCAAATAATATCTTCATCCCTTTCTTCATGGCTGCACAATCGTGAAAACAACAAAACAATGCAAAACTTGTTAAACTTGAGAGCAACTTGCAAATGCAATTGAAGAAAATCTTTTTGGTTTGGAAATGAGAAGGGCACTTTAATGAAGAGCAAGAAAAACAACTTGAGGAAGAGTGTCAGAGAGTTGGGGAGGTAAAAATGAAGTTAATATGACTCGTGCTTCACTCTACAACAAGCCAAAGAGAAAATAATATTGCTGTTGCTGGAAGAGGGGACCAAATAGCCCCTCCCCTGAGTGAGTCGAACTCTATTTAGGCCAAATATTGGAATGGACCCTCCTGGTTCCCTTTTACATTTGGCTCCCCAACGGCTATAAATTATGCACATTTTTCCCCAAATAAAATTTTTCTCAAATTCAAATTTTAAAATAAATTTTTTTGTTAATCATATAAATTATCAACATGTAGTGAAAAAAAATCCAAACATGATATTAAAAATCAGACTATTGTGGGAAAAATCAAAACATGATGGGAACAACAAAAATCTTATAACTACCAATTTTCCCATTGGCGAGGTCTCACCAAAATCTTTTAAAGTCGGATAAGTGGGACATTCGTTCATCTTCTTCAACTTGATGATTTAGCATCGAGGCATTGAGAAGAAATCTCGAATGACTTGACTTGCTTCTTTCACCATTCCTTCATTGGCAGCTATATGATCTTGGGCCATTCAGACGGCCCAAGCCCCCCCTTTGTCTTGAATTATCGTCGAGGATTTATGAGCGGTGTCATTTTGACTTTCTTAATGTTTTGACATTCGGTCTATACTTGATGTTGATCATGGAGCATTACTCCTTCCTTGGTCGAAAGTCAAACTTCTCCTTGCCGTTGATATGGGAGGTTAATTGATCGGCTCCCACATCGATGCGAGCATCTACAAAGCTAAGGAACGAGCGCCCAAGAAAGAGCGACATTTCCTTCTCGACCTCCATGTATAGCACCATGAAATCCACGGCGATGAAGCTCGTCGGAACGTCTTTGGCAATTCTCATGGGGTAGCGGACCGAAGATTCCGCCAGCTGGAGCTGCATCAACGTTGGAGATAATGTCGTGAAGTTGAGATTGTCAAAAAAAAACACTTTAGGTACTCCATATACTAATTCAGTTGCCACAAGATACCAGTCAAGCTCAAGGCGAGATATGTGCCACTGTTGTGATAGCTCCACCATTCACCCAATAAAATAGTAAATCCTATCTATGACTAACTTTTAGTCATTTTGATTAGCTCTTCATATTGGCATGTCCATGCACTTTCCAATCCAACTATCTCGAGGAACCCAGAGATATCTCTCATATGATTGTAGGATGGGCAAAATATATATTCATCCGCTCAAATCCCATCCTGTGTTTCGTTAGGCACACAAAGATAACTTTTATGACTATGCAGTTACGGAGTAGCGTTTAAAAGTCTCAAAGTGCCAACTACACATAGTAAGAGACAATTGTGATCTCAAATATTAGGATCTAGCAGGTGTACCACTCAAGACAAACTGAAGGCACATACAAAATAACAAGCTCAATAATTTCTCGGTGTGGGTTAATCCAACACTGTATTCACTAAAATGAGTTCACATTATTAATTTGATATCTCCGTATCTATGCTTTGTGAAATGTGATCATCAATTAATACATGCACTAGTTTGTGTGTCATCATTGTTCCACATAGTTATATAAACTAGGGATCATTTAGAGTAACATTATAATCAACAAAAGGGTTGCACGAACAAGTCACATATTTGACAATCAATGCAAAAAATAGTTACTCAAATAACAATTTATTTAATATCACATAAATATAGTTACGACACAAGTCCCCCCACACACAAGAATCACTGCGTAAGTATCTAATACCTATGTATCTTGTATGCACCTCATACTTTGATCTCGGAAGAGGATTTGTCAACAGATCAACAACATTCAGATCTGTGTGCACCTTGCAAGTCCTCGTATCAGCTCGATTAATTATCTCTCGTATGAGACGGTAGCACTGTAGTATTTATTTAGACTTGTTATGTTATCTAAGCCAATTTGACAGTGTAAGAGTTCCACTATTGTCTTAATAGAGATTCAAAGGACTAGACGCACTAGGAAAAACATCAGACTTAGAAATAAATTTTCTGACCCAAACAAATACTTTTGCAGCTTCAGAAGTTGCAATGTTTTCCACCTTTGTCGTTGAATTGGCTACTGTATCTCGCTCGGAACTTTTCCATCTCACTACCCCTCCATTGAGGAAACACACAACCAGATTGCGATCTGCATTGATACTTGTCTGTTTGGAAGCTAGCATGAGTGTAACCTATTTTCACGAGCTCTTCTTCACTTGCAAACACTAGGAATGCATCCCCAGTTCTTCCTAAGTACTTCAGGAATTTTTTAGCAACATTCCAATGAGCCTCACCATAATCTGATTTATATCTACTTGTAACACTTAGAGCATATTTGACATCTGGGTGTGTGCATGGCATGGCATACATGATGGATCCAATAGCCAAAATAAGGAATCACTCATATCCTCTTTTGTCCATCTGGTGTCGAATGACAGTGATTCTTGCTTAGAGTAAGGCCATGTGATATTGGCAAGAAACCTTTTTTAGAATCTTAAATATTGAACCCATTTAATATCTTGTCAATATTGTATCTTAGCTTAATCCACTTAAGCCCTTTGAGTTATCCCTATAGATCTCTATGCCCAAAATGTAGCCCTTCTCCTAAATCGTTCACTAAGAAACTCTTTCCAAATGAGGATTTAACGACACTAAGAACTGGAAAATCATTCCCTGTAAACAATTTGCCATCTACATATAGGATCAGAAATACAAGTGTGCTCCTACTAAACTTCTTGTAATTATAAGACTCTTCTATGTTCTTTATGAAACCAAACCCTTTGATGACTTCATCAAAACTTATATTCCATCTCTTAAATGCTTTCTTCAATACATAGATGGACTTTTGAAGTTTGAATATTTTTGTAACATTGTTACGATCAACAAAACTCTCAAGTTGTTACATGTACACATCCTCACTTAGTCTTCCATTAATAAAAGGTTGTTTTGACATCCATCTGGCATATCTCATAATCAAAATATGCAACAATTTATAGGAGAATCCAAACAGGCTTTAGCATTGCGATGGGAAAAATTGTTTCATCATAGTCATCACCTTCAATCTATTTGAAACTATTCACTGCCAATCATGCTTTATAGATGTAATCATTTCCATTCATGTTTGCCTTTTTTCTTAAAAATCCATTCAATTGATAGGTCTCACACCATCAATTGGATCAACCAAGTTCCAAACTTTATTGCATACATGGATTCTATCTCGGATTCCATAGGACCAAGAAATTTCTTAGAGTCAGGTCACATCATTGTTTCTGTGTAGGTCATGAGCTCATTATTCTCGAACAATAACATTTCATGTTGCTCCGTTGTTAGGAGTGTTAACATTTTAGTCGCGCGACAAGCTTTGTAGACCTTCGTGGGGCTGGTGTTTCAACAATAGGTTGTATAAGATCTTGGATATCATGTATATGTTCAGTGGGTGCTGCAATATTTTCAGATATTTCTTGAATTCCTTCAAATTACACCTTCATCCCACTTACTCATTCTGAGAGGAACTCTTTCTCTAAGAAGACACCATTACGAGCGGTAAACATTTTCCCCTTCACTTTATTATAAAAATAATATCTCTTGGTTTCCCTTGCATACCTCACAAATTTTTTTGTCTTATTTAGGAGTGAGTTTTCCTGACGTCAAATGGTTTACATAAGCCCCAGATACCAAAACTTGGAGAAAAGACCATCTGGGATGTTTCAGTGCGGACTGGGTCCTGCCATTCCAGGAAACACATTAGGTGGCGTCGTGCGGATTGACATGTAAAGCAACTCAGAACAACAAACACAAATCTTTATTTTACAAGATAGTCATGTTCACAACATAGTGTACAACTTGTGTACACACGCAGCATAAAGTATACATACTCACACTCTCAACCTAGCTATGCACAAGAGAAGTCATCCATGCTCGCGAACGCTTCTCACTAATAACACAAGGACGTTACTGCAGCAACAAAGTTTCCCGTGAGAGATACATCTCCATAAACTCGAGGTCTCACGGACAACCCTCAACATAAGAAATATTAGAAGCTACAAAGACATGAATAAAAAAATTGTGGGCTTGAAGCACAACAAGATTTAACCTTCTCACCTAATACATGGAACTCTACACGCTAGAATCTTCAAAGATGGAGAGCAGAAACTTGCAGATATGAACACGCCAAATGTAAATCCTTTTTATCAGTTTTAGATTAGACTATGAGAACATTGGGCATGCAACGTCATGAATTCCAAAACCAATAAATAACGCTTCATCCATAATTTTACTTGCCCATGGTTGCATAAGCTTCATACAAGGTAAATATTTGGGAATTGTAAATTTAATTGTGCTATCTCTAATTCAGCCAAGGTTGCACTATAGGAAATTATTCATACCAACATTTTCATAATCTTCCAACTACTCTTTATTACTACGTCAGGACTCAATGAGGAAGTATGGTCAATCTATAATCGTGAGCGACGGTTATTCGAATAAAAAACACCCAGAAAACATGACACATAGGCCCATACTTGAAGTTGCGTCGGCACACTTCATTGATGTTGCAAACAACCATCTTTCACAAGATTAGCCCATATCAAACCGGTTCGATCGACCCGAAAAGTGAGCTCCCTCATGGTGCACCTCCGCTGTGAGATGTTAATGAGCGAGTTTACTCCCGCTGTACTAACATCCGACATATTAAGCTGAGGAAAAAGCTCCAACATAGGATCCTCAAGGTACTTCTATTTTCTGGGTCCCGTATAGCCAGTATGCCTTCTAGTACAGTTCAAACTTGCTGAATAGGGCCAAACATGAAATGGTCCTTAACTAACATAGACGGGGCTACCAATCCACCCTTCAAGATTTGCCTCACCAGTACCAACCCAGGCACTATGTAGTCACAAGTGATGCCTCACCGTTTGGGCTGAGAGAAACCTTATGCGCATCAACCTACACAAATCCCCGTCCATGTCTCGTAATAAAGAGTGAACAATATGGTAACATCTCGCGAGTAGGTTTCTCTCACACTTCTCTCACAAGTAGAATTCAACTCCTTGACTTGTGATTGATCAAATGTGACCATGTCGCGACTAGATTGCAAAAATCGACTTCTACCGACCTTCTAAATAAACAATATGCATGGCAATAACAATATGATGGAGTCTTCATCTACCCATCCAATCCAAGAATTATTTGGTCATCCATGTGGAGTTTTAATTCAACATAGACCTAATACACATATCAAGTCCAATCAATGAAGTGTATATAAAGCAAAACTTTATAAAGAAACTTAAATGCAAACCGGGTTGCCTTCGGTTGTGACTGGATAAATGTCAATGACTCAGTGCTTGATTTTCTGAATGCAGCTTCTCGTCACTTTCCTCATTTTCTTGGCATTAATGCTGCTTGGTCAAATCTTACTCTTAGTGCTGCTTGGGCAAATCTTGTTCACAACAAAGTCCATACATGTGCCTCCTCCCAGTGCTCCTCGTCGAGCTTCGTCATTGCGTTTTCTATCGACATGAAGATGGACATACGAAGAATGCAACTTAGTAATATGAGCAATGAAGATGTTGATAACTCGAGAAGGAGTAACCTAACTAGAAGTGAGAGGCCTACTGGTGTGTGCTGTACAACAACAGGGAGAATCCAAGTAAAACATAGGAGTATTTGAGATGAAATGAAACGTGCACAAGAGAAGATTGCAACTTGGCAAATAAAGAAATGAAGTTGCATAAACTCAATGATGAATAAACCAGAGAGCGGTGAAAGGTCTGCAGCTGAGATGTACAGCAACAGGAAAAGAATCAAAGGAAAATATAGGAGAATTGGTATATAAAATGAAATGAGCAATGTTTTGGACATAGAGAAGTCATCATCCACTATTTGTAGTTGAAAATCTCCAGTGTTGTTGAAAAATTTAATGTGTCTTCCTAATGTCATGGAGAATCACCCAGAAAAGCTTCAGCTATGACAAAGTAATACTTTGGTCTACAAAAATTCCACAAGCTTTAAGCTTCTCTAAATTTTAATGGAAAACCTGGAGTTTTGTCAAGGGTCAAAGTGCATTTTCTAGAAAGTTATAATCCTAATGAGTCCAAAAAATTAGTTTAACATTTTTCTAAGCATTCTACAGACAGATATTGAGTTTACATGTTCCTATAAATTATTGAAATTGTTTATGTTGTTTTATTCTATTTTCTATAGATAGGAAATAAAACACCATTTGACCCAGTAAATAAGGTCAAATGATTCTGAAATTTTATTGGAGATCAAATATATTTAAAGGAAGATTGTGAAAGTTTGAGAATTTTCTAAAAAAAGGAATCACTTGGAATAAATTCCCAATGATTTAACTTGAGGGAATTATTGAGGAAAATCCAGGGACTTTCATACCAAATAATTTGCACAATGCAAAGTAATTGACATGAGTATTCTAACAAAATTTGTTTCATGATTTCTGGAGAATCCTACAACGAATAATCGATTTCCTAAGTTCTCTATTTTCTAGAATTGTTTTTGGACAAAAAAAGCATTTAGCCGTTGACCTTTGGGCCCTCCATTGGAATTGGGCCGGTCCCTTTGAAGCCACGAGACGGACTCGCCGGCATGATGCTCCTGCTCATCCCCTTCCTTAATCATGGCCGCTAGGGCATAACCCATTGTTGTAAACCCACTGGTGGGGTTGAATCCGGCCAGTGGCAACCGAAACCCATTCCACAACGGTGGCGGCGGCTAGGGATATTCCGGCAAGGTCGCCCCCACTCAAGACATCACCAAAAGCTTCGGATTTGATTCCTACCAGACTATGGCACGTCGAGGATCGAGAAATTGAACCACTTTTGTGTATAAAACAGCTAGAACATTTACTCCGACCGTGACCTAGGTCACTACCCTTGGCGGATGGGAAAACTCGGTTATTTGCACGCTTGGTGAATGAAGAACGACAGCGTTTACCTTGGGGGGTCTGTAGGGATTTGGTGAAGCTATGATCTAATGGAATTGAAGGTTGGTTTTGTGTGTAACAAGATCTTCTAATAATATATATTCCGGTTCTGTGAAACCGATCGAGAAAACTCAGAGATAAGGAACCAACAGTGGCTACCTTGAGGAGTGATGTTGAGGGACGACAAGAAGGTGCATAAGAGAACCTTTTACTTCATGTAATAGTGGGAGTGACCCTGAGTTATTGGCACATCGATGAAACACCACGGGGGCCAAAACCGTAGACGGGGAAGAAGCTTTCGTCGCGCACGGCTGACAGGTGAATAAGGCAACGGTGTAGCTGTTCTGAGAGGTCAAGGGAATGCGTGCACCTTGCTTGGTGATCCTTGCTGGTGCTGGAACGCAGCTCAGTCATGAGGCATTACCATCCTATGTTGTGCGGCGCGGCGCAAGATAGAGCGCTGGGTCTTCCTTGGCCGAAACAGAGAGGCAGATAACATGTGAGCCACGATGGAGTGATGATAAGGGTGGGTTTTGGCGCTTGTGGCCAGGCTGTAGAGAACAAGCATCGGTGGCTTGCATGTGTGCGGTGGCACACGGTGAGAAATCGGGAAAACAGAGGATTGTCGGAAAGTTTGCTTGTGCCACGGACAGGTGGGGTCCACCTCACACTCCCCTTATCTCTTTCTTTTAACTTCAGTTTTTAGCTAGCAAATGAATCTAGATAAATGGTAAATAAGTCAGAGTGGCCATTGAACTTCTGATGAAAGCACTAAAGCAACCGAATCTGATATTTGATGAAATGTAATTTGATATTCAAACTTGATTTGATTGTCCCTCCTTTAGGTTGCATGAAAGTATTTTGGAAACTTGCTCCAAATTGGGATAGATTTGATGTAGTTGCTAATTTGCACACAAGGAAGATGATGGTGCATTATGATTTGGATTTTTTATAAGTTAATTATGAAATCCAAATTTGAATTTGAAATTAACCATTATACAATTACTTCATTATTCTATATATTTTCCCCAATTTACATGGATTTTAAGTAAGTTCTATTAATTAATTAGTAGCTTCAATTCTTATATTTTGATGATTTAAACTTTGGAATTTCATTTAGATCAAATTTTTATATCTATGTATTTGAATATTTGAGCCATCACATGTGCAAATTTGTAGCTTCCCAATCCACATCACACGTGGTGTCTTCTCAACAGACTTAGTTGGAACCTTGTTCAATGTAAACACAATATTTTCAAGAGCATAACCCTAAAATAAAAGTGGAAGATCAGTTTGGCTCATCATCGGCCTCTTCATGTATAATAAGGCTTGGTTCCTCCACTCTGACACTCCATTCCATTAAGGCATTCTTGGTAGAGTTAACCGTTGAACATTCCACGTTCTATTAAATGATCATAACATTCATGGCACAAGTATTCACCTACACACTCATATCATAGAAGTTTAATTATCTTGCCTAGTTGCTTTTGTCCTTCATTTTGAAATTCTGTAAACTTTTCAAATGGTCCAGACATGTGCCTCAATTGATAGAAATATTCGTATCTACTAAAGTCATAGGTAAAAGTAATAAAATAATGAAAACCACTTTTGACTATAGAACTCATTGGTCCACATACATCAGTACGTATAAGTCGCAACAAGTCACCTGCCCTCTCACTTTGACCAGTGAAAGGTGCTTTAGTCATCTTACCAGAAATACAAGACTCACATGTGTCAAGTGATTCAAAATCAAATAATCTTTGTAAACCATATTTATGAAGTTCATCAATGTGTTACTCCTAAATGTATGGTAGTCCTAGTAAAAGTTAAGCTAAGAAAGGGTTGTTTCTAATGTTCTTCTAATATACATGTGCATAGCCTAACTAATGTACACATGGATATGCTAGTGGTGAATATTAGGACTTAGTGGTCCAATGCATCGGGCACGGGCAAACCTCCGGTAATACCAGAGAGACTCCCGCTATGAGCCTATGGCATAGCCGAACGTGGGGGATTATGGAGAACAGACAGAGATGTCGCCACCTGCTGTCTACCACTAACACTGGTGGGTCTACGGGACATTGAAAGCTACTTTAAGTATCCAAGCATCACACTTGCAAGCTAAGTAAATACCTAAAGAGATGCAATACAAGATTCATCCTAAGACAATGACTAACCTAAACATCATTGAACCAATGTTGGTAACAAACACTATGTTATTCATAATAACATATTCATGTTATACCTAACTAGACTATAGTGGAGGCCTATTGTTTTTATGATAACATAATAACATGGTTACTATACCATCATAAGAACAACTAAACCTATGACATGCAAATATTGCACAATCAAACAAGAAACCCTTCACCCAAACATATGAATATGAGAAAACTAATATTATTAAATAACATAAAGTTACAAATAAAGGAAAAGATACATGAGCCATATCTTTCCCAATTGGACATGGGAAGTGGAGGCTTCTCTACAGAATAACATCCATTAAGGACTTAGAGCAGTGTCTATACAAGATAACGATGCCGAAATGGTGTTTGTCAGAGCGAGGAGTGTGGAGGCTATTGAAACTAGTCGATGAGGACGTTCGCATTACAATCCGTGTGGGAATCAGTTGTTGCTATTATCAGGGAGCCAGTTTGGCATGAGGACCAGTGCAGCCGCATAGGCAGTGCGGCCGCACTGGGGCTGGGACTTCTGGCCCCGTGCTTGCTCCAGGAGACTGATATGTGGGCCCCCTCTGACCTGCTAGATGATAGCCCCTTGGATTCCTTCGGATAGTCCTCTGAATGAGTCCATGGATCCTTATGCTGCCACATGTGAGCCTCTAATTGGTTGGGATGGTAATTTTCAGGATCACATCCCTAGTTTCTCCTCAATTCTGTAGATAAATACCTGCATGCACAATTTCTCCATGTACGAGTGGAATATCTTACTTCCATAGGTAATGCATGTAAGAAATATTTATCCTTCATAGAACTGAGTTATATTAACTGTATAAATCAGTACTTAACAACCATCAACAGTGAGCTAAGCGACAATACAAAATAAAAGTGGGACTCAAATCATTCCATTGAGCCTTTTTTTGTATTGATGTTACAGACATATTTATCCCCAAGATCAAGAACATATAATCAATTCACCAGTGAGACAATGAGTATAGAGAATATTATTATAAGAAATATAATAACATTTGTTCTTTATTACAATCTCATAACCACCAACTTCTTCCAAACATGAAGTAGAGATAATGTTCTTACTCAAAGAAGGAATGCAATATGTGAGACCTATGTGTGTTGAATACATTGCCAAATATATTAATAGTGAGAGTTTACATGTAAAGTTTTTGTAGGATCGAAGAGAACGTGAAAAGCTACCAGAGGGGGTTGAATGGTAGATTAAAACTTTTTCAGCACAAGCAACAAAAACCCCTCGGTAGAAAAACAATCTGATAAAGAAATCGTGTATGTAACTTATCTAAACGTGTTCGACGAAGACAACAGTAGTAGATATTATAGAGGATCAAGTCACAAAGACACAACGACAAGAATCATAGAAAACTGTCAGGAAAAACTCAAGTAGGATTGAAAGTTCGAATAAGGGTCATTTTGTTCTAGCCGAGCCAAAACAAGATTTCCAACACTGCAAAGAAACTCATGTAGATCAAAAACACAAATCCAATGATCGTGGAACTTTCACAGATTATAGAAAATTTAATTGTGAAGACAACATAAAAATAATAATATCGATTGGATTAGGAAAACTCGAGTTATGATCAAAACATTGAGGCAACATCCTGCTGTCCAGAAACTTGACGAGAAGGACTTGACGAAACAAGTCGGATGAACAAGGCACAAAAGATCCTCTAAAATATAAATTTTATTGATCAAAATGCAAGAGGAACAGACCCGAAGTCATCTTACAATGAGATTTGGCCTCCCTTGCTTATTTAACCAGCCCTAAGGCCAACCCAATCCAAATTAGGACTCGAATCTTGGACTCTAACTCAAACTTACCGTAACTGCTTAGGACTCTTCCATACGCAGATTGAAGCAATCTCAAGACTTTCAAACACTTTAGGAATGTATCCCACATTTGTAAAACAACTCTACTTTGTGTCCAACATGAATTATAAATAAAACTAACTCAAATCTTTCCATATTTGAGCCATAACCGACTCAGCAGTAGGCTCAGTTCATAATCAGCTCGTTGGACCTTTCCGGTCACATCTTCACATCCATATATCTTCACCACATCTTGGAACAATGTATCCACGTCCATGAACCCCTTACATACGTGAAAACACTTTCGAACAATGTTCACGATACCTTCATATGCATTGTTCCTGAGTCAAACATGTTGCGTGACCTCATGATCAACTCAACCACAATTCCTCCCCAACTTGGTTGTTGAACCTCATCTTCTCCCTAAGACTAGTTCAATGGATCCCGTCACCAGCCACGTCTTGACCTCAAGCAAGACATGCACGTGAAGAAACAACCAATCTTTGCGAGCCTAAGTCCTCGAATTAACTCTCGTTAGTCCGAAAAACTCAACATCTTACTGAGCACCTCGCATAAGCATGTTGCAAACCATAGCAAAATAATATCATCCATAACCACAAAAACACATAAAAAACTTAGTAAGAGAATACTAAGCAATGTTTCCGTAAGCCAAAAAGCCTGTTTGAAACATTGCAAGTTAAAAACAGATCCGTTGCACAATTATTTCAGCAAATAAAATTATCGAATTGACCAAAAGCGGCGCAGCAATGTAAAGGCAAAAGATCAGACATTCCATCCTCAAACTCACGTGTGAAACTCGTGACCGAAAGTTCGGATAGTCCTAACCGAGTAAAGAGTAAATTTATTCCCAAAATGCATCAAGGAAGTTCAGACAGCCCAAAGCCATTAAGGATAACGTTACTCCTAAAAACACATTTGTAAAGATCGACCTGTGTCGACTCTGCCTCTCATGTGTGTAAAAGTTCAGACAGTCCTCAGTGTAGAACATGTGCAAATCACGTGACAAAAGTTCAAACAATCCGAAGCAAGAAAACATTTGCAACTCACGTGCAATGAAGTTCGAATAGTGCAAAACAGATCCCCGCAAGTTCGAATAATCCGAAGTGGGCTTTTCAGCAATATTCAAAACTTTGAGTGTGAACCCTCACTGCCATGTTTCAAAATTGCTTCTTGGCCTCATTGTTAGATGCCATAAAGTAAACCCAAGAGTATCTAGAAAAGTCATCAACAATAACAATCACATACCATTTACCTCCGAAAGATTGAACACGTAAAGAACCTACAATATCAAGGTGCAATAGTTGTCCTTGTTCAGTTGTCCTGGTCTTTGTGAGAGAAAAATGAGAACCTACAACCTTCTTAGCATGTCTACAAGAAGAGCACACAATTTCTTAGCCCCCTTTAAGATTAGGTAATGAAAGTGCGTCCAGGCGTCTGTTGGTATCCAGCATACCGGGTACCCTCGCGCACAAGCTAGAGCCACCTAGGTGCCTTGCCTCCCAACAGGGACAGGGTCCGAGGGCACCACGTGTTCAAAGAAACATGGACCCGCCAGCCTCAGATGGGAAGTTCGGGGTGCCCATGAGACATCCAAAAGGGGGGAGCTCAGCTCCACCTTGAAAACAAGCTCCCAAGCAGCCATGTGTCCAGCAGGACGGGACCTGACCACCTCCGCAGGGGTGAGCTCCAAATAGGGATGAAAACGGATCAGATATTATCTGATACATCCGGCTGCCGGATCCGAAAATATTCGATCCATATCCGTTTTGGTCGGATCCTATTCGGATACAGATCGGATATCAGATATTCCTATTCGGATATCAGATCGAAAATGGCGTGGCTCAATATCCACCCGAATGGTCGAATATCCGTTTTCTATCGGATATATCCAAATACATATCTGGTTGATATTCGATTGTTTTTGGGCCCAAAACCAACAGACGTTCGGTGGCCTGGCCTAGTCGGCCTGCCCTAATCCCCCGCTCTCGTCACCTTCGATCGATCCAAACATCTCATTCCCGTACGCCCTCCGCCGTCCCTATCGGCCGATCCCAAAGGGCGAAACCGTGAAGGCCGACTGCCGAGCCACCGCTGGCCGAAGCTACGGCCTACGGTATGCGTCCTCGTCCAGCAGGTGTCTAATCCCGGCTGGCAGTGGCAGGCGTCCGTTCTCCGGCAGGACGTAGGCGTCCTTCCCGTTCTGCTCTCCGCGCCAACGCCCCCACCGTCGCCGGCTCAGTGCCCCCACACCTCCACCGCCGTCCGTAGCAACACCATTCGGAGGCACGGACTGACCGACGATTCACAGAGGCATGGCCGCACGGCTACGTCGATCAGTTAGCTCTCACCCGCGGCATCAGCACCACACATGACACGCATATGTTGGCATTGAATGCCCGCGCACCTAAAAAGCAAAACGACCGGGCACGCGGCGTCGTGTGGTGCTGTCCGCTGTAGGTGAGAGTTCAAGACAGACAGCACTTTGGTGGGGGCCAGCCGGCGGAGTAGCTGCCCAAGGTAGCAACAGACAGCACTTTGCTGCACGGTGAAGAGTGGAAAGTGCTGGCATGCTGCTGCTGTTTTGTTGATGTTTTATTGCTGTTTTTTTTTTTTTTTGCTTCAGCCTGTATGTGTGGAGTGTGCTGTTTTGTGGGCGAAGGCTTAAAAGGTGATGCATGGTGGCGAGTGGAGGTGCTTGTGTGCTGCTGCTGTTTTTTTTTCTGTTTTGTTGTTGCATGTTTGCTGTAATGTGTATGAATTATGACAAACTATATATTTGTACGTTTGAATCATATATGCACTATGTATGAACTATTTATTTTTTCATGTATAAATCATATATGCATTTGATGTGGATGTGTTATGGATTATGTGTATGACTTATAAATTACATGTTACTTGTAAATTGTTTTATCAAAAATAAATATCAGTATCCGTCCGATATCCATAACTTTTCGATCCAGTGAATCCGTTTTTGATTCATCCGATGCCATACCTGTTTCTGACAACATCCGATCCGAATCCATTTCCCAAATTATAATATGGATATAGATATGGAAATGCATTTTATCCGTCCATATCCGTCCGTTTTCATCCCTAGCTCCCAAGCTGCCACGTGGCCCACGAAGTCGAGACCTGGCCTTCTCCATGGAGGTGAGCTCCCAAGCTGCCACGTGGCCCATGAAGTCGGGACTTAGCCTCCCCCACGGAGGTGAGCTCCCAAGCTGCCACGTGACCCACAAGACGGGTGTGGCCTCCACCACGGCAGAGAGCTCCCCGGTGGCCGCATGGTATGTCCACTTGCCCTGAGCAGATAGTAGGAAAGTTAAGAGGGCGGTGCGCCTTGTCACCATCAAGCCTTGAAGATACGCGGGTTCCCCAGACGCATGGCGCGACGCACGCCTAATGTCAGGTACCGCTGTAACTAATGCCATCACAGTGAAGGCACCGCAGGCCTATCCAACTCTGCCAAGTGGGTAGCTTACGGCGCAAGAGACAGTTAGATGGGACATTCACTGCCAATGTTAGCAACGACGCGTGGGCTACTGATGACCCGAGCGACAAGGCGGCAAGTCCTCACGTCCGCAATCAGAGCAAGCTTACAGAAGAAGCCTTAGATCTTTAGGATAAGGTCGCCCTGGGACCACATGTCGGGTCCTGGGACGCCACTTGTAAGGCGGCCGACCTTGACTATAAAAGGCCCGGACCGCCATCGATACAAAGACCAGACTTAGAATCACCGACACACACACATACGCATACATACTCACCAAGCAATACAATCCACCATGGAGTACGGTGTTATGCTCCTTGCGGCCCAAACCATGTAAAAACATCTATCTCATTCTCTTCCGCTAGGACACTAGTTTGAGGCCTAAGCCCAGCTGAACAAGAACCACTGCGGGTTGCTCCTTAGCGGATCCAGGGGAAGTGTTGCATTGACCCTTCGACATTTGGCACGCAAGATAGGGGCTTTTTGCCTCAAAAAAAGTAGTAGCGCTTTCACCACTATGGTGTTCATCAGGCTCGTGGAAGGCGGTTTCCGAGGCCGTCGTCTGGTGACCAGATCCGTCACTCGAGCAACACTCTCTGGTCCGTCTCGCCTTCGTGTAGGTACGGCTGGCCAAGATAGCACGCCGAGACACGCCCCGGCTCAGTCGTCTCCAACAACAGCGAGCCCGGAGAACGCTTTGGCAGCAGCCAGAACTATCCTCCACCACCCACTGTCACTGAACACCTCTCAGGGGGCAACTCAGCAGTGGTCCAAGAGATCGATCAATTCATCATCTCAGTCATCAACTCCCCCAACAGGGGAAGGCGCCTCGTGTCGCCATCACGGATGTCGTCCATCGACCGTCACACCTCCAGCTCCCGCTCCTCCAAGCCTACGAGCGTTGGCCAGCTCCCCATGGAGGACCTCAGGGCCGAGCTTGACCGTCGTCAACCTCACATGGACGACCATGTCATCATCGAGCGGCAGTGAGAAAGGCGGCACAACCTCGATGCCGAATATGGCACTGAATGCCATGTTCAAGAGGCATCCTCTGTCCAATGTGCGCCACAGGTAAACTCTACGCCACCTGATCAGGAGCACGTCCGCTCGATAGCTCCCATGCAATACTCGGTGCAGTAGGGTGTGCAGCAACAGTACTTGGCACAGCCAGTACCGTTGCAGCAACGCATGGCACAACCAGTGCCACAACAGCAGGTCCAGCAATTGTCGCACGTCGTGCAACAAACCCCCTTGGGGTATGCTGTCCCATCTGCCTCTCTGACAAAGCCCGTCGGAGGCTGCGCGGATTTGGCTCCGCACTTCCGTATCACGATGTGGCCGCGCATGTTCCGGCCACATATCCCGAAGAGTTCCGACGGAAGCATCAATCCGGCGGAGTTCCTGTAGATCTACACCACAATGCTCCTTGCTGTGGGAGCGGACGAGACCATCCTGGCGAACTACTTCCTAGTCTCCTTGACTGGGTCAGCCCGCTCATGGCTGATGAACCTTCCCGAGGGGTCTGTAACCTCTTTGGATGAGCTGTGCTGGCAGTTCACGTCGAACTTCAGCAGCTCCTACACGCGCCCCGACACCGAGCTCAACCTCCACGCCGTGCGACAGCAACCCAAGGAGACGGTGCGGTCATTCATGCAGTGTTTCTTCTAGGTACACATTTCCATCCCAACATCCCAAATGCCTCTCTCATACTGGCATTTCGTCAGGGACTGTGAGACCGCAAGATGCTCGAGAAACTAGCCACACACAACGTGCAAGACGTCTTCAAGCTCTTCTCCATCGCCGATAGGTGTGCCAGAGCGGCAGAACGCCACGAATGGCACGCTCAGCCCGCCCCGGAGTGGGCGGGGCTGCCCAGACCGGAGAAGGAGCCGCTGAAGAACAAGAACCAGCGTGGCGGCCAGAACAAGTCGCTGCATGGGTCCCCCATCGCGGCAGCAGCCGCAACCAGAGGATGCAAGCCGCCACGCCCAGTGAAACGCCCTCGTCAGCCACCTGCCGCTGACAAAGACATCGAGCCCTGTCCAATGCACAAGACTCGTGAACACAACGCGAGCGAGTGCTGGGAGATAAAAAGATGTGCTGAACGTTGTCAAGAACGGGTGCAGCAACGCCCGAACTGCGTCCCCTACCGCCAACAATGGGCAAGCAGAAGGTCGAACCCAAGGTCGACAATGACGAGGAGCTGGAGTACTAGAAGCAAGAGCATGCCGTCAAAGTGGTCCATCAAGACGAGGACTCCAACGCGAGCAGTGACAATTAGCATTGCAAGACCCTCCACGTCATCATCAGAGGGTCATGGGATCCCACGTCCCGTCACGCAGTCAAGACCCTTCATCGAGTGGTGGCTTCGATAGCCCCTGTACCGACTCCGGCGCAGCACCACTACTGGAAGGAGACGTCGATCAGCTTTGACGCATATGACTGCCCCAAGAACATGGCCGGGGCAGGGGTACTACCTCTCCTCGTCGCCCCAACCATTGCCAATGTCAAGCTCCACTACGTCTTGACAAATGGCGGGGCCAGCCTCAACCGCCTCAGCCGGGCAGCATTCGAGCAGCTGTAGATCCCGGTGTCCAAGCTTGCAACCTCGAGCCCATTCTCGGGAATGGGACCTGGGAGCATCATCCAGTACGGAAACATCCACCTGCGGGTGACCTTCAGGACACCTGACAACTACAGGACGGAGAGCATCCTCTTCGACGTTGCCGATGTTAGTCTCCCCTTGAACGCAATCATCGGTAGGCCTGCTCTCTACCAGTTTATGGCTGTAGCCCACTACGGCTACCTCGTCCTGAAGATGCCAACCCCTCCGGCGTCCTCAGGATCTGCGGTCATCGCACCGCTGTAGTGTTAGCCTTGGAGCAACTCCAAGTACTCACAGCAGACCCAACACCTGTCTCGGGCGGCGCTGGATCAAGTCGACCTCCGCCAAGCTCGAGTCAGTGTAGAGCACCCGCCGCGCCTCACCTACAGCCCCCTGGCAGTACCGACACCTTTGTCAAAGCTGCCAAGCCCAGTGTCGGCTCTACTCGGACCACTCGCAAGACGGGCGGTCAAGGCGGGAAATACGGATAACTCGCTCATTACCCCTCTAAAGTAGCTGTTGACGGCAAGGTTGCCCACAAACCATCACAGCTACCCATGGAGCTTTGGGCGCCCCTATTGTAAATACTAGGCTTAGTAGAACAGTGTAAAAGATCTGTAGGGCTTAGGAGCAGCACTATGGACAACCGAGCGCTGGGAGGGTCAGGTCCAAAGTGCGCAGTCAGCTTAGCTTGGTTCTAAACCCTAAGTCTGTGCACCCTGCCTCCCTCATCATCTGGAGGCAAGCCATTGCCCTCTTTTTTAAAAGCATGTCTCCTCCTTCAAACTCCAATCATAAATTCACTTTTTTACTTAAAGGCTTCTTAAAAACTTTGTTCATTTAATTAGGCATTAATTTTATGATCATGCCATGATAAACTCATTTACCATGTGTGACCTTCATATTCACCATCGCATACTCTGTAACTCATCCTAGCTAGAGTCATACAATCCAACTACAGGCGGGCCAAATTGAGGTACCTGCAGTGTGTGAAAGGTTCTCCTAGCTGCTCTCATAATTTGGGACCTGTGGCGCCAAAAGGTTCCCCAGGAAAGGTCTGTGCCGAGCAGGAGGTCAAGGGTGCAAATTGCTTAGCTTGGTCCTGCACCCTAAGCAAACACACCCTGCCTCCCAGGGCTACAACAGAGTAATGGAACCATAGAGCTCACACCCTAAAGACAATAGGAGTTGGACCCCGGAGCACCGATGCATCGAATTACCAAAGCCCCGTACGTCAGTCAGAGACTGTAAGACATGGCAGAGCTAAGGAGAGGAACAGGTATAACCGACAAACAAGGTTAGCCCCCCTCTTCCTATATGCAAGACAAACAAACGGAGCATCCAGCTCCAGCACCTCCCAACGGGCTAGCCTTTGATGTCTACAAGAAGATAGTGGACGACGCCGGAGCATCCAGCTCCGACACCTCACAAGGTGCCTATCGTCAGCGTCCCACAACGTCAACGACAATACCAAGTGTGGATAAGTGAGTAAACTCTCCTACCTCACTCTTGTTGCTAACAAGGTTCCATTGCCATGGCCTATAAACCAGGGGCCTACCGTCGACGTCTACACAAAGATGGTGGATGACGCCGGAGCATTCAGCTCCGACATCTCCCAAGGGGCCTGCCGTCGATGTCTCTACGACAATGGTGGACGATGACAGATCATCCAGCTCCGGCACCTCCAAAGGGTCCTGTCGTCAACGTCTACATGAAAATAGTGGATGACGCCCAAGCATCTAGCTCCGGCACCTCACAAGGGGCCTGCTGTCGATGTCTCAGAACACCAATGACAACACCAAGCGCGGATAAGTGGGTAAACTTTCCTGCCCCACTCTTGTTGCTAACAAGGTTCCCCTGCGATGGCCTGTAAACCAGGGGCCTACAGTTGACGTCTACACGAAGATGGTGGATTATGCCAGAGCATCCAGCTCCGACATCTCCCAAGGGGCCTGCCGTCGATGTCTCTATGACGATGGTGGACAACGTCGGAGCATCCAGCTCTGGCACCTCCCAAGGGGCCTACCGTTGACGTCCACATGAAGATGGTGGACGACGCCAGAGCATCTAGCTCCGGCACCACCCAAGGGGCCTATTGTCGACGCCTACACGAAGATGGTGGAAGACGCCGGAGCATCCAGCTCCTTCACCTCACAAGGGGCCTGCCGTCGATGTCTCTACGACGATGATGGACGACGCCGGAGCATCCAACTCCGGTACCTCACAAGGGGCCTGCCGTTGACGTCTCTACGATGATGGTGGACGATGCTGAAGCATCCAGCTCCAGTACCTCCCAAGGGGCCTGCCGTCGATGTCTACAAGAAGATGGTGGACGACACCGGGGCATCTAGCTCCAGCACCTCACAAGGGGCCAGTTCAAGAAATTCTGCGATCAAGTGGTAGATGTGCTTAGCCAACTAACCACATCTACCAAGGGGCCTCTAAGGGGATCCACACACAGAACACTTCGGCCATGTGAATTGTGCAAATTGCTGGTTCTGTGAAGCCAACGAGCTCAACAAAGGTTCTTCAAATCCATATGTAGCTGAGGACTCAGAGAAACAGTTGAAAAGCACAGAGAAAATGCAAGAAGCCAAACACAAGTTCAAATTCATTAAGGGCGTCTTTACAAAGGAGAGTGAACCCCGAGTACAAAAAACAAGCTACCAGCCTTAGCCCTGACTGAACTGCGCTACGACATGTTGGGCGGCTCCGTTAACCTCAGCCGCTGTTGTCGCCTCGCGTTCCTCAACATGGCCTTCAAAAACTGGCTCCAGTGGCAGATCAGGGTACCAGCTCTGGTAGCACACCAAGACATGGGATTCTACCATCTCCGCCATCGCCCTACCCTTGGCTTCTAGACGTTGAGCCAGCTGACGGTCCCACAGATCAAGCTCCCGACCGCGGCGCTCTGCTGCCTGCTCCCAGTCTTGAACGTCAATATCGTACAGGAGGAGTTCCTAACAGTCAGCTAGGTGTTGCGCTCGGTCCCGCACCAAATTACTCTCCTGAAGCTCAAAGTCTTCGAAATTTTGACAGATTATAGACAATCAAGTTGTGAAGACAACCCAAAAAGAGTAACGTCAATTGGATCTGTAAAACTCGAGTTATGATAAAACCATCGACGAAAGGTAGTGCTGTCCAGAAACTCGACGAGTAAAACTTGTGTGGAACAAGTCGGACGAACAAGGCACAAAAGTTCCTTCAAACTATGAATTTTATTCAATAGAACACAAGAGGAACAGCCCCAAAAGTCGTGCACCACGAGCTCTAGGCTCCCTTTCTTATATAACCAGCACTTAGGCCAACCCAATATCAACTAGGACTCCAATCCTACTCAGATCATGAATCGTAACTTTCCATAACTGCTCAAGATTCTTCTATACGCAGATAGAAGCAATCTTAAGACTTCCAAACACCTTAGGAACGTATCCCACAGTCCTAAACAACTCAAATTCGTGACCCACACAAAATCCTATCATAACAAACTCAAATCTTTCCATATTTGAGTCAAACCCAACTCAGCCGCAGCCTGAGTCCATAACCTAGTCGGTTGGACCTTTCCGACCAGCTTTTTACGTCCACATCTCTTCATCACGCCTCGGAACCATGTAGCCACGTCCATGAACTCCTTGCACACGTGCAAACATCTTCCAATGACGTCCATGATACCTTCATATGCATTGTTCTTGATTCAATTATGCTGCGCAACCTCCTGATCAGCTCAACCACAATTCCTCCTGAATTTGGTTGTTGGAACCTCATCTCCTCCCTCAGACTAGTCCAATGGATCCCGTCACCAGCCATGTCTTGAACTCAAGTAACACCTGCACATGAATAAACAACCAATCCATACGAGCCCAAGTCCTCGACTTGACTCAAGTTAGTTCCGAACACAACACCCTACGTGAGAACCTCACATAAGCATGTTGCAAAACCACAGTAACACGATATAATCCATATCAACCAAAACGCACAAAAAACATAGCAAATGAATACTAAGCAATCTTTCCAACAATGTAAAGCAAGTACGAAACATTGCAAATGAAAAGCAGAAGCACTACGGTCAAGTTCCGGACCTTGCCAGAGCAACCCGGACCTTGAGCCGGAGCTAACAAAAGCTAGTAGAACCTAGCACCGGAGCTTACCAAAACTTAGTACAACCAAGCTCTTGCCGTAGCATACAAAACTAGCAGGACCTAGCGCTGGAGCTAACCAGAACTAGTCGGAACTAGTAAACCCAAAAACCGAAGCTAGAAAAATCAACTCGGAGCTTAGCAAAAACACGTCGGAGCTATCAAAGACATGTCGGAGCTAAAGACAAAACTTCACCAGAGCTGACCAAAGCTAGTTGGACCTAGCATCGAACGTAACCGGAGCTACCCAAACCAAGCCGGACCTACCGTCGGACCTTGATGTAGCTCAGAGCTAGAGTCGGACCTTGATAAAAAGGTGTTTTGGTGATATTCAAAACTTTTATCGTCAAAGCCAAGTGTATTCACTACAAGCCAATGTATTCAGCACACATAGGTCTTATAATCTCGCCCTTGATGAATGCGTTGGCAACACCATTTAAAATCCGAACATTGGCTTATTCACATAAAATTTTTGAAGACAATTTCTCCCCCTTTGTAAATCAAAAGTAAATGAGAAGAAAAATTATCACATATTATCTCTCCCCCTTTATTATCTCTCCTTATGCACATATTCCCTCTCTCTTCATGCTTATCTCTCCCCCTTTGACAATGTATTCAGCAAGTCATGAGATATAAACAAATTATCTCTCCCCCTTTAGTTGTTATCAGCATATTATAACATATACATATAAACAAAGCTCATCCAAGTCATACTATCAAGTACCTTACATTATCACATCAATGAAATACATAAAGTAGTGTAAGCCATGCTAGAGATCAAATGTAATTTTCAATTTAATCAAGTCATGATCTCACAAACTTAACTATTTCAAAACCTGAAAACATGACACTAGTTGCTGAATTTTATTATTTTTCAAAGCATAAATTTGGATCATATGATATTTGCAAGAGATTATATGCGCATCTGCCTTATTCTAACCAACCAAGCCAAGCCTATGTCAATTGACAATCAGAAGCTTAAGGACATGGTTTTAGTCATACACAACTTCTTCCAAGTTCATATCTAAGTGCAATGATAAGCCATCTCAAAAGAAGAAGTGCGATGCATGCATATTCTCTTGATCTTTTCTCAATTTATATTTGTTCATGAAAACTCAACATGTGAGTTGATTACTTAATTAATTCTTACTGATTAAAAGCACTTGTGAACATGTAACAAGTTCAAAACAGCAAGTTCGACCATGACCAGTTTTAGTGTAAGTAATTATTCCAATTACTAGACATGGCAAAAACTACAAAATGTATAACACGAGTAATGTAGTAAGAACTTTCAACATGTAAAAGGAATCACAAAGTCATATATGAATGAAATACTATGCTCATATTATTTTAATTCAGATTCACACATAGACTTCCCAAGTTTCAAAAAAAGCGTGACCTAGAGGTGGAGGTACAAGTTTCGAAACATTATTTCTTTCAAATTTTTCTAACTCTTCTTGCATGGCAATAATCCAAGATTCATTAGTGAGTGCGTGTGATATATCCTTGGGTTCAAAGAAGCAACAAAAGCAGAATGAGCATGAGAGTTTGGATCGCAAAACCTGGACCGTGTGACTCGTTCGTGCAAGCTTCCAATCATCTGTTGTGGGGGATGATCTTTGTAAAAACGTAGGGGAACAGATGTCTCACAAGCTTCTTCTTCATTAGGTTCATCGTAGATTGATGAGCTTGTGACTTCTGGACAATCAGGACCAGCATAGGTGATAGCCGGAGCTTGTTCAATGTCCGGAGCTGGACACGTGTCAACTTCGGAACTACCAGGCAGTATCACCGGCTCTTCTTCATCTTCGAAAATACCCTCCCCCTGAGGATATGGATCTGGTCCTGCAACACCGGAGCTAGTACCTGGGCTAGCTTCATCAAAAGACACTTCACAAGTCTCCACAATTTTGTTAGTGTCAAGTAAAAGCACACGGTAGCCTCTAGTATGAGATGGATAACCAAGAAACATGCCATCAATGGATCTAGGTTCAAATTTATCAAGATTACCATGTTTCTTAACAAAGCATTTGCAACCAAACCCGAAAGTGTGTAACACTAGGCCTATGTCCAAACCGAAGCTCATATGGTGTTTTACCTAGCTTAGCACGCAAGAAAACACGATTTGAGACATAACAAGCGGTTGCTAACGCATCAGCCACAAATTTCCTAGGAGTTTGATATTCATCAAGCATAGTCCTAGCCATCTCAACTAAGGTTCTGTTCTTTCTTTCTACAACACCGTTTTGTTGAGGTACATATGGTTGTCGACTGTTGGAGTCGGCAGATCTCCTGACACTGCTAAAGTGTTGAAGGAGTTTGTGGTTCGGTGTGGGCGCGCGGAGACTCAAGAAGGTGAATTGCGATTTAACACAGGAGACACTAGGATTTACGTGGTTCGGGCCGCCTGAGCGTAATACCCTACTCCACGGGTGTGTTGGTGTTGTATTAGTTTGTCACGTATGATCTCCACGTCTGCGTCCGTGTGTCCCCCGAGTGTATCTTCAGCCTGTCCTTTTATAGTACAAGGACAGGCCGTTACAAGCTGGCCTGGCCCGACATGTGGCCCCGGCGGTTACTAGTATTGATACACGATTAATTGTGGTTAATAATACACTGCCGTTACGGGTGTTAAGATTGTCCGTTTAAGTGTCATTAATATGGCATTAATGACATTTAATCGGGTCTTGAAGTCATTGGCTCTCCTTTGAAGATCCGGAGCCGTTACGAGGTCTTCCGGAGGTTAGAGGCTACCAGCTCTGACGTTTGGACACGTAGCAGCTCCGGAGCTTGCTGTGGGAAGCAGGAAGCTCCGGAGCTATCTGACACATGTCAGGTCCGGAGCTTCTCTCGGTCAGGGGTTAAGTCCGGAGGTGCCATTTCGGTACTTGGTCCGGAGCTTCCCCCTTGTGGGCGGTAGCTCCGGTTTGGCAGTACACGTGGCGACCTAGGGATTAACCATGTTGGAGAAGCAGGTCCGATCATGTCTGACACGTGGGCCTCCGAGGGTCTTCAATTCAAGTAGACGGCCTTCCCTCCAGATCATTGTAACCTCAGGGGGTGTACGGTTTTTAGGGTACCGACAGTGGCCCCCTGGACCCACCTCCGAGGAAGGTCACTGGGGTGAAGTCGTTCCGTCGGAGGTGGGTCCATCCTTGCGACTCTTGAACTGGGTCTTCAAGGGTCTTCGGAGGTGCCGTTGGCAGGGTTTTACAGTTAGATCCCGACGCGTGGCGCACCTCAGGCGGCAGATAAGATCTTTGACGTGCGGATCTCACGCAATTGAAGGTCGCCGGTTCCCGATACGAAAACCGTATCGGTTCCGCGTGCCCTGTCAGGCCGCCGCCTTTGGGTTTCCCGCCTCATGATGACAACCGTTCGCCTGGGTAAGAGCCTCGACTTGATCGTCGGGGTGGTCCCGGGCCCTCTTGTCATCGGCTGGGTTGAATTCTTGAGTAGTGTCTTCGACTCCCCTGCAGTTTCCATCCAAGCGTTGCGAGGGCTTACTTAAGAAGGAAAGCGCGCATCGTCGGGAGTTCTTTACGCCTCTCATCTGATCTTGCGCTCAAACTCCCGACTCGTACTTTGCTCCTCTTCTCTTGCCTAGCTGTGCCGCGATGGAGTTGGGTCTGCGCGAGAGTCCCCTGAAGACCGACAATGATTTGAAGAAGGTCCGGGCCCTCATGGGGTGGTCCTCGGACTTCTTTAGCCGTTTGGTCCGTGCCGGCGGAGAGCTCCCCTTTGAGAAGGAGCGCGCTGGCGAGATGGTGTACTTTTCTTCGTACGCCATGGTGGGGCTGATCCCACCATTTTCTTCTCTCTTCTTGATGCTGCTAGACTTCTATGGTCTGCATCTATACCACCTTGGCCCTCACTCCATTCTCCTCGTGGGCATCCCCCCTGCGTTGAGCTCTTCCGGACCTTCTTCACTGTTCACACCACCGGCCGGAGCAATGAGTACATTGGCTTCTACTACTTCGTGAAGCGCAAGAAGTGCCCATTCAAGTACCTCCGGTCATTCCCTTCCGGGAAGTGGGATGACTGGAAGAAAGATTGGATAGTCGTCAGGGTGGAGGAGCATGAGCGGTTGGAGCTGCCAGACAGTCTGCCCGGCATCGACACGTCGATATGGAGTGAAGCTCCGGTGCTGGCGGAAGCTTTCGACCCTGTCCTGACCAGGATCTGCCGATGTGTGGAGGGAGGATTGACTCCCCATGCGGTGTTCTGCAACTTCCTGACCAACAGGTGGGCGCCGCTGAAGAGGAGGGAGAAGCTCGCCTGGGCCCTCAACAGCGTGATGGACGAGGACCGAGTTGAGACCGGGTTGAAGTCCAACATGGTGGGGAAGACCTTGGAGTTCCACCTCAAGAAATTCCAGCACGGCATCAACGTCGACGTGGATTACTTGACTCTGCCGTCGGCCTTTCTCCCTCTGAACGTGGAAGTGGATTTCAGCAGAGAGCTCCGACGGACGATGCTCGCGCTTGACGACCTTGGTGTCGTCGAGAGAAGACCAACCACCCAGGTGGCAATCCCCGGGGTGCCCGAAGATGGCTCGGTCCCTGCTCCACAGCCGAGGGTCGAGGTCATCGGCAAGGGCAAGGAGCTGGCGGAGGAGCCGGAGAGCCGGAAGAGGAAGCTACGACATGCCGACGGAAGGTCCGTCAGGCCCGCTACTTCCACTTTGGTTCCTTCTCCCCAGGGGGGAAGATCTTCTGCCGCCGTGGCGACTGTCCCCGTGGTGGGGTCCTCCCGGAACGAGACTGTTCCTGAAGTGGGATCCTCCTGGAGCGCGTCTGTCCCCGTGGTGGAGCCCTCCGGTGGTGCTAGCTCCGGGTGTACGACTCCGGCACCTGGGGCGGTGGGAGCCTCCAGGTCCAGGGGTTCCTCCCAATCGAGGAGAGCCTCGACCCGGGAAACGCCCGTGGCTGCGACAAGTTCTGGGGGGCCTCCCGGAGCTCCTACGCCGACCATGGCCAGCCCGGAACGTCCAGCAAAAAGGTTCCGCGCAAGCTGGTGCGGAAGCCTTCCAAGGTAATTTTTGATTTTTACCTTGGTTAACTTTTTAGTTGTAGCGATTGTTTGTTAATTTTCGTTATCCGTCCTCTGCAGCGTCCCCAAGAAGGGGAGTGAAGCTCCACCCTCGGCCATGATTTCTGAGGCTGTGGGAGCTTCTGCTCCTGTCCCAGTTCCGCCCCAGGTGGTGGCTGACGCTGCGACAGCTCCGGCGCCGGCTGTCGTGGTCATGAACCTCGACTCGTCCCCGGAACTTCCCGTGGTAGCACCGGACCACGGGAGCGAAGACACGCCAGCGGCACTTCTCTCAGAGGTTGAAGCTCCGGGTCCTGGTGCTGCAGTAGTGGAAGCTCCGGCTGTAGAGCCGGAAGAAGTAGTAGTTCCGACCTCGGAGCCGGAACTTGTCGAAGCCCCGGCGATTGAACCGGAGGTGACTGAAGCTCTGGCATGCGAGCCGGAAGTCGAGGTAGTTCCGGCAGTGGAGCCGGTTACCTCCGAAGTACCGGTCGCTGAGCCGGTTATTGTTGGAGCGCCGGTCACAGAGCCGGCGGTTAAAGAGGCGAGGGAGCTTGAGCCTCCCTCGGAAGAGGTGTCCCGGTCGGAGCAAGTAGTAGCTCCTGCTCCGAAAGCAACGACGTCGATGGTACCTGTGGCCGAGCCAGAGTGCCTAAGCGAAGTCGCCGGCCCCCTTCCTAAGGGGGCGAATGAAGACTTGGCGGCGGTGCCTTCTTCGATGGCGACTGAGGCCATCCCGGAGGACGGCCCTAGCGCCTTGGAAGCTCAGGGTTCCGCTCTCGTAGAGTGGGACCCAATTTTTGTATGTGAAGACCCGCTGGAACCAGCGGAGGAGACCCCAGCAGGTCCAGAGCCCATCCCGCTGTCGATGTCTATCGACAACGCCTGCTCCAGTCTACGTCAGGTCCAACTGGCCTTCTTCTACGACAGCAAGGCTCTTGAAGAGGAGTGCCAAACCCTTAGGCGGTGGCGTAATCGGCTCCACTTCGAGACTAAGCTGGCGCAGTCGAGGCTAGCGGACAACGAGGAGTGGATCAAGCGGGAGAAGATCCGCCTGGAGTACTGGGACAAGCTGCTGGATGAGAGGGAGAGCATGACCCATGCCCTCGACGCTCAATCCCTGGAGATCCACGATCAGGCCAAGGCTGCCAACGACGCGGCTAATGCTCGGTTCGAGCAGCTTGAGGCCATCAACTCCGCACTCATCAAGCGCCGAGAGGCACTTGAAGGGAGGGAGAGACGGCTCGAGGACGAAGAGCAAAAACTCCTGGAGCTGCGGGATGACGTCCTGAGAAGGGAAGAGGAGCTCGCCGAGAAAGTAGCTCTAGCTGACAAGGGCCTCGAGGAGCGCACTAAGAAGTTGGAAGAGCGCTGCCTCGAGGAAGAGGAGAAGACCTGGGTGCGGGGGCAGGAACTCTACGAATATGAGTGTGCCCTTGTTGCCCGGAAGAAGAAAGTGGAGGCTAGGGAGAAGGACCTGGTCGATCGTCGGAACAAGATCCACCTCCGGGAGGAGGAGCTCAGAAGACTTGAGAGGCGGGTTGCTGCAAAGATTCAGCAAAACACCAAAGAAGTTGAGCGCCTCGCCCGTGAGAATTTCGAACTGACGGCGGCCAAGAGATCCCTGGAAGAGGTGAAGAGCCTGAGGACGGCGGACTCCCTGCAGATTTGGGAGTTCCTGGGCAAGGCCAATGATGCGCTGACGCCGATGGGTTTCAGCCCCGTGCGCCCGGATGATCCGGAGCCAGAGCCGGACCTTGCGCTGCAGGCGTTGAGCGCAGCAGGCAGCAAGCTCTCCAAGGTGGACGACGTCATCGTGGACCAACTGGAAGTCGAGGGGCAATCCCTAGCGAGGAACGTCACAGAATATGTGCTGACGTGCTACACCAGCCGGAACCCTCAATTTCCACTGGACCCGGTGCTTGAAGGCCCCGTCGAAGGAGAAGGCGAAGCTACCCAAGCCAGCGTATCGGAGGTCGCCCAGAAGGTCGCCGAGTTCTTCCATAGGGTCTAGGACCATCTCTTTAGCTCTCACTTGTATTTTCTCTTCTTATTCCTCAATTTTGTAATCCCTTGTCTCTAGATGTAATCTCCTGTCTCCAGATGAATGAAATCCCCAAATTTTTGCGAATTTCATTTTTTGTCTTCAACATCTTTATCTTCACTTGGCCCCCTGGTAGATGTACACAATTCGATTGTGAACATGTACCAAAAGGATATTGAGTTTTGTTGAAGACGAATTTGCTTCGAACATGTAGAATTTAGGTCCGAAGTCTTTGATAGTGAAGGTCCCCTGAAGTTGTCGGAGCCTAGAAGCTCCGGCACTGTCCATCGCTGGAGCTTAGTAGCTCCGGCAATAGCCTCTATCAACACGTAGAGCGTCGATAGTTAGTCCTCCAAGGTGTCGGAGCTTAGTAGCTCCAGCAGTGACCTTTACCACCACTTGGTTTGTTGGCAACAGACTCCATTTACGGGGTCTTCTCACCATCTTTTACTCAGCGCCGACGGTTGACCCCCTTGGGGGAGTCGGAGCTTGGTTAGCTCCGGCTTTTCTCCATCAAAATAGAGTTTATTTTTCCTGCACACTTAAGCCAAGAAAAATAGTAAAATCCGTTCCTTGTCTATAATTTCGTCGCGGCTTACGATTCTCAAGAAAATTTTAAGTTGAACGCGATTTTAAATACAACTGGATGCGTTGTCTTTTCTCTTAGACCCAATTGTCCATGGACCCGCCTTACTTTGGCCTGTCGGGGTGTAGGTAGAGTGGCGTACTTAGGGTGCTTGACCAGGCTAAGTCAATAGCGCACTCCGGCCCTAGATTGGCTTGGCAGCTTTCAGGTGAGTTGGCCATACACGATATTTAAATCTAAAAGATCTGACAATACAACTAGAATCGTATATAAACCGGTCGAACTAAAAATTTCTTAAGAATTGCACATCTCTGTTATAGACAAGAAAGAGAAAAATAAAAATGTCGAGCCTGCACAAAATGAATGCACGTGGAGTCTATTTCACATGAAGATGTCTTTCATTATAGGTCCGGGGTACAGGGGAAACAAGTACACTCTTAGGGTACGGAACCAGGCTAAGTGTGTTTGGTTTCTCGTTTGACCCAGGGTAGTTAGCCACACTTTTAGTCCAGAGACTGTGACAAGTGCTGCATGAGCTTTGCAGACCTTTCAGGAAAGGTCCGGCTGCTCTCCCGGAGGAACTACCCGACTCTGTACAATGACTCTATAACATACATTTCAAGTTACTTAAGACTCACCTCCGTTGAATTAAGTGTAGAACTGACGGAGGTGCTCGATGTTCCAAGGATTTGGGAGAGGTGTCCCATCCTCGGTAGCCAAGCGAACGCTTCCGGGACGGGATACTTTGATCACTCGAAAGGGCCCCTCACAGCCGGGGGAGAGTTTGTTTAACCCTTCTCTGGATAGTATTCTCCGTAGCACCAGATCGCCTTCCTCGAGCTGTCGGTTGTGTACATGCCGCTAGTGATAACGCCGTAGAGCTTGGCGATATCGGGCATTCCGAACAGCTGCTTGGCACCTTCCCTCCTCGAGGAGGTCTAGGTCTTCACGCCGGAGCTGGTCCTGCGCGGCTTCGTCGAAGGTCCGAACCCGGAGCGAACCCAAGGTGATTTCCGGAGGAAGGATTGCTTCAGCTCCGTACACCAGAAAGAAGGGTGTTTCTCCGGTTGACCGGTTTGGAGAAGTCCTGTTGGCCCATAGAGTGGGCGGAAGCTCTTCGATCCAATTGGCTCCGTGCTTTTTCAAGCGCTCATTTGTGCGCGTTTTGAGTCCTTTAAGGATTTCTGCATTTGCTCTCTCGGCTTGGCCATTGCTGCCGGGATGAGCTACGGAAGTGTAGCAAACCTGTATGCCGAGGTCTTCGCAATACCCTTGGAATGTGGAGCTTGTGAATTGAGTCCCATTATCAGTGATGATCTTGTTTGGGACTCCGAATCTGCTTACAATGGATTGCAGAAAGTTGATAGCAGATTGCTTGTTGATTGTCACAACTGGAGTTGCTTCCGGCCACTTGGTGAACTTGTCAATGGCGACGTACAGGAACTTGTAACCTCCGACGGCTCTTGGGAAGGGTCCCAAGATGTCCATCCCCCACACAGAGAAGGGCCATGTAGGAGGTATCATTTGTAAGGGCTGAGCAGGTGTATGAATTTGCTTTGCATGAAATTGGCATGCTTCGCATTTCTTCACCAGCTCAGTGGCATCCTGGAGCACTGTAGGCCAGTAGAAGCCATGCCGAAAGGCTTTTCCGACCAGCGTGCGGGAAGATGCGTGGTTCCCACACTCGCCTCCATGGATTTCTGCGAGGAGCTCGCAGCCTTCTTCCCTTGTGATGCACCGCATTAGGATGCCGTTGGCACCGCGCCGGTAGAGATCCACTTCTACTAGCGTGTATCTTTTAGCCAATCTGACTACCCGGTCAGCGGATACATCATCGTCAGGAAGGATGTTGTCTTTCAAGTAGTTCCGGATCTCCGAGATCCATGCACCGGAACTGACTTGAGCATTTGAGTCTTGCGTGCTGGGTTGCTCGGAGCTTCCGGCAGCACCTACGACCCTTGATGGCTGCCATGGTAACAAGGCCATTAGGACCGTCAGCTTTGGGATGCTGATCTCGCCACCTTCGTTCAGTTCGGCAGGCTGAACTGTGGGTTTTGACAACCTCCAGACAAAGATTCCGTCAGGAGCCGGAGCTCCGGTTGACGCTTTGGTCGAGAGTTCGTCAGCTTCAGCGTTGTGGGCACGCTGAACATGGTGGAGGTCTAGGACTTCAAAGTCCTTCTGAAGCCTCTAGACTTCAACGAGGTAAGCAGCTAGCTGGAGATTATTGCAGGAGCATTCACCCTTCACCTGCTTGATGATGAGCTGTGTATCTCCTTTGACCAGTAGTTGCTTGACATCGTATGACAGTGTCACCTTTAGTCCGTAGATGAGTCCTTCATACTCCGCCATGTTGTTGGTTGCCTTGAAGTCAAGGTGTACCATGTATTATACCTTCTCCCCAGTCGGTGCAAGGAGAAGGATTCCAGCTCCGGCCCCCTGCTTCTGCATGGAGCCATCGAAGTAAAGGGTCCAGTGAGGCTCGTTGAAGGTTGGAACTTGATTCTCCGTCTTCTGCTCGCTGGGGCCCCCAGGGTTTGATGGAGAGGGAGTCCATTCCGCTACGAAATCTGCCAACGCTTGAATCTTTATTGCTTGTCTCGAAATGAATTCGAGATCGAATTCAGCCAATTTCACTGCCCACTTTGCAATATTCCCAGTTGAATTGGGATTATGCAAGATCGCTCGAAGTGGATAGGAGGTCACCACCGAGACTTTGTGAGCTTGGAAGTAGTGTCGGAGTTTCCTGGAGGCAATGAGAACTGCATAAAGCAGCTTATGCATCTCTAGGTATCGAGTCTTGGCATCATGTAATACTTCACTGATGAAGTATACCGGGCGTTGAATGGTCCAGACCCTCCCGGTGGGGTCCGGAGCTACCTCTCTATTGATCCGGACCCTGTTGGAGGAGTCCAAATTCTCTTTGGGGACCTCCGAGTTCTGGCTGGAGGAACCCGGAGCTTCTTCAGAAATGACCTGGACCCTCTCAGAGGGGTCTGGGTCTTCTGAAGTGACTTCTTGTGGATTGGAGTCTGGGAGCTGGGACCCAGACTCACTTTCAGGGACCTCCGGACCCTCCTGAAGGGGTCTGGATTCCTGAGTATGGGGTAGTTCTGGTCTCTCCGCAACCAGAACCATACTGACAACTTTGTCAGTTGCTGAAATGTAAAGCAACAAAGGCTCACCAAGGTTTGGAGCTACCAGAATTGGTAGGGTGGTGAGGAACTGTTTTAGCTCCTGGAATGCCTTCTCTGCTTCTTCGGACCATTGGAATGGTCCGGACTTCCTCAACAACTTGAAGAAGGGAAGTGCTCGTTCCGTCAGTCTTGATATGAACCGGCTGAGGGCTGCTAGACACCCAGTTACTTTTTGGACATCTTTGATGCGGGTTGGTGGCCGCATGTCTTCAATGGCTTTTATCTGCGCCGGAATAGCCTCTATGCCCCGGTGACTTACCAGGAAACCAAGAAGTTTTTCGGAGCTGACCCCGAAGACACACTTGTCTGGGTTTAGCTTCGTGCGGGTGGCCCGCAGCTTGTCGAAGACAGCCTGCAAGGTGTCCAAGAGGGACTCCTTGTTCTTGACCTTGACCACGATGTCATCGGCGTACACTTCCACTATGTCTCTGATGAGTTCTTCAGAAGTTTTGTACATAGCTCGTACAAAAGTTGAAGCTGCATTCTTGAGACCAAATGGCATGGCCGTGTAACAATACAATCCATCTACTGTGATGAATGAAGTATGCTCTTCATCCTCCCTAGACATCCTGACTTGATGATACCCAGAATATGCGTCTAGGAAACACAGTAACTCACACCCGGAGGTGGAATCTACTATCTGATCTATTCTAGGTAGTGGGAATGGATCTTTTGGACATGCCTTATTCAGCGTGGTGTAGTCGATGCACATCCGAAGCTTCCCGCTGGCCTTGGGCACAACGACTGGGTTCGCCAGCCATTTTGGATGGAAGACTTCTCGGATGAATCCGGCTTCGAGCAACTTCTTCACTTCTTGTCGGATGAAGTTCTGCCGCTCTACGGATTGCTTCCGAGGCTTCTGATGCACAGGCCGAGCATCGGGGTAAATCTTTAGATTGTGCTCAATCACTTCCCTTGGGATCCCAGGCATTTGTGACGGTTGCTAGGCAAATACGTCAACATTAGCCCGGAGGAAAGTGATGAGTGCGAGTTCCTATTTGTCGTTCAAACCTCCCGATATACGGGTGGTTTGAGCGGCATCGGAACCAATTTGGACGACTTTGACGGGAATGTCGGTGTCGCCGCTTGGCTGCACACGGGGTGCAGAGGTTGAGCCTCGTTGAGGAATGCTTGGGGGTTTCGGAGCTTGCTCCTGTCTGGAGTCCTCCTCTTGCACAGTGGTGAGTGCATGGAGCTCCTCCAGAGCAGTTACTCCGGCGGTGCGATCTCCGCGGATCCGGAGAACGCCTACTGATGTTGGCATCTTCAACACCAGGTATACATAATGAGCAGCTGCCATAAATTTGTATAGGGCAGGTCTACCCAAGATGGCGTTGAATGGTAAGTTGATCTGAGCGACGTCGAAGACCAACTTCTCGGTGCGATACTTCTCTCGTGTCCCGAAGGTAACGGGGAGAGTTATAGCTCCGAGTGGGGTAATGGCCCCCGGACCTACTCCGAAGAAAGGTCGGAAGGGCTGGAGATCCGAAGGTCAGAGCTGAAGCTTGGTAAAAGCTTCAAAGCTTATGAGGTTCAGCCCCGAACCTCCGTCTACCATAACATGATGGAGCTGGATGTTATTGATGGTGGGAGATACCATCAAAGGTAACTGTCCAGCTCCGACCATGCTTCGAGGACAGTCCGAAGCATCAAAAGTGATGGATGTGTCCATCCACTTTCGATGTGGCTCCGGTCTAGCTGTAGGAGCTACAGCAGCCATATCCCGCCGCATAGTCTTGATGACGCGACGGGAGGTGATGTCCCATGATCCACCAAAAATGGTGTTCATGGTTTTCCGACGCTCGTTGTCAGAGACGTCAGAGTCGTCGTCGACGGAGGTGTAGACGGCCTTCAAGACCTTTTTGGGGTCCTGAAACCCTAACTCCTCTTCAGCCGGAGCTTCGTCGACCTTCTGTTTTCCTTCCCTCTGTCGGAAAGGAGACCCTTCCCGGCGCTTGCTGTAGCGCTCGGCAAGGTTTTGGACCTCCCGACAGTCTTCCAAACCGTGGCTGCCCGTTTTTTGAATGGGAAACCACACTTTGGGTTTGCCACCGTCTTTGGAAGATGGTCGAGGTCGCTTCTCGGGGCGTGGCCCCCGGCCACCAGGAGTTGCAGCAGCTGCAACGTTGGATGTGCCGGCCGACGGCTTCTTCTTGAAGTGGGTCTTCCTTTTCTTCTTGCCACCCCCGGAGGTAGCGGCTTCTTCTTTGGAGGATTTCTTGTGATCCTCTGAGGCTGGTTTGGAGTGCATTTCACAGGCCTTCGCAGCTCTGGCACATTTGTCTGCCAGGCTGAAGAGTTCCGTGACACTAGTGATCTCTTTGATCGGCAGCTTCTCCAACATCTTCTTGTCCCGTACGTCCTGTCTGAATGCCACAATGACAGAAGCGCTTGAGATAGAAGGGATTGTGTTGCGTACCTGAGAGAACCTCTGGATGAAGGACCGCAAAGATTCTCCCCCTTTTTGCACGACCGCAAAAAGGTCCAGTTCAGTGCCTGGTCGGGTGTATGAACTCCCGAAGTTGGCAGTGAACTGACGGCACAGCTCCTCCCAACTGTTGATAGAGTTGGGTGGAAGGCTCATAAACCAGGACCTGGCGGTCCCGGTTAAGGCCACTGGAAAGTAATTGGCCATTACAGCCTCGTTTCCTCCAGCTGCCAAGATTGCAGTGGAGTATATCTGAAGGAATTCGGCGTGGTTGACAGTCCCGTCGAATTTTTCCGGCAGGTGTGGCCGGAACTTCTGTGGCCATCTAACCATGCGCAGGTGCATGGCTAGGGCTGAACAGCCTCCTCCTACTCCTTCTAGAGTAGAAAGGTCCTGAGCTTCCCATCTTTCACGAGCACGCTCGATATGGACACGTCCATCCTGTTGGCGGTATCGGCGATCAAGCTCCGCTCGAAGGTCATGAGTCGAAAGCCTGGATACCGTATGGGTGTGTCGTGCCCCAGAGGGCAACGACGTCACCTGCTGTGACGCAGATCGTCTCCTGTTGTTGGAGACGTGCGGACCAAGTCTTCCAGACAAAGTCCGTCGCTGCGACGGGACTCGTCCCGAAGGAGGAGGACCCTGGTTGTTGAGGCATTCGGCCGCTGCTGTGACCAAATGCTCCACATCGGCCCTCCACTGCTCCATTGCATCTCGAGATGCGTCCGGAGGTGGTGGTCGTTGGAGAAGAGCACGTGCTGCATGGAGCGCGTGTTCCGGGTTGTCATGACTTGCCAACGCAGTCAGTGACGCCGGCACACCATCACGTTGCCTAGCACGATTTGCTGGAGAAGATGGTGGTGGTGGGAGTGTGGCTCCTGCTGGTGCCGAGGCTCCTGCTGGTGGCTGCCTGTTGGAGGGATTGCCCCCAACATCCTGAGCAGCAGGTTGGCCGTTGGATGATCCAGCCGCGGAGTTCACCATTCTCGAAAATCTCAGGCGCCCCTACCTGGCGCGCCAACTGTCGACTGTTGGAGTCGGCAGATCTCCTGACACTGCTAAAGTGTTGCAGGAGTTTGTGGTTCGGTGTGGGCGCGCGGAGACTCAAGAAGGTGAATTGCGATTTAACACAGGAGACACTAGGATTTACGTGGTTCGGGCCACCTGAGCGTAATACCCTACTCCACGGGTGTGTTGGTGTTGTATTAGTTTGTCACGTATGATCTCCACGTCTGTGTCCGTGTGTCCCCCGAGTGTATCGTCGGCCTGTCCTTTCATAGTACAAGGACAGGCCGTTACAAGCTGGCCTGGCCCGACATGTGGCCCCGGCGGTTACTAGTATTGATACACGATTAATTATGGTTAATAATCCTGTCGGGCTCCGACAGTGCCGTTACGGGTGTTAAGATTGTCCGTTTAAGTGTCATTAATATGGCATTAATGACATTTAATCGGGTCTTGAAGTCCTTGGCTCTCCTTTGAAGATCCGGAGCCGTTACGAGGTCTTCCGGAGGTTAGAGGCTACCAGCTCCGACGTTTGGACACGTGGCAGCTCCGGAGCTTGCTGTGGGAAGCAGGAAGCTCCGGAGCTATCTGACACGTGTCAGGTCCGGAGCTTCTCTCGGTCAGGGGTTAAGTCTGGAGGTGCCATTTCGGTACTTGGTCCGGAGCTTCCCCCTTGTGGGCGGTAGCTCCGGTTTGGCAGTACACGTGGCGACCTAGGGATTAACCATGTTGGAGAAGCAGGTCCGGTCATGTCTGACAAGTGGGCCTCCGAGGGTCTTCAATTCAAGTAGACGGCCTTCCCTCGAGATCTTTGTAACCTCAGGGGGTGTACGGTTTTTAGGGTACCGACAATGGTGAAGAGAATTGATGATCTATTCTATTTTCAGCACAAAAGTGATCAAAAGATTGATTTTTAAATTCAGTTCCATTGTCACTTCTAATTGCTTTTAATGAACCTGGGTGATAAATTGATAATCTAAGAAATAAAGTCCTAAAGTGACTAAAAACTTCATTCTTAGACGCCATAAAGTAAACCAAAGAGTATCTAGAATAATCATCAACGATAACAAGAACATTCCATTTACCTCCGAAGGATTGAACACGTGAAGGTCCTACGGTGTCAAGATGCAAAAGTTGACATGGTTCAGTTGTCATGATCATTGTGAGAGGAGTATGTGAACCTGCAACCATCTTAGCATGTCTACAAGAAGAGCACACAATTTCTTTGTCCCCTTTAAGCTTAGGCAGCCCACGTATGCGACCAAGAGCACTAAGACGCGTTAGGTGATCAAAGCCTATGTGACCAAGTCTACGATGCCGAAAATATACGTTCTTTGAATCATTAGCAACTAGACACCTATGCTTAGAGGAAGACATATCAAAATAAGCTTTAAAAACTCTTCCAAACCGAGACATATTAAAAATAAGCTCACTATTTGAACCTACAACTTTGCAGCAGTTTTTATTGAAATTAATTTCTAGATTTTCATCCAGCAATTGTGCAACTGAAAGCAAGTTATATTTCAAATTTTTTACAAGTGCCACATCCTTCAAAGTGTAGTGATCATTTACTCTAACCGAACCCTTAACAATTATAGGAGTCGAAGAATTATCGGCAAAAGTAACACTCTCTACACGTGACACAAAAGAGAGGGAGGAGAACCAATCTTTGTTACCGGTCATGTGGCGTGAGCAACCTGAATCCACAATCCAAATGTTCTCCTTCCTCAAATGTGTAACCTACATAAAATCACAACATGTCGATGACTCAATGCTGGGGTTAGTCAAAAGGCATTTAGGAATCTAGTACTGAGTCACGCGACATGCAGCAGGAAAAACACGCGAACGCTGAGACAAAACAGCAGGTTTATGAGTCAAAGTTTGAGATTTTTTATTCTTGACTACTGACCTATAATGTGTCACTTGTGTAGCATAAAAATCAGTAGCTCCGGAGGCAAAAACAGAAGGTCCGGAGGTAAACGTTGAATGTTTTTGACTCAAAACAGCAGGTTGTACATTCGGTTCAATGTGTGCAGCAAATTTTGCATGAAAGTTATGAGATCTAGCAACCATTATTTCCCTTTTTTGTTGTTTAGCTAGTCTATAACAAAAAATCTATGACATGACCATCTCTACCACAGAAGGTACAATGAAATTTAACTTTGTGTTCATGTCTAGATGAGCAAGCAATATTTTTATTTGAAACAGAATGAGGCAACACTCCTGCAGATTTGAAAACCACTCTATTTTGTTTAGGAACTGTTTGAATCAAACCACTTCCTAATGACTTTACAATTTTAGGTGGATGTGCCTTAGCATGAGCATGAGAATCAAAACCTAAACCAGTTTTATCATTGCAAGACTTGGAAGAATTCAGCAGGAAGTTTAGGTTCTTATTCCCATTACAAAACCGATCTAATGTCCTATGCATCTCATCAAGTTTATTGGACAGATCAAGGCAATTTTCACATGAAGTTTTTCCTTTTAGTTTGCAATTGGAACAAAATTTAACTTCATGAGAACGTAAAGCATTGTTCAATATAGAAATTTCATTCATAGCATCCTGTAGTTTCTTATCAAGATCATCACAAGTAGAACAATGCAAATCAATTGTAGAACAGCTAGCATCTTTCAAGTTTTTATCATTAAGTGCAGCAAGCTCTTTGTTCTTTTCAATTTCTAACTCAAGTTTATCAAGTGTGGAGGTGTGCACACTTCTTAATGAGGACAATTGTTCATATATTAAATCACATGAGGAACATGCATCATCACTAGGAATCAAAGTTTTTAAACGGTTGATTTCAGATTCTAGTGATTCAATTTTAGCAGCACTATCCCTAAGCTTTTTGTCCTTTTTCTTAACAATAATAGTGGCACGAGAAATGGCATCACACATTTCTTCGCAAGTAGGACATACATCTTCATTGTCGTTGTTGTGTTCTGCCTCCTCCATACTTGATCTTGACTTGCCTGCCATAAAGCACAAGTTTGCCAAATCATCTTCATCTTCATCACTTCCAATGTCCACGTCGCTTGAACTGAACTCTTGAAGCGCGGTGATGAAACTGTTGATCATCTTGCGTCCTATGATACCTTTCTTCTTCTTGTTGGAATTTCCAGAGGAGGTCCAAACCTTGCTTTGTTTTTCTTCCCGGGTGGTCGGACCTGAAAGGTTAGGGCATTTTGTATGAAAGTGTCATGTTTTACCACATTCAAAACAGCGTTGACGTCCGGAGCTTCCTCTCCTTCTAGTTCTCACATTTTGCAATGCTTTTGAGAATCTAGTAGAGATGAGTGCCAACTCCTCTTCAAGAAATTCTTCGATCTGCTCCAGGGTTAGTGAGGACAACAAAGCAAGAGTATTGCAGGATGATGATTGGCCGGAGCTAGACATATCACGTTGTGAAACAAATGCAATAGACTTATTGGTGTTCTTACGTGAGATTATGTCAATTTCATGAGTTTTTAACTTGGAATATAGCACATCTAAAGTAAGTGAACTCATGACAGTAGATTCACGAATAGATGTGACTTTCATCTCCCAAATTGACATATATAATGCACTTATTAATTGCCTAGCATTTTTAGCATCTGAAAAATTAACATTGACACTACGCAAGTTGCTGAGAATCTTATTAAAGCGAGCAAAAAGGTCATCAATAGACTCACCGGGTTGCATCTCGAAGCGTATGTATTCTTTCATGAACATGTCTTGCCTTACCTCTTTGATCGTGTTGGATCCTTCGTGGTAGTCACAAAGTGCTTTCCACACATCGTACGCAGATCGGAGGTGTGCAACACGGTCGAAGTCGCTTTGTGTTAATCCTTGTATGATCAAGTTCCAAGCCTTGTTGTTGTTGTCGACATCTCTCAGATTTGTAGCTGTAACTTGATCGTTTGATGGCACTTCGTAAGGCTTGTATACCTTCTCCCATATTGCAAAGCCTTGTGCCTGGATGAAAGCCTCCATGCATGCCTTCCAAACCTGAAAATCAATACAAGCGAACACACAAGGTTTGGCAGAGTACTTCTCCATGATGATTAGTCAAAAACACACGCAAATCACAAAGATTAGAGCACCGTGGCTCTAATACCAATTGTAGGATCGAAGAGCACATTAAAATCTACCAGAGGGGGGGTGCATGGTAGATTTAAAAATCTTACGCAGCGGAAACAATTAAACCCCAAACCCTTTCGGCAGAAAAACGATCTGTTAAAGAAATCGTGTGTGAGACTAATCTAAACGTGTTTCATTGTGACAAAAGTGATAGATATCATAGAGAATCAAGTCACGAAGACAAAACAAAAATAAGCACTCAAATCCGTCGAGAAAAACTCAAGTTATGATCGAATGATCAAATAATGGTCAATCTGCCCTACACGAGAAAAAACAGTTCTGGAACGCTGAAAAGAAACTCGTGTAGATCATAGAACACAAATCCAATGACCGTGAAATTTTTACAGATGATAGAAAATCAAGTTGTGAAGACAACCCAACAAGAATAACGTCAATTGGATCTGTAAAACTCGTGTTATGATAAAACCACCGACGAAAGGTAGTGCTGTCCAGAAACTCGACGAGTAAAACTTGTCTGGAACAAGTCGGACGAACAAGGCACAAAAGTTCCTTCAAACTACGAATTTTATTCAATAGAACACAAGAGGAACAGCCCCAAAAGTCGTGCCACGAGCTCTGGGCTCCCTTGCTTATATAACCAGCCCTTAGGCCAACCCAATATCAACTATGACTTCAATCCTACTCAGATCATGAATCGTAACTTTCCATAACTGCTCAAGATTCTTCTATACGCAGATAGAAGCAATCTTAAGACTTCCAAACACCTTAGGAACGTATCCCACATTCCTAAACAACTCAAATTCGTGACCCACACAAAATCCTATCATAACCAACTCAAATCTTTCCATATTTGAGTCAAACCCAACTCAGCCGCAGCCTGAGTCCATAACCTAGTTGGTTGGACCTTTCCGACCAATTCTTTACGTCCACATCTCTTCATCACGCCTCGGAACCATGTAGCCACGTCCATGAACTCCTTGCACACGTGCAAACATCTTCCAATGACGCCCACGATACCTTCATATGCATTATTCTTGATTCAATCATGCTGCGCAACCTCCTGATCAGCTCAACCACAATTCCTCCTGAATTTGGTTGTTGGAACCTCATCTCCTCCCTGAGACTAGTCCAATGGATCCCGTCACCAGCCATGTCTTGAACTCAAGCAACACCTGCACATGAATAAACAACCAATCCATACGAGCCAAAGTCCCCGACTTGACTCAAGTTAGTTCCGAACACAACACCCTACGTGAGAACCTCACATAAGCATGTTGCAAAACCACAGTAACACGATATCATCCATATCAACCAAAACGCACCAAAAACTTAGCAAATGAATACTAAACAATCTTTTCAACAATGTAAAGCAAGTACGAAACATTGCAAATGAAAAGCAGAAGCACTACGGTCAAGTTCCGGACCTTGCCAGAGCAACCCGGACCTTGAGCTGGAGCTAACAAAAGCTAGTAGAACCTAGCACCGGAGCTTACCAAAACATAGTACAACCAAGCTCCCGCCGGAGCTTACAAAACTAGCAGGACCTAGCACCAGAGCTAATCAGAACTAGTCGAAACTAGTAAACCCAAAAACCGAAGCTAGAAAAATCAACTCGGAGCTTAGCAAAAACACGTCGGAGCTATCAAAGACATGCCAAAGCTAAAGAAAAAACTTCACCGGAGCTGACCAAAGCTAGTCGGACCTAGCATCGAATGTAACCGGAGCTACCCAAACCAAGCCGGACCTACCGTCGGACCTTGCTATAGCTCAGAGCTAGAGTCGGACCTTGATAAAAAGGTGTTTTGGTGATATTCAAAACTTTTATCATCAAAGCCAAGTGTATTCACTACAAGCCAATGTATTCAGCACACATAAGTCTTACAAGTGGCCATGGAGGTCAGACCCTCATCCCTTGGAGTCGGCTCTGACATGGCCTCTGTCGTGACGGCGGGAGGCGCCTCTGCCACGACGGCCAAGGGTGACTCTGGCGCGATAGCTTGAGATGCAACCAGAGATGCTTCACTACCCACGTTGGGCACAATCATCAGAGCAGCACTCCCCTGAACAAGCTTGGTCGGCTGCCCCGCTAGCATAGCCGCACCATCATCGGCCGCCTTCAAAGAACTTCCGGGCACTACCCCCGGCGGTAGGGGCCTCACAACAGCTAACGCAACCCTGCAAATCAAGATCAAGCCTTGAACAATCAACATCGGCAGGCAAGACAATAGAGCAAGCGATGGCAAGAATGCCTTACAAACGTCCACGGAAGCTCCAGCGAGCCTCCATTTTTGAAGACCCTAAAGCTGCGGGCCCTAGCGATGGCATAACTGGTGGTGCCATCTCGGCAGGGCCTCTGCCAAAACCACCTGTAGTGCCACTTCACTGCGCTAATGTGCTTCCACCAACCCCGACAGAGCCACCTCCCGAGCTGCCGACGATGTCGGCTCGAGACCTCTTTGCCTGAGGTTCCGTAGGTGTGACGCCGTCGGAGTCCCCTATGGCACCCTGGACCGCGCAGGCGACGGGGATGCTAGATGACTTACTTACCACCGATCATGGTGGAGCCACCGCTTGACAGACAAAACCTCCCCTCGAAGAACTGCCAACGCTAGGTACTCAAGAGGGGCGCGCCGATGGACGCTGACTTGGAGTGAAGGCCACCTGTGGCGACGCCCTCGGTGGCGACCGAGGGCATTTCTCCTTCACGACCTCGACAACCAGGGCATTCCCTTTGGCTACATCGGGGAACGGTACCTTCCCCTTACCTACGTCAGGGACCAGTGCCTTGCCTTCCCCCTAGTAGCGGGCGCCTCCTTCGCCCCGGAGGCTTTGGAGCCTAAAGAAGGTGCGGACTCCCCTGAAGAGTCGATGATGGCCAGGCCCCAACTATCAACGCCAACCTGCCACAGCGCAAGGCCAATCGCGTCCAAGTTGGGCATCTCCTTTAGAATCTTTGTCCGAAAGTCTCGATCCGTGCAAAGCGGTGGGCAAGCTTGCAGAAGGTTGAAGACGTCGCCTGACAGCAGGTCGTCGCACGCCTTGGACATTGCTTCAAACACCTCTTGTTGGGTCGTCTCCGTGTTGCGACCCCTCAACAACCAAGTACCATCTTGGAGCTTGAAGTAGAGCCATGATGGGCGGCGACAGTGCTGGAGACGGGCCAGACGGCGGCAAACGAAGTCGGCCATCATTGACAACTCTGACAGGCCATGGTCCACCAGGAATCTGATCCTCTCCATCACCGGCTTGTACGCTGCCACAAGCTCCGGGCGTTCCTCCCAGGCTGCCTTCCTAATCGCCGACCAGCCTTTGGGCAAGACCATGTGATCGTGGGAATCGGTTGTACGTCCACCCAGTCGCTCCTCCAGTTGGGCTACTTCGCCGGGGAGAGCGGAGTAATGTACTTAAAGGGGTTGTTGGCCCGATGCGGGAAGCAAAAGCCGCCGAGGAAGTTGTCTTTGCTCATATTCCTAGTCCACCTCAGCACGAAGCACTGTCGGAACACCGGCATGCATGGGCACACCCAGACAAACATCTCACAGAAATGCAAGAACACGTTCGCCACTACCAGAGAGTTCGGCGACAGATAATGCAGTTGGAGCCCAAGGACTTCCAGGAGTGCCACCAGGAAGGAGGAAACAGGAGGGGCGAACTCGAAGTATGCATACACCTGGAAGAAGATGATCTCCTTCTCCCCCAACTCTAGTGGCAAGGAGCCGGTACGGATCAGATCCCATCGTTCCTTGTCCTCCCCACCAAAAAGCCGCCTCACGGGTGAGACATCCTCCATCTGGGAAGGAGGCAGAGCTGAGTCCATGGGAGCAGGGAGTTGAGAACCTCAAGAATGGGCAGACACACAAAGAGGCAGTCGAAGGCTCGAATGCTTGGGGTGTGCGGAAGAAAGGAATCCATTGCCCACAAAGGTACCTTTTTAAAGCACCCTAGTGGCATTTGGGTGCACCGTGCAAATTTGAGCGGTCTCCAAATCAATGGCTCGTAATAAGGCTTCCATGACGAGCCGGCCAAGTTCCCCCGTCAGAAAAGCCGGCTGAGCAGTTCCCCGCAAGAGAAGGCAACCCGGCGGTTCCCATAAAGACGGAAGTGAAAGAAGCAGAAGTACAGCAGGCGCCTTGGGAACCGTCGCAATAATATCGCAACGAGCAAAGAACCCGTTGCCATGACACCTAAACCAGAGAGGGACACGTGGTCACAGCAGTAGAAGAGCACACCGCTTTGACTGATCAAGAAAAGATCAAAAGACCGCGCGGGAAAACAGCATAAGGCCCCACCGTCGGGCTCATTGACTCACAACAAGGTGGACCCAGGGGCCACTTTCGGTACTAGACATACCAGGTACTCTCGTGCACAAGCTATAGCCACCTAGGTGCCTCACCTCCCAATAGGGACAGGTTCCGAGGGTGCCACGTGTTCAAAGGAACCTGGACCCACCAACTTCAAATGGGAAGTTCAGGGTGCCCACGAGACATCTGAAAGGGGGGATCTCAGCTCCACCTTGACAACAAGCTCCCAGGCAGCCACGTGTCTAGCAGGATGGGACCTGACCTCCTCCACAGGGGTGAGCTCCCAAGCTGCCACGTGGACCACAAAGTCGAGACCTAGCTTCCCTGATGGAGGTGAGCTCCCAAGATGCCACGTAGCCCACAACACGGGCGTGGCATCCACCATGGCGAAGAGATCCCTGGTGGCCGCATGGTCAGTCCACTTGCCCTGAGCAGATACTAGCAATGTTAAGAGGGTGGTGCACCTTGTCTCCATCAGGCCTTGATGATTCGCGGCTTCCCCAGACGGATGGCGCGGCACACGCCTAATGTCAGGTACCGCTGCTACTAATCGCATCACAGTGAAGGCGCCGTGGGCCTATCCAACTCCACCAAGTGGGTAGCTTACGACGCCAAAGACAATTGGATGGGAAATTCCCTGCCAATGTCAGCAATGGCGCGTGGGCTGCTGACGACTTGGGCAGCAAGGCGGCGAGTCATCACGTCCGCGGTCAGAGCAAGCTTACAGAAGAAGCCTCAGATCTTTAGGATAATATCACCATGGAACCACCTGTCGGGCCCCGGGACCCACTTGTAAGGCATCTGACCTTGAATATAAAAGGCCCGAACCACCATCGATACAAAGATAAGACTCAGAATCCCCGATACACACACATACGCGTACACACTCACCAAGCAATACAATCCACCGTGGAGTAGGGTGTTATGCTCCTTGCGGCCCGAACCACGTAAAAACAATTGTCTTATATTGTTCCGGTAGAACACTAGTTCGAGGCCTAAGCCCCGCCGAACAAGAACCTTCACGGGCTGCTCCTTAGTAGATCCGAGGGAAATGTCGCATTGACCCTTCGACAGCATCACTTGCGGATTTTTGTTGATTAATTACAAACCAATGAGATCCTAACAAAATTGTTGAGAAGAGCGCAAGTTTTAAAGAAATGAGAAAGAAAGCACGAAAAAGAAAGAGAATGAGGATTGAAAGGGAATAGAGCTTAGGAGCTGAAAAGATTAGATTATTTTGTTTCAAGTGTGTTGGAGAAACACACCCCAAGATCTCAAGTGAAAGAGATTACACTCACTGCAGAAAAATCAGCATGTTCGGACTAGTCCGTTAAAACTAGACTAGTCTGATATCTTTCTAACTAAAAACGGACAAGTCCTCCCCCAGTGCAGACTTGTCCATAACCCTTCACATTTGCACAACACTGGACTAGTCTGATATCAACCAGTCTAGTCCGATAATCCTCTAACTAAAATCGGACAAGCCCTCCAAGTGCGGACTTGTCCTTAGACCTACAATTTTTTAGAACACCGGACAAGTCCAATATCCACCGGACTAGTCCAAAAACTCTCTGTAAAAAATCAGACAAGTCCCTCCAAATGTGGACTTGTCCTCAGTTGAACAGTTTTCCACCACACGAGACAAGTCTGATATTCAACGGACTAGTCTGAAATCTCTCTAACTAACATCGGACTAGTTTGCACCTTAACGGACTAGTCCAGTATCCATCAACACTTAAGGTTATCCACACACCGCACACCGAACTAGTCCGGTGTCCACCATGGACTAGATCGGACTTCGCAAACCCTAAGGGTAACCTTTGGAAACCCTAATCTATATAGAGGTGTACGACCATACATCAAAATCTCTCAACTCCCTGCATCGTCACACTTTCCAAGAGCACAAAATTTACATCTCAACACACATCCTAAGCCTGAACAAAGGATAGACTTGTTCTACACATCGTGAGCTCTTGGGTTTGATCTCTCGCACACTGTCTTTGTTTATTGTATATATTTTGAGTGTGTTTATTCGATGTAATGTTTGGGGAGCCCTCAACCTGTGAGAAGGCCACTTGAATGAGTTATTTGCCCCTTCGTGGTCACTAAAAGAGAATCGGCCTCCGTGGCAATTCAACGAGGGAAGGGTTAGTGAAGACCCGGTCCTCCGTGGACTCCTCAACGAGGAGGTAAATTCCTCTGAGGAATTGAACCTCGGGATAAAACCTTGTCTTGGGTGTTTTTTTTTATGTTCATCATAATCTAGGTTTTGCTTAGTATTGTAAAATTCACCTTGAAACTTCGTGTCATAATTGATCATTGCAATACATTGGCTCATTAGCTCAATACACTTTACTTGTAATCTGATTTCCGCTGCATAGTGTGCTAAAAGTAGAATTATCAATTCACTTTGATCTTCTAGTGCGCGCACACCGGACTAGTCCAAACCATAACGGACTAGTACGACCTACTCGTTTTGATCTATCTGTTAAGTATTTTCAGGATCTGATAAAAGTGCAAAAAGCCTAGTCACCCCCCTCTAGGCTACATTCAATGGGTATCAAAGCCATGGTCTTCAAAAGCGACTCACCGCTCGAAGAGACCATGTCAGACATCAAAGATGTACACAAGGGCCTCAACAACGAAGATGAGGAAAGAAACCAAAAGCTAGAAAAGCTCCTCGATACCATTCAAGACATTGAGGATGATGATGTGGAGATGTTTGAACCCAAGGCTCTTCTACGGAAGAAGGCACTCTTCCCAATAGGGAAGAAGAAGATCGACGATGAAAAGAAGAAAGGGGGGTAGTCACACAGACTACTCCCGATATCCTTTTGGCTACGAACGTTTAAATTCTAATAATAGTCATTACTTATCAATTCCTTTAGGCAAAGAACCTTACTTTGAAGGAAATGACTATTCAATGTGGTGATAAAATATGACACTGCACCTTACATCTCTTAACGAAGTTTATGGCGTATAGTTTGTACAGGGATAGATATTTCGGATAACGATGAAGAGTTGATACCATGTCAAGAACAAGCAATTCATTAGAATGCTCAAGTTGCAGTTGTGATCACTTCATCATTGAGCTGAGACGAGTTCACCAAGGTGGATGGACTCGAAATTTCCAAAGAGATATGGAACACTCTAGAAACTGCACATGAAGGTGAACGTCATGTATGCGAAACAAAGATCGAGATGATCGAAGATGAATTGGGAAGATTCGATATAGAAGATGGTGAATCTCCTCAAGACATGTACAATAGACTCAAGAATCTTATCAACAATGTGCGAGCTTATGGCAGCAAGAAGTGGAATGATCATGAGGTTGTGAAGTTGATTCTTAGAGCATTCATTCCTCACAATGTGATTCCTTGCTCTATGATTAGAGACAGCCCCAGTTATCGGAAAATGACCCTGGACAAACTTCTTGGCAAGATTATCGACTTTGAAATGATGGAGCAGCAAGTCAAGCACGTCAAGGAAATTGCCTACCTTACCTCGGCAAAGAAGAAAGGAGTTGCTTTGAAGTCAACTTATAAGCTCGCATCAAAAAAAGCTCAAGAAGCCATTGAACGAGATAACAGTGATGATGATAGCAGTGATGTCAATGATGAAGAAATGATCATGTTCATGAAAAAGTTCAAGAAGATGATGAGAAGAAGAAAGGGTAATAGGTCAAACAAAGGAAGACAAAGGGACAAACTAAGATCCAAGATGAGACGGGCGTGCTACAATTGTAGAGAAAATGACCACTTCATAGTCGATTGCCCAAATGAAGATACCAAGAAGAAGAGTAAAGACTACAAGCCTCAACAAAAGAAAATATTCAAGAAGAAGAAGCAATATGGACAAGCAAATCTAGGGAAGGAGTGGGACTCCAATGAATGAGTCCTCATCCGAAGAAGAAGAGCAGATGGCCACCATAGCCATCAAGAACCCTACCAAGAAATTCACTCTCTTCCCAACCATGGGCGCATGGAAGGACACAGACCACACGTGTATAATGGCAAAGGAAACAAAATGAAAACTCACAACTAAACATTCCTCCTCACTTTATTCTGATAGTGATATTGATGATTATAATGATGATTAGTGGTTTAGATAGAAAAACAACTTCTAAAATGAAATTTTTAATGGATAAGATTGTTGTAAGGAGGATCTAGTCAATTGCCAAGAAGATATGATCATTCTCCAAAAGGAGAAATATCTTAAGATTGAAAATCTCCTTGAACTTGAAAAGAAGCAAAGTGAATCACTAGAACTTGAGTTAGATTCAAGCAAGGAAGCTTGTTTGAGGTCAAAAGACTCAAATGTGTCCATCAAGGAATAACTTGCTAACTTAACCAAAGTTAACAAGATCCTTGAAACATAGGTTGAGTCACTCCAGCAAAGTGGATCTTCATCCTTTTCAAGCACACTTTATCAACATCAAGTCTGAAACTGTTTTTACTTGCACTTGTGCTAAAAATGATATCAACTTGGAAGAAAATTCCAAATGGACAAAATAAAAGCATCCCTCCGAAAGTGGCATTATTTGACAAGGAGAAAGTCAAGTATGCACGTAGTGCATAAAAGGTCACAAGACCTCCAAATGCTAAATATGGCATTGGGTATTCTTATGGTAAAAAGCAAAATGTTATAAGCCACAAGAATAACAAGGATCACATTGCTTTTATCAAAGGAACTTCTTCTCGAGTTGAAACACATAGTAACTTTGATAAAATGAACATTGTAAACTCAAATGAACAACAAGTTTTATTTAGAACCTTTGATGCTTCTTATGTACTTACAAAAAGTGCTTATGGAGAAGTTCATGCAAAATATGTTGGGTCACGCCATGAGAACGCCAAGTCTCGTGTGTGGGTGCCCAAATCACATGTGACTAACCTCAAAGGACCCAAGCAAGCTTGGGTAACTATGACCAAGACATTATCTGTTTTTGCAGGCTTATTCATCCGGTAGAGCAAAATGGGTGCTAGATAGTGGATGCACCAATTACATGACCGGAGAAAGAAGAATGATTGTGGAATATGAATAAAATGAAGACCCAAGTGAAGGCATTTATTTTGGTGATAATAGTCAAGGAAGGGTGCTTGGTACGGGCAAAATTGCTATTTCATCACAACGCACTCTTTCTCATGTTTTACATATTGGCTCCTTGGATTATAACCTTTTGTCCATATCTCAATTATATGACAAAGGTTATAATTTTTATTCACTAATGAGGGTGTGACCGTCTCTAGAAGGAGTGATAACTCAGTTGCATTCAAGGTGTGTTAAAGGGAAGACTTTATCTAGTTGACTTCAACAAAGATCAAGCCACACTTGACACATGCTTCATTGCAAAGACCAACATGGGTTGGTAGTTGCATAGACAGCTAGCACATGTTGGTATGAGGAATCTTCAAAAACACCTTAAAGGTGATCACATCCGAGGTTTAAAGGATGTTGTTTTGGAGAGAGGCAGGCCTTGTAGCGCGTGCTAAGCAGGGAAGCACGTAGGAGTACCACATCCCGTGAAGAATGTCATGACTACAACATGACCGCTTGAGCTCCTCCACATGGATCTATTCGACCTAATTGCTTACATAAGCATCGGCAGTGATAAATATGGTTTTGTTATTGTCGATGATTTTTCGCGCTTCACGTGGGTTTTCTTTTTGCATGATAAGACAAAAACTCGAGGAACCCTCAAGAAGTTCATCAAGCGTGTCCAAAATGAATTCTCACTAAAGATCAAGAACATACAAAGTGACAATAGGACATAATTCATGAATACTCAAGTTGAGGAGATCTAGATGAGGAAGGAATAAAGCATGAATCTTCAGCACCATACTCTCCTCAACAAAAAAACGGAGTAGCTGAAAGGAAGAACCAACCACTCATTGAGATTGCAAGGACAATGCTCGATGAATACAAGACTATGGACAGGTTTTGGGCTGAAGCCGTTAACACCGCTTGTCATACCATAAATCTACTATATCTTCATCGGTTGCTCAAGAAAACGTCATATGAACTACTCACGGTTAACAAACCAAATATTACATATTTTTAAGTCTTTGGTTCAAAATGATATATTTTAAACAAAAGCCTAGGGCTTTGAAGTTCGCTTTATAGTCCGATGAAGGTTTCTTACTTGGGAATGATTCGATCTCCTATGCCGATCTTGTCTTCAACAAGGCCTCCAGACTTGTTGAAGTGGCACGTGACGTAGTGTTCGATGAAACTAATGGCTCTCAAGAACATCAAGTTAATCAATGTGTGCTAGATCAAGAAGAAGCTCCATGTCAAGCATCGAGAAGAATGGCATTGGGCGATGTTCGCCCACATGTGCCACCTCCAGATGCGACAGGATTATGGCGGGAGTCATCATAGTATTGCTAGGGTTAAACTTGTGTCCAATGTGTTGAACAACATAACATAAGAATTCACCGTTGACATGCTCATTAGTATCTAACCTAGGCTACGTATATGTATATTAGAAGCATTATAGGAGCAACTCACCTACTCTGAGTCTAATATTCATTAGGACCCATCTACCCTCTAGAATAGATTGCTTAGGTGTGTGTCACACTACCCATATTATCAACATACCCCTGTCTTGATAATTGATTAGTTTCCCATAGCTTTATCATAATAGTAGTGTTTACTTTACTCTGTTGTCTTCCTTTGGGATACATATGATACCCGGGGGAAAATCTTGGGTGAAATGCTACAACGGTATCTTTCGTGCACTTGCGGATGAGATCTCTTAATGTGTATGACTTGTGGTGTTGAGAACCATCAACAAGTAATTCTAGCACCTTTGTTGGGGAAGGCAAAGGAAATGAAGGATAGCTATCACTTGTGATTAAGCTATATGTACTAATAGTTATTAGATAGTATTAGCCTTGCTTGTTTTCTCCTTTTGTGTGAAAACAGGGTAGTGTCGGCTATCCCATGTCATGGGAAGGCCAACGAGAACGCAAGTACTCAAGTACAAGATGATTCATGGTGTACCTCAACAAATGTCCGCTAGGTAACACCATTGCCCTTTTGTGGAATAATTTCATCTTTCAGCAAGAGCCAAAGACATCCATTCCCAAGATTGGGGGAGGCTCCAAGAGTTTTTTTGGTTAGCCTCCACCACGGGGTGGATAGTCAGCTCTTCTTCCAACGCTCGTGTATTGGGTTGTTTTCAACAATCCATAACCATATTCGTGTTGGAACTTAAGGAGTCCTATTCTCATTCACTATGGATGAGATGATGGCCTCCACTCAAGGGGTGGGATTGAAGAATTCTCCAGTTCCCTTAGCTTGGTATGCACACCATTTAACAAGGTACACATGCTAGCTATGGAACTACACCTCCCATTGAAATATCATGAAGATAAAGCCAATGGAGAAGTGTTTGGATGATCCAAGCCATGGATATCCACACGATTTATGAAAATCCATATCAACATAAGCCACTTAAGGAATAATTTCCCTAAGACCTATGAGGATTCTTGCTTTCAAATGACAACTCCAATGGCTATAACCTACAACGAGGTCAAGGCTGGAATCAACATCACTCTTGTAATCAAGGAGGCTATGGGGATTTCAAGGGATTTAAGTTCAAATATACTACCTTGAAGTATCTTGACCATGGCAAGGCAAGAAATCAATACCACATCTTAAGGAATCCCTTGGCCAAGGACAAGAAACATAAAGAGCATTCAATATAGAATACGTTCCACAATCACTATTTGGGATTCCTACACTTCGACCAAGCCTGTGCAACCTAGGGCAAGTGACAGTGTGGATGAAGCATTTCTTGTTTGATTATGGAATCCACATTCCATCATACTCAAGGAAGCTTTTGATTCATGATCAAAGTATGGGTTAACTCTAAGTAATATAAAGAAGGTTGAAGTGGCACCCCTAAAGAAGGACAAACCTCACCATGTTTAAGAAAGAATATCTTCAAGAGAGAAAAGCCGTCACTACATCAACAAGTCTTCATCAAGATGATGGAGAGTGGAACCCCTGAAGAAGGACAAGCCTCACCATGTTGATGAATGAATATCTTCAAGAGAGAAAAGTTGTCACTACATCAACAAGTCTTCATCAAGATGATGGAGAAGCTAGGGCCATCATGTGACCCACATGTCCAAATGACAACTAGAGGAGGTTTGGCATGTCAAGTAGGAGAAGTTGTCCACATCTTCAACTTCTGGAGTGGACAACAAATCATCGCACTGAATAGAATGGAGGTAAGTCCTACTCATCAGGCTTCAAAAATTTGGTGAGTCCTTGTCAATATGTTAATTTGTAGTTATCTCATATTTGTTTTCCCAATTGCATATTTGAATTTACGATCAAATATTGCATTTACATTTAGCATGTTTGAATTTCCACACTTGCATCTTTGAAGGTAAAATTTTGAACCATCATAAATCTAAAATTTTGAATATGAACTCTGGGCATGACCATTTAAATTTATTTTTCTAATTCAACCCAAAAAGATTTGATTTATGCCTCATTGCATCCACAAGTTGTTTCAAGTCGGGCAAGACAATTTGACAATAGGGCTCAATCTTCTTTTGGATAATGTAACCCATTTTTTGAGTTGTTTTGTTTGTTCTTGATTAATATGCAGCCAGGACAAAAATTGTAAAAGAGGTGGTTTTGCAAGAAAGAGGAGGCCACATCAAGATCAAGCCACCATTGGGAGGATTTGAGAACACAATTCTCCAATAAACTCATTTTTAGTTTAATATGATGACCCGATGGAGGAGCAAGATGAAGGTTAAACAAAATTATTTACCAAATCCAACCTCAACTTGGCATTTGATGTTGAACATCATGTCAATGCCAAAGTCCACGGCTATGAGTTTCTCAAACAAAGGCCTTCATCACCAGTTGCCCTTCAAATGAGTATGAGTTTATGATTTTTCATTGTTTGGTGTGACTTAGAATTGAATGCCGTTGCTTGCAATTATGAGGAAGGTTGCCACTTCCTCATCATTCAATTCTCATGCATCCTCAAAAGAGTAAGTCTTGGTATTGTCTTTTGGATATCCAAAAGGACACCTTACTTGTAAAAAATTAAAACAAGTTCCTAGAATCCCATAAACTTTTTTTTATAAAACTAGTAATTTTTTCCTAGGTCTAGAAAACAAAACTTTTTGGCATAACTTAATGGGTGGATTCACATGTAGCAACTTAAGCATAGTGATGACCATGATTTTATTTAATCTTCATACATATATGGTGTCACTAGATTTCAAACTCCTATGAATATGTGATATCCTTGATCTTAATTTGGAGTACATGTTTATGTGGAATCACTATATTTCAAATTCTCAGAGAAGTTCAGGAGGATAAAATTGAGAATCTTGTTTTCCATGATCTAAATGGTAACAATTGCTCTTGTGTAAAGAACTATTGTTGACGGTCCTTAATTTCAAAATCCGACCGTTAATTCCCTTCATAAAGCTATGGATCGGACAACCAACATAGTGGTAGGAGTTATTTACTAACTATCTCCACAAGTGTTGGTGCAATTGTGTATGCATGTGAATTATGCCCATGATTAGAGATATTTACAGGGACCAATCCAAGAAAAACACCTTCCGACCAATCACGCACAAGCACGAGGATTCTGGGGCACCAGAGGAGAAAAACAACAAAAAATGAGGGGAATCACCCATACCCATTATGGGGCCCCACAAAACAGCCTCCCCAAAGAATAACACCACGTTTAGGGCCACTAGAAATTTGGCTGAACAGCCAGGTCGGCCAACTAGGTAAACGCGCCTCACGTGTTGGCTCCTCATGGCTTGGAGATCATGATGGCAACTGAGTCCCTCACTTTTTTTGGCACCAAACTGACCTTTGGAGGGTATAAATATGGGGTAGGGGCTCCCTCACTCCACACACTAAAAGCTTGAGTCTAGTACTCCACTCCAAAGGCGTAGCGCTGCCAAAGTGCTTAGAGACACTACAAGGATTCCGTCTTGTTGCAATGATTGTACTGCAACGAATACTAAATCATTGCAGTAAGCTTGGTCTTTTGCTATGATTCACTAGTTTGTGGAATTAGGATCTATCGTCACGAAACACAATCGTTGCATTAGGACTTGTTGCGTTGAATCACTGGTTTGTGGCATTAGAGTCTTATTGCCACGGAACACAATCGTTGGATTAGGATCTGTTGCCATGAATTAGTAAACAATTGCATTAAGATCGTAATTCCATGAAACACAATCGTTGCATTAGGATCTATTGCCACGATTGTACCGTTTTGTGGCATCAAGATACTAATGCAACGGAACCCAATCGTTGCATTAGGATGTGTTGCAACGATTCACTAGTTCGTGGCGTTAGTATCTATCGCCACGGACCACAATCGTTGCATTAGTATGTGTTTCCATGATTCACTTGTTCATGGCGTTATGATCTATCGCCATGGACCACAATCGCTGCATTAGGATGTGTTGCCACATTCTCTGGTTTGTGAGCTTTAGTATCTCTTGCTGTGGAACACAATCGTTGCATTAGGATCTGTTGCCACGATTCACAAGTTTCTGGAATTAGGATCTATCACCATAGAACACAATCGTTGCATTAAGATCTGCTGCCACGATTCACAAGTTCGTGTCATTAGGATCAATCGCCACAGAACACAATCGTTGCATCAGGATCTGTTGCCACGATTCACAAGTTCGTGTCGCTAGGAACTATTGCCACAAAACACCATCGTTGCATTAGGATCTGTTGCCACGATTCACAAGTTCGTGGTGTTAGGATCTATCACCACGGAACACAATTGTTGCATAAGGATCCGTTGCCACGAATCACATGTTTGTGGCATTTGGATCTATCGCCACGAAACACACTCGTTGCATTACGATCTGTTGCCACGATTTGTAAGTTCGTAATGTTAGGATATAAGAACACAGTCGTTGCATTAGGATTTGTGGCGACGATTCACAATTTTGTGGCGTATGCATCTATCACCACAGAACACAATAGTTGCATTAGTATCTGTTGCCACGATTCACATGTTCGTAGCATTAGGGTCTATCGCCACGAAACATAATAGTTGCATTATGATTTGTTGCCATGATCCACGAGTTCCTGGTGTTAGTATCTATCGCCACAGAACACAACCGTTGCATTAGGATCTGTTGCCACGATCCACGAGTTCGTGGCGTTAGGATCTACCACCACGGAACACAATCGTTGCATTAGGAACTTTTTACACGATCCACGAGTTCATTGCGTTAGGACCTATCGTCACAGAACAAACTCGTTGCATTAGGATCTGTTGCCAGGAATTACTAGTTCGTTGCATTCGGAATTTCTACAGGAACGTCATTTCAAATTCTGGGTATCTTGTAAGGAGGTGGGATTATTTAATATAGGCTTGCTTCTATAAGTTTGCAGCTAAAATAGAAGAGCGTCTTCTATCTTTTAATAAAAATCAAATAGTTCACAGCTAGCTCACACAGTACTTATATGAAAAATCATCATCTTCGCCGTTCTCTCCCCCCCCCCCCCCCAATAATGGAGGTACATGACCATCATTGATATATGTATCATCGTTGTCGCCGTCATCATCTTCATTTTATGAAACATCACCAGTTGCTCCATCAATGTCATTCCTAGCCCATGCGGTCGTATCCTCATCTATGTGTGGCATATTGTATCAGTAAGTCGATCATCAAATGTCTCAGCCTCCATCGTCTCAGTGATATTATTTTCACTATCTCCAGGGGCATGGCAAAAAGGTTTTGTGGCTTCGTTTTAACAACTGTAGCCCATTTAGGTTGCTTCACACTTTGAACGTAAAAAACTTGTTCCTCTTGGGTGGCTACAATGTAACGCTCATACTTAAATTGAGAAAGAGTAGTCTCAACATATATCATTCCGTATTGATCCATTTTGTAGCCTCTACTTTGGGTCTGACCGGAAGAATGCCGATCAAACCTATCACATTGAAATAACAGAACCTCTTGGTTTTTTACAAAATCAACATAAATCATTTTCTTGATTACTCCAAACCATTCATCATCAACACCAACAACACTATTTTGCGTCCATAAATCTTTCTCCACCTTTACAATTTGAAAGAAAAAGCCATTTATGAATGATCGACTAAAAAAATGTGCTCAATGATTAGGTACTCTAGATAATGTATACAAATAATCAGATACTTTGCCTTCTTTGTGTAATGTTGTAATGAGTACACACTAGTATAAAGGGGATCATCGATAAACCAACTTCAGAACACATATTTATTCAATATTTCATCAAAGTATAAACTTGCACGTACTTACTCATTTCTGAAACCAATTAACAATCTCATCTTTATGGCATTTTTGAACATCACGAGAATGAATCTTTTTCAGTTCTTCAATATGCTCACCGAAAAGGGTACAAAATTAAATTAGCCATCTACAATAAGCATGAACCAATATAGTATAGAACATTTGAGTTATACGTACTTGATCCATGGAGCGGTCTCTTCAACATTATTAGGAATAACACACAATCATTGACACATGCATCGATCTTTTGGTAGTCCAGCCCTAGGTCACGAACAACCTTCTGAACTTTATCGAGTGTATTCGGAATGCAGTGGCCCTCTGGAAGCACATATGAGAATAGTTCAAGGATCAACTCACACGCTTTTTTGCTCAAACCAGTTAAACACTTTATCGTGTACAACCTGACAATGAAGGATAATTGGGTCACCTTCTCAAAACATAGATACAACTCCTTTTTGGCATCATTTAATATGTCACAGAATGCCTTTCCACACCTAGTTGGCTCCTTCTGGTTTATAGCATTTTCTGGAACATCAACATCTGCTGAAGTACCACAATGATCAGTGCCTCTATGTATACTGCACAACATATTTTCAATAGCGGCATCATCAAAAAATTTCTCCTCATTATTTGCTGATTGCTCATCACTATTTTTCTCAACTCATTCTTTTCCATGGTGTACCCAACAAGTATAATCCGATGACATCCCATTATGAAGAAGGTGAATATGTACTTCCTTGAGTGTCCCATGGCAAATATTACGACATTTCATACAAGGGAAAGACATAGTTCCTCCTTCTGGAGTACCCTGGAATGCAAAATTTAAAAATGACTTCATTCAATCCTGCCACTCCTTCGTACACCTTTTTTTCCCCATCCATGTCTTATCTTCTAACATCGCTTGCAAAAATTCAATCAGCTTATCCGTAAGAGGATAGATTTACAATAACATTATGTGTGCAATTGTACCTAGCGGTGTTGCTCCTCCACGTGCAGAAGCAGCTGTATGCTCCTCCACGCGCGGTGGCCGGCGGATGCTCGTCCAAGAGCGTGGCGGCCGGCGGATGCTCCTCCAAGCGCGTTTCATACAGTCGGGAGAGGTGCCGTTGGGGGATCGAAGAGTACTGTAATAAAAAATTCTTTTTATTTCTTATTTTCCTTCTTTATTCGGCGTGAAAAAAAATTGACCGTCGCGGGTAGCCAGCTAGGACAAAGCGTACGTGAAGCTATCATAGTAAGCCCAGCACTGCACTGGGCCGTTTGTTACTCATGGGATGAAACTGCGCTGGAACGTTTGGTGTTTGTCCCTATGAAACGTGATCCCATCTACGAGCAAGTTAATGTAGAAATGGGGATGGTATTTCGATCAAAATAAAGCATACGCATAAAATCTCTTGAGCCGCAACAGCACAGTGATATAAACAAGTATTAAATACTAGAGATGGAGCCAAACAGTACTGTTGAATGTAACCATTCCAGGCAACAAACTAATCAACATAACTGACTGTTACATAATCCCCAATAAACACAAAATAAACTAATCGACACATCTAGTCTGCAACACTTCCCTTCAAGCAGTCGTAATAACTTCTGGCCGTGTATAGGAGTAGTGGTAATGATGACACCGCGCATAGGGGCATAGGGCGAGTGGTACATTGCAGTACTACCTATCTTTTTCTAACATTTTTCTCGTCCTTCCTTTTCTTTTCTCTCTGTTCATTGTCTCAACTTTTCTTTCCAGTCCTCGCTACTTGTTGCGTTTTCCTATTACTGGAGTAATGTATATTCTACTACTACTACTACAATACTTTACAGAGCACGTTGCAGGCCCCGCTACGGGCGATCTCCTCTGGCACCTCTAGCAGCTTAAAGCACCATACCGGCGGTGTGAAGGGTCATTCATTAACATAGAATGCGGATAGAACAGATAGTTCACTAAACAAACAGATAGAAAAACAAATAACAGATGGAACTAACACACGAACAACATTGAGTTCATCGACATAAAAAATTACTACAAAACAAGAAAACGACATCATGAAACAAGAAAAACAACATCGATCACAACCTTATAAGTTATTTCCCAGACCGGATAGCATCCCAAGGCAGAATGTGAAATGCTCGTGCCTAATCCTACATTATTCACTACAGAAGACCCTGCAGCTGCTCTACCCTTGCTTCTCGTAGCCGGGAGCCGTCCACGGGTCAAGCTCCTTGTTGGCCAGTGATATCATCGGCGGTCTCTGAGTCGGGCACGGATGTGCCCACGTTAGATTACTGATTTTAGCCAGGGCTTGAGTCCGACACCAGATGCACTCATTGTTGGCCTTTATGATGGTGACGGACCCAGCCGATTCTCACCGATGTCGACCTCACATTCTACCTGCTGAATATACTCGATGTCGTCGCGTGCCCCGCAGTTAGCGTCATAGCAGAGGAGGCCAGCCCCGATCGCCCGGGAAAGAAACTGGGCGAACGGCTCCACGCGATCGACTGCGATAACGAGCTTGAGCCCGATGACGTAGCTTGCATGAGGCTGGTCGAGGATGGCTAGGTTCTCCACGAGGGCTTTTTAGCACTCCAGGTCGTGCCACATCCTTCGGGTCTCCAGCTCCAGCGGCACACGCCTGCCAACGGCCCTATCCCAGCACGCCGCATGCATGGCCTTGCATGTGGCACGGAGACTTGAGAGTTCTTCCAAGGGTTGCAGGGAGCTTGCGACAAGGCACCCCGCGATCTCGACCGCAATATCGTGTATGAACGACAACTCCATAGGCTTCGGCATCACCGAGCTATGAAGGGAACTAATGAGGGTGCGCGCGGCGAAGACAAAGAGGAAGCTAGAGTACGCGTGGAAAAGACAGTGGTGTGTCTTTAGAGTACGTGTGAAGAAGACGACGGAGACGCGTACTGATGGGGGTCGCGTAATGCAGGTGCATTAAGGGTCACTTACATGTGAACACCATAGCCTATGGGACCCACGCCTCTCTAGATTCACTGATGGGACACGCAAAGTAATGGAACCACCCTGTTTTCAACATCAGCACAAGAATAATATCCTGTCATCAATAGATATAACATACTATGTCTGACAGTATTAAGGCTTTGTTTGGAAACACAATATTTTTAGTGTTTTAGAGCAATACTTTGGTATTTGAGATTACCCTTGTATTTTTTACAGAATGGTCTTTGGCAACAAACTAAAAACTATGTATTTAAAAGTATGGTTCTGTCTATACTACGATATTTTTTGGTGTATACATAGAAAACTTTTGGACCGAACCAATGTTTTTCTTTGCTTGCTTCCTCTTAATGCTTCCTACTTTGCTCCAAACAGTCTTAGGCTTTGTTTGGGAACACATTAATTTTGTAGTTTTGGAGAAATACTTTGGTATTTGAGATAACCACGGTATATATGTTTTACAGAATGGTGTTTGGCAACTAACTCAACTACTATATGTTTAAAACTATGATTTTGTGTATTCTACTGTACTTTTGGTGTATAGAAAACTTTGGTCCGAACCAAAGTTTTTCTCTGCTTGCTTCCTCTTGCAAAAATATCTAGATAATTAAGTGTGGTGGATTTACGTAGTTGCATGGGATATACATATTTGTCCATTTTTTTTTTGCAAAACTATCAAGTGATATATCCTATGTCATAAATATTACATAACTAAAAATATTATAAAATATAAAACTTTTAAGCGTAGCAAAGAGCAATCAGAGAGGAAGAGCAAAATTTTAAGCCTAGGGAATAAAATATAAAACGAGGCTACACGGCTGGCCGGGTACACGTATGGTTCGAGTGTGCCGGTGCACCTTAACCCTTGTCGTGCGTCCCATGTCAACTATATTTTTAGGTTTGGTTAAATCTATCTTTGACAAATGATTTATGTAATTTTGATATGTTTTAACAATACAAGAATTGTAATTTTAGATTCACCATAAAAAATATTTCCATAATACATAAAAATTGAGTCCCATAAACCATTATAAATAAAATTATATAGTTTAGTTAATCGTGCGTACGTACATATCATAGATGAAACAATATATGAGCTTACTCGAGCTTTTTGAGCTTGAGCTCATCAAGCTCGCAAGGCCTTGGCTCGTTTAGAATTGGCACAATACTCAACTTCATCCTCAAACTTTAATTCGAAACTGAGTTTCGTCCTTGAACTTTCAAATTGGTCAAATATTTAGTCCCTCAATTTCACACAACCGTTTCACTTTCATCCTTAGTCTGAGTTAGACATTCACATTGGCATGCCACATAAGCTATTATGCCACATCATCTACCCTGGCCACCTCACATAGAAAAAGATAATAATTTTTTATCATCTTAAAAATAAATAGCTAATTAATTAGGGTGGATTTACGTAGCTGCATGGGATATACATATTTCTCCTCCATTTTTTTCCAAAACTATCAAGTGATATATCTTATGTCATATTACATATGTAAAAATATTGTAAAATATAAAAAATTTAAGCCTAGGGAAGAACAAAAACAGCAAACAGAGAGGAAGAGCAAACTTTTAAGCCTAGGGAATAAAATATAAAACGAAGCTACTCGGCTGGCTGGGTACACGTACGGTCCGGTGGTGTCGGTGCACAATAAACCCCGTCGTGCGTCCCATGTCAACTATATTTTTAGGTCTGGTTAAATCTATCTTTGACCAATGATATATGTAATTTTGATCTGTTTTAACAATACAAGAGTTGTACTTTTAGATTCACCATGAAAAATATTTCAATAATATATAAAAAATTTGTCCCATAAACCATTTTTAATAGATTTATATAGCTTAGTTAATCATACGTACATACATATCATAGATGAAAACTATAAATGAGCTTACTCGAACTTTTCGAGCTTGAGCTCATCAAGCTCGCAAGCTCTTGGATCGTTTAGAATTGGCACAATACTCAACTTTGTCCTCAAACTTTCAATCAAAACTCATTTTGGTCCTTGAACTTTCAAATGGGTCAATTATATAGTCCCTCAACTTCACACAACCGTTTCACTATCATCCTTAGTCTGAGTTGGAAATCCACATCGGCATGCCACATAAGCTATTATGCCACATCATCTACCCCGGCCACCTCACTTAGAAAAGATAATAATTTTTATCATCTTAAAAAATAACTAGCTAATTAATTGCGGTGGATTTACATAGTTGCATGGGATATACATATTTCTCCTTCATTTTTTTTGCAAAAGTATCAAGTGATATATCCTATGTAATATTACATATGGAAAAATATTGTAAAATACAAATCTTTTAAGCCCAGGGAAGACCAAATAGAGCAAACAGAGACGAAGAGCAAACTTTTAAGCCTAGGGAATAAAATATAAAATGATGCTACACGGCTGGCCGGGTACACCTACGGTCTGGGTGTGCCGGTGCACCTTAACCCCCATCGTGGTCCCATGTCAACTCTATTTTTAGGTTTGGTTAAATTTATCTTTGACCAATGATTTATGTAATTTTGATCTATTTTAACAATACAGTAATTGTACTTTTAGATTCACTATGAAAAATATTTCCATAATATATAAAAATTGTGTCCCATAAAACATTTTTAATAGAATTATATAGTTTAGTTAATCATACGTACGTACATATCATAGATGAAAACAATAAATTAGCTTACTCGAGCTTTTCGATCTTGAGCTCATCAAGCTCGCAAGCTCTTGGCTCGTTTAGAATTGGCATAATACTCAACTTCATCCTCAAACTTTCAATCAAAACTCAGTTTGGTCCTTGAACTTTCAAATGGGTTGATTATTTAGTCCCTCAACTTCACACAACCGTTTCACTTCCATCCTTAGTCTGAGTATGACAGCCACATTGGCATGCCACATCATCTACCCCAGCCACCTCACTTACAAAAAGATAATAATTTTGTATCATCTTAAAAAATAACTAGCTAATTAATTGGGGTGGATTGACGTAGTTGCATGGGATATACATATTTCTCCTCCATTTTTTTCTGAAAAACTATCAAGTAACATATCCTATGTCATATGACATATGTAAAAATATTGTAAAATATAAAACTTTTAAGCCTAGGGAAGAGCAAACAGAGAGGAAGAGAAAATTTTTAAGCCTGGGGAATAAAATATAAAACGAAGCTACACAGCTGGCCGGGTACACGTACGGTCGTGCGTCTCGTCTGCAACACTATTTTTAGGTTTGGTTAAATATATCTTTCACCAACGATTTATGTAATTTTTATTTGTTTTAACAATACAAGGATTGTACTTTTAGTTTCATGATGAAAAATATTTCTATAATATATAAAAATTGTGTCCCATAAAACATTTTTAATAGAATTATATAGTTTAGTTAATCATACGTACGTACATATATAGATGAATCAATAAATAAGATTATTCGAGCTTTTCAAGCTTGAGCTCATCAAGCTCGCAAGCTCTTGGCTCGTTTAGAATTGGAACAATACTCAACTTCATCCTCAAACTATCAATCAAAACTCAGTTGGGTCCTTTAACTTTCAAATTGGTCAACTATTTAGTCCTTCAACTTCACACAACTGTTTCACTTTCATCCTTAGTCTGAGTTGGACATCCACATTGGCATGCCACATAATCTATTATGACACAACATCTACCTCGGCCACCTCAATAAGAAAAGATAATAATTTTTTATCATCTTAAAAAATAACTAGCTAATTAATTAGGGTGTAGTTGCATGGGATATACATATTTCTCTTCCATTTGTTTTTTGCAAAACTATCAAGTGATCTATCCTATGTCATAAAACATATCTAAAAATATTGTAAAATATAAAACTTTTAAGCCTAGGGAAGAGCAAACAAAGCAAACAGAGAGGAAGAGCAAACTTTTAAGCGTAGGGAATAAAATATAAAACGAAGCTACACAGCTGGTTGGGTACACGTACGGTTCGGGTGTGCCGGTGCACCTTAACCCCCGTCTTGCATCCCATGTACAACTCTATTTTTAGGTTTGGTTAAATCTATCTTTGACCAATGATTTATGTAATTTTGATCTATTTTAACAATACAAGAATTGTACTTTTAGATTTACCATGAAAAATATTTCCATAATATATAAAGTTCTGTCCCATAAACCATTTTCAAAAGAATTATATAGTTTAGTTAATCATACATACAGACATATATAGATGAAAATAATAAATGAGGTCACTCGAGCTTTTCGAGCTTGAGCTCATCAAGCTCGCAAGCTTTTGGCTCGTTTAGAATTGGCACAATACTCATCCTCATCCTCAAACTATCAATGAACATTCAGTTTGGTTCTTGAACTTTTAAATTGGTCATTTATTTAGTCCCTCAACTTGACACAACTGTTTCACTTTCATCCTTAGCCTGAGTTGGACATCCACATTGGCATGCCACATAAGCTATTATGCAACATCATCTACCCCGGCCACCTCACTTAGAAAAAGATATTATTTTTTTATCATATTAAAAAATAACTAGCTAATTAATTGGGATGGATTTACGTAGTTGCATGTGATATACATATTTCTCCCCCATTTCTTTTTTGCAAAAGTATCAAGTGATATATCCTATGTCATATTACATATGTAAAATATAAAACTTTTAAGCCTAGGGAAGAGCAAACAGAGAGGAAGAGCAAACTTTTAAGCCTAGGGAATAAAATATAAAACAAAGCTACAAGGATGGCCAGGTACACGTACAGTCCGTGTGTGCCTGTGCACCTTAACCCCCGTCGTGCGTCCCATGTCAACTCTATTTTGAGGTTTCGTTAAATCTTTATTTGACCAATGAATTAGTTTATTTTGATATATTTTAACAATACAAGAATTTTACTTTTAGATTCACCATGAAAAATATTTCCATAATATATAAAAATTGTGTCCCATAAAACATTTTTCTTCATTGACCAATTTTGGATCCCACTGATCTCTTTAGCATGCACTCACACTAGCTCCTCTCTAGTGGCTGGACCCAGGGTATCCCGTGGCCCACCCAGCATACCTAGTGGGTGCACCCGTGAGAAAAGTTGTTGTTGTTGTACGTGTTGTTTGGTTGAGACAATATGCAACTTGTGGTCATAACGATAAGAATTAAAAAACAGAAAGAGTATACCAGATTCAAAATTTTCATTACTTTATTTACTCGGGCCCGTCAAATTCGGAGAATCCTCCTCTCATATCATAACTGCATCAATTATATATCGACACCCGTTTCCAAAATTGAAACTAGAGGTGTATATGAAGGTTTGCACAAGAGAGATATCGCGCCGCGCAGTCGCATACGGCAACCATAGGGACGACTCGGAGAGAGGACCCAATTGCGGGGACTCCAGTGTACAACGTAGCATTTGAGGACGACGTGATCACCACCACCGTGACGTCCTCTGACGAGGCCTTAGAGGACTGGCTTGATGAGATCCTCTCCGTCCATCATCGGCGCCTTCACAAGCTCGTCGTCAGGTTTGACGTCTAGTGGCGCCCCAGCTACTCTGTAGACCAGAACCTCGTCGCCGTTCTACAGATATGCATTGGGTGCCACTGCCTCATCTTCCATGTCATCCATGCTGACTACTTCCCCGACGAGCTGGAAGATTTCCTCGGTGATTCCCACTACCTCTTCGTCGTCATGGATGTGGAGGGTGACGCCGATCGAATTTGGAAGGACTAGCCGCTGAAGAGGTAGTGGAGGAGGCGCCGGCAGTGGATGTGGAGGTGGCGAAGGAGGAGGTGGACAAGTCTTCTGAGTAGAGTAGGATTAGTAGTAGTTTCTTCTTTTGTTTTCTATGTGTTTTTTCTTGTTTTTAATATATGTGTTTTTTTATGTTAATGAAAAATGTCTTTTATGTCCATGAACAATGTGTCCTACAGTATGCATCAACGAAAAACTCCGCCTTTTATCGAAAAACATCGCATATGAACATTAACACATTAGTAATATTATATCTTTTAAATATTAAACACATTAGGATGTAGTATTATATTTCCAAAAATTACAGAAATAAAAAGCTTGACCGTGTAACTATACATCGCATACGGATGATGCAAATACTAATTTATTTTATTTCTTTTCTCTTTAACAGCTGTCATCGTGCCCCCCCCCACCCCGGGTGGCCCTACGCGGTAGCCCCTTCCGCCTAGGCCCCGAGACGGGCCTGCCTTTAAGAACATCCGCAGCGGTTTCCTTTAAAACATAATCTATGTCTCTATCCCTTTATACTTCCAATATATCCTATATACATACAGTATTTCACTTTGGACACTTACTCTATACATCCAGTAATCTAATCCATATTTACAGTCTAGTAATCTTTACAATAAACCACTGTGGATGGTCTAGCACCTTGGTGCGGGAATTGAATTCTCCACGGTAGGGTCGCATAGATGTCTCTATGCGGCCATGCCCAGATGGTTGCCACATACGTTCACACTCTAAATCTTACAGCCATACGGCTAAAAGGGCGCACTGCACGGTTCCCGCGACTGTGCCACCCTGCCCTGATGATTGCCACATAGGCCAATAACCCGAATCTTGCAGCGCGCACGGGCGCAACACAACAATCGAACAATTGATGAACGTCGTCTCAAAGTGTGAAGCGACCCGTGTATGGAAAAAGCCAACATACTGTTAGAACTAATGCTAACGAATAAATTGTATATTATGGAAATAATTTCAAGGATGAATCTAAAAGTACAATTTTTATATTGTTAAAATTGATCTAAATTACATAAATCATTGGTCAAAGGTAGATTTGACCAAACCCAGATATAGAGTTCAAATGGGATGGAGGTAGTATAATAGAGGAAACAAAAAACACTCTCTCGGTATGACAGTAACAAGCTATCCAGTGACGAACACTGGTTTTTATATTATTCGTACTGTCATTTCAACAAATGGGTACAACACCTTTTATAGGCTTTGAGCACACATACTCCACGTCCGAATGACTCGGCGCTAAGTGTGCACGATCCCTCATGTGCACAAGCACGACTCGGTCAAGAAGATCTTTGTCTGGTTGCTTGTCTTGGATTGGATTGACTTTGATTAATTGGATGGTCCACTCATGTGTTATTTGTTTCACGGTCAGACAGACAGTGTGATCCAGTTTCGATGAATAATCCTCGTAGATGCTGGATGAGATGGTCTAGGAAATTTGGTTGGATGAGTCCATCCACCTTATGTAATTATGCTTCTTAGTAATGTAATTAGTGATAATTAACTTGTTTATTGTTTATTAATAATTACAATTATGATATTAACATTAATATTTGCTAGTAATAGATAATTAGTATATAATTATTTAATATTATGAAATTATCAACTTAGATGATTCAATAATCCACCCAAGCTTCATCCAACCTACAAAACAAAAAATTGGCTCGTCCAGTCCATCCAACCAAACGTTAATTTACATAAAGAAGTGGGTGATCCTATATCCAATCCAACTTCGACGTCAAACCAAACGAAATTGATCGACTAAGCACTTTGTCACATGCCAGTAGTGTACACACGTACACGACCTCAACACCGGGTTTAGAGTGCATCGTACGAGGACTAACCACTTGATCGGGCCAAACAGCGAACACTCAAGTAATTAGCATACACCTGCAAGAGCAACTACCTGGTCACATCCTGCGCATACGAATGGCAACTCCGACCAACTTATATATAATTTATACTATGTGCAAAGAATTTTTCTTTTGCATGACCCAAACAAGCTCTTCTGGGCAACTAATAATCAGCATGTGACCAATGAGCCTCTGACCTGACTACAAAATAAAATAATTTATAGCTATCTACAAAATATACCTTATATATACATATATATATATATATATATATATATATATATATATATATATATATATATATATATATGACGATCTTTCAACAGAAATAGAAAAAAACGCGCATAACGTCGTCATACATGATCATCGACGTCTCTCTCACATGCATGTTATAGTTGTCCATGCATGCTACGCCTCAAACATATGATCATTGAGCCTCAAACTATATATTATATATATGACGATCTTTCAAGAGAAAGAGAATATATATATATATATATATATATATATATATATATATATATATATATATATATACATATCACATGTTAGTTGTCATGCATATGCTACACCCCAAACATGATCAACGAGCCTCAAACATGATGATCGTTCAACATAAAAGAGAGAAAACAAGCTTAACGTCATCATAAATGATCGCCGATGTCTCTCTGTCGTGCATGTGTTATAGTTGTTGCTACGACGACCCAAACGTATTATCAGCGAGCCTCAAACTATATATATATATATATATATATATATATATATATATATATATATATATATATGACGATCTTTCAAAAAAATTAGAAAACATCTAACGTCATCAAACATGCATGATCGAGGTCTTTTGCGTGTCAAACTGAAAAACATGAACGAGGTTTTGTGATATATGTATGTGTTAATGAATGAATGTGTAGTGTGTGTTCATCGTGTTTCTCAGGAATGACAATTCATAAGGAGGGATTTGATTATTTTTTGGACAAATGAATGATTTAGTTACCAAGTGAATGTGCTCTAAGTTCAGTGATGTGTTGTGTCTAAGGAGGAGGAGGGGGATTTAGAATTTCTTTTGTTGTTTTTCATTTCTTGTGTGTCTTCTATTTTTTGTCTTGTGTTTTGTGATGATCATTCAACTATATATAATGATCTTTCAACAAAAAGAGAAAATGTGTAATGTCCTGAAACATGATCGAGGTCCTTTGCGTGACAAACTAAAAAACTGGAACTGAAAAACTGGAACTGAAAAACTGAAACACCGTGGGACGGGCCTACAAAGTATGCTAGGTAGGCCATTGCATACCTGGACCCTTTTTGTGTCAAATTAAAAAACCGCCTGTAAAGCCGAGGGATGCATCGAGCCGTTGCGATAACCTAGAGGAGGCAAACCGCGGTTTGGAGTAACTCTGACCCACCCGCCAGTTCGAAAGCACAGTTTTTGAAGTGTTCGATCATCTCCACTCATGCGCTTAGACGACGTCCGGCTATAATGGCATGCCGTCTTCTTGCATCTCTGCCACACTACTCCATTTATCGTAGCCTCCAAAATTCTCCTCTCGCTTCTCAGTCACACCACCGTCGACCACCTCTCGCTCTTTCTCCGCACCTCCGTTGTCGCACAAATGCGTAGCCCCATACTGAAGCGATCTAGGACATCGACGTCATCCGAAGCTTCATCTTCTCTGTTTCTGTCTCCGCAAATGCCAAAGGAACTGGAGGCGGTGCACACACCTCCTCCGTCCTCTTCTCTGCCCGTGGCCCTCGCACCTCCTCATCCTGTTTTGGTTGAGGAGACTATCCGCCTCCTCCAATACTGCATCGACGAACTCGATTGGCGCTTGAAGGAGGCCACCGAGATCCTGTCTGCCGCTGTCGAGCAAGCAAAAAAGCTCGACAAATTGGCGCGGGATGTATTTTCCGATACATCTTTTTCGTGTGACCGTATGGGTCTTGGGAAACTTCCAGTCTGCACCAGCATGGACACCGTCGACCACTACTGCTTCGGGTTAGGCGTTGTGGACGGTCGTCTCGACGCCCTCCATGAGACGATCGGGGAGGTGGCTGGGGTGGAGAGCCGCCAGCATCTTCTAGAGACCGTCGCCCGGAAGCTTCGGACTCAATTGTCGGAGGAGGCGGCGGCAGCAGAGGAGGCGGCAACGGCGGAGAAGGAGGTGGGGTAGATCTCCTCCGACTCCAAGTAGAGTAGTATTTGTAGTTTTTATTTTTCTTGTTTTCTATATGCTTTCGTAGTTGTTGTTTCTAATATATGTGTTGTTTTTATGTTAATGCAAAATGAATTTTCTGTTCACGATCAATGCGTCCTATGCAGTATCGAAAAGCAACTCCTTTCTGAAAAGGGGTGAGATAACTGGTGTTCAATGTCTAGCCAAGATTTTGTTTTGTTGCAAAAATTGACGACTCTTGGTTGAAACTCCATTGAGATCGTGGTTGAGGCTGTGTTCCTCCTCTTTTGTGTTCTTTCACTCAATTTTGTCATTTGTAGTCGGCGGTGAAGACCGATGGTGACCGATTTTACATAATCTTAGCCCTTGATTGATCTAGCTATCAAACTTCACTAAGGCTAAGGTTACTTCTGCACTTCATACTAAAAAGTTCATGGAGAACATACTCATGGATCAACATTAAGGATGGATGGCCACTTATCAGTTTGGGGTTCAATCTATAAATCGGCCTCCCGATGTTCTCATCGATGCATGTCTACAATAAAATTTTAGTTATCGTCTCTCATGCGTGGAGCCACAGAGTGTGACATCCCTGTCACACATCGGATTCTAAGGATTTCGATGATCTCTTCAAGGACGCGACTTCAAGCAATTGCTCATGTCGACGTCTGGTTCTTGGGACCCTTCCCGTCCACACCAGCATGGACTCCATAGCGCCGACCACTACTTCGGGTTAAGCATCTTGGCCGCTCGTCTCGACGCCCTCCACGAGAGGATCGCGGAGGTGGCTGTCGTGGAGGGCCACCGACACCTTTTACACATACCAACGCCCGGAAGTTTCAGACTCATGTGCCGAACGAGGAGGAAGAGGCGGGGATGGCGGCGGAGGATGTTGAGGAGACCAATCCTCCGAGTAGGGCAGGATTTGGAGTAGTTTTTCTTTTTCTTGTTTTCTATGTGTTTTTGTATTTTTGTTTGTAATATATGTGTTGTTTTTATGTTAATGAAAAACATCTTTTATGTTAATGGACAATCTGTCCTATGCAGTATCAAAAAATATCTACTGTTTGTTTGTAACTTGGGACGTTTTATATTGCATGTGTCTGAAAAGACTCAAATCCGATAAAAATTCAGGCAACCATAGGTAACACTAATCCGGAAAAATTTCATAATTGACGAGATTTTTTCTATAGCTCATACATTGACAAAAAATCGTGGCGCATGTGAAAAGGTATTTTTAGTAGTAGTATATACTGTATGTTAACATTTCATTGTGATTTGTGTTAGAGAATGCTGATTGTTTGCCATCGTCCTTGCATGGACTTGGGTGTTCTATATTTGCATATCGTTTGCATTAGCACATATACATTTGGCAATTCATATTTTTGTTCGTATTTTTTGGAATGTCCCACTAGCTAGCAGATGACTGCTTTTAGATTTTGATCTCCATGCATGGCAACAAATATGAAGGGGATATAGCAGTCGCACGGCGAGCAAGCAGCTGGGCCATACTGTAATTAAGAAGCGAGCAAGATGTTCGAAGAAGTCTACCAAAATTTTGATCTCTCTACCTTTTTGTTGAGTGCCCTTATGCACGCACAGTATGGGCCAATGTTGCAGGCTGGACTCAGACCATGACTACGCACCCTCGGAATTGTGAGCAGGAAGACCAGGTTGATACTTGGTCTGAGCGTTTATCTGGAAGTGAGGACAAACGGAGAAGGAAAGCCGGCGTTTCTTTGGTGATACTAGTGAGCTGGATGCAGTGGAAGGAGAGGAATCGTCGCATTTTCGAAGGCCAAGAGCTAACTCCTGAGCAGGTTACATGCATGATAAAGAGGAAGCAGGACAGTGTCAAATGGAAGGGGTAAAGTTAGACATTTTTTTAACACCACATAGACGATCGTGGATAGGAACAGAGGGATTAGCACATTAGGGGCGTAGAGGAGTTTTTGGAGTTAATGGTTGCTAATATTGTGAACCATGTAAATTGTAAATCATCTTCTTATATCAATATATGTCGGACCATTTGGTCTGGGGCTTTGGAAGAAAACCCTCTAGCTACAAGCACCATGTGTAGGAATCGACGTGACATGACATGTAATTAATCACGATTGCATGCGTGCACAAGGGCACGACTAGGGCAAAATTCTCCACGCCCGCGATATTTTATTCGTTCGTCTTGGCGCACCACAATTGAGATTTTGACAATTCAATTTTCAATCCCTGCACCTCCAATTTCAGCCCCGCGTATTGTAACCCTATTTCAGCCACGAAAAGTATAAATGGAAACACTGGCCTCCGTTCCCGACATACCGCTGCCCCTCTCTTCGGGTGATCTCTCAATACTCCAAATGTGTTGTACTCGTTGGCCTGTGTTCCAAACTTGTCTTCCTAAGAAATTCCCATGTTTTCATTTCCCACGGTTTTTACAATTTTTCTCCCCATGGATCTTGCAGTGACACATCGAAACTCTTGGTGGAGGTGACTCATGGGTACAACATCGGGCGACCAAGTTTGACTGGTTTTACCCAACCTCTTCGTCGCCGACACCTCCGTGCAACATCCCAAACTTCAGTTTTATGCTAGGTAAGTTCTACACGTTCCATGCCGTCTTCTTATAGAGCTATATTTGCTAGGTTCTACACAATATCCATGCAGTTTTGGGCTAGTTAAGTTCTACATGATCCATGCTAATATACAAAGATTATATAAATTAACAAAGAATATTTTCTACATGATCCAAACATGTATTCCTAAGATTTCCAGTTCCCACAGGTTTTACATTTTTTTCTTGTGGCTTTTTCAGATTGTACGTTTTTTCCTATTTCTTCATTTCTAATTCCTTTATTCCAAACAAACACTGTCAGTTTATAGAAACTACACCGTTCGATCCTAAATCTAGTTGATCATGTAACCTGACATTATCACTGTTATTTGGAATGACTAATTACAATATACTTATGCTCTTTACTTTAGAAAGGAGACAACAAACTGTGATGTCGTCTACTAGTATTCATGGTGGCCAACAAGCACCTGGTATAACTATAAATGTGTTTACAATCAAAATTAAAAAAAAAATTAGAAAAAAATAATTCCCATGCATGTTATGTAGAGAATATTGCAGCACATGATGTTCAGGAGCCCCGAGATACTTCATTCCCTGGTACTACAATGCATGAACCAACAACAGGTATAGATATACAAACCAGAAATACTCCCTCCGTCCCAGCATAACTTTATTTTTGGAGCTTAAAAAATACCACTACAACTCTATCAGTAGCTTCTAACCACCCTTATCACATCACATATTACTACCTGCTTCTCTCCCGTGCCATGTGTTTTGGCAGAGCGTGTTAATTTTTACTCATTTGGCATTGAATTTGGAGCATTTTGAGAGACTACATGTTGTCCTTTAAATGTGTATTGATGATGGGTATCATGGGCATTTGCATTCTTTGCTGAGACGATGTCTGAATCCTAGGAATAGAGATGAGTTGGGACAGAGGGAGTATGTATACAAGGCTCTATTAATTGTTTTAACATGCATTGCAATTCTACTTTCCTAGTCCCAGTTAATAGCTCATCAGCCCGTGTGATGGCGTGATTTTTTGGTGCCTCCACGCTGTGCTCTCCCGCAGCCAGCCACTCCGGTCGGCCCCGGTGCCCACGCCATACTGCTGGTCACCTCAGTGTCCTCCCCGACGCATCTCCCTTGCTAATCGTCACGTCCCATCCTTTGCGTGCCATGATGACCCCGCCACCCGCAAATCCCTGGCCTTTACGCACCATGCCACCAATCCTCCTCGTTAGTTGCTGCAGGTGATCTTGGTCAGACCGAATTGCTTTGTTGTAGCGTCGCAAGCTAGGACTATGCATTACTGCACCTGCAGTAGCTTCCACTGACAAGTGGACCCGATGTCTTGTTGGCCCACGTGTGAGTGGCAGCTATGGCAGGTGCAGTACTGCAGAGGATTTCAATCCCGCAGGCTGAATGCCTGATCTGTCTTGCATTCACCACCTGCTACCACTGGCATTCATTACTCGCCCTGCAACCAGTTCTCCTCGAGACGCGCTCCGGCTGATGTCAGTCAGACCGAATCGGTGAACCCAATCTTTGTCTATTCTAGAGTGGCCAAATCCTACACCCAACTTATTTATGAGAAGGTATGAAAAATAAACCATGCTTTTACTTTGTGTTGCAATCAATATGTATACCTAAATGTTGAATTTTACTTGTATTTTATGTAGCAAGACCTAGAGACTGGAGCAGAACCCAATGACATACAACTGTGGGAGGCAAGCCATTTGAAGAATGGTGAATGGCCAACCCGATCACAGGTAGAAGCTATACATGTGAGTAATACTTTAATCAATTCCCAATACGCATAAATATTTGCAATGTACTTGTGACTTTTCTTATCATCTATTGAGTCGGGCACTTGCCCAAGTGAACGACAAGGAAGCTGAGCAGGGAGGACCAATTCCAATTGAGGAGAGAAACCACATCTTCTAGTGTTGTTAAAGATCCTCAATTGTTTGTGCAGGATCACAGGTTCGGGGGCGCGGTTATATGGCTAACTCTACTGGTCGTGAACATTAACGTACGCGTATCCAGATGGCTGAGCACCTCGATGACCAAGTTGAAAACTTAGAAGAGAGAAATTCAGTCCTCAATCACCATGTGCAGGAGTCGAAAGGAAGAAATTATAGCTTAACCAACCAGGTGGACTGCATAAACCAGAAGAATGATGACTTACACATTCAAGTCCAGAACTTAGAAGGTCAGATAGCAGCCGATCGTGCACAAAGAGCTCAGGAAATGCATGACATGCGCCTCTCAATGATGGCTGAAATGCACCAAATAGTAATGGATACTCCACGAACAGGTACACAAGTAACTACTACTCAAAAAAGGGCCTACAATCTGGCCAACAAAAGGCACCTGTTCCAATTACTCTCGGTATTCTTAGGCAAGTTGTCCACATCAAGCAACGTCGTGTTAATAATTATTGAGTGTTGTTATGTATTTTGCAAGAATTGATGAATGTTTATTGTTAAATTTGCCATACGTATCACGTGCAAGCAAGTTGATTCTGTTGCCACTATTTTTCAAACCTGGTGCATTAGGCTTCTACTGCCGCTAATTATAAAATGTGGCATTATGAATTTCTTGTCATGAATGATAAAATGTTGCAATAGGAAGCTATTGCCACACATTATAAAATGTTGCAGTATAAACATTTGGCCACGACTCAAATGTTGCACTAGACTGCTATTGCCACCACGTAGAAAAAATTGCACTACAACATATTGCCACAGATGAGAAAATGTTGCATTACACCTCGAACGCTGCAAATCATTCAATGTTGCATTACAACCGTATTGCCACAGATCAGAAAACGCTGCACTACGAACCTATTGCCACAGATCAGGAAACGTTGCATTAGAAACCTATTGGCACAGTTCAAGAAATGTTGTATTACAAATGTGTTGCCACATATAAGAAAACGTTACAATACCTAACTATTCGCAACGAATGTGAAATCGTTGCAGTACCATACTATTTCTTACGGATCTGAAATTGTTGCAATGCAGTACTACTCACCACATTTGTGAACTCATTGCAATACCATACTATTTGCCACGGATGTGTAATCGTTGCAATACCATACTATTTGCCACAAATGTCAAAACGTTGCAATACCGTGATATTTATTGCAGTACGTTAAATCATCGCAATACATTAAATCGTTGCAATATCATACTATTTGCAACGGCTGTGAAATTGTTGCATCCACGGATGTGAAATTGTTGCTATAACCTGCTATTTGTTGCAATACGGTAAATTATTGCAATACAGTAAATTGTTGCAATATCGTACTATTTGCCACAGCTATGAAATCGTTGCAGTAACATACTTTTGCCACGAATGTGAAATCGTTGCAATACCCTGCTATTCGTTGTGATACGTTAATTCATCTCAATATGTTTAATAGTTGCAATAACGTACTATTTACCACAGCTGTAAAAATCGTTGCAATAACATACTATTGTCATGAATGTGAAATTATTGCAATACATTGCTATTTGTTGCAATACGGCAAATCGTTGCAATATGCTAAATTGTTGCAATGGCATATTGTTTGCCACGAATGTGAAATCATTGCAATAACATACTATTACTATGAATGTTAAATCATTGCAATACCAAGCTATTCATTGCAATACGTTAAATTGTCCCAATAGGTTAAATCATTGCAATAATATACTATTTGCCACTGATGTGAAATCGTTGCAATACCGTACTATTCATTGCAATAGGTTAAATCATCGCAATATGTGAAATCGTCGCAATACCTAACTATTTTCCATGCATGTGAAATTGTTACAGTACCATACTATTTGCCACGGATGTCAAGTCGCCGCAATAAACTATCGCCACGACACTTATTTCGATGATTCATAAAAACTAACGCCACGCTCTTTTTCATTGCAACAGTGACCTATTGCGTCAAAAAATGACATATTGCAACGATTTTTATCATTGCGATAACCCAGAATCCCTGCAGTGAGAATATGGAGACAGTGAGAAAGAGGAGGAGGAGGAGGCTCCGACTTGTCGGGCTTCTTCCACTTAAGGAAAGGGTTTGGGATTGTCGATCCCTCTCCACCTTTGTACCTCAACAGTTCTTTCCATCTCAAGTAAGGTACATGATTTCCATTTGAGTTCATTTGTTTAATTCAAGCAAGTTAATTCCTTAGTTGCTTGTTCATTCATCGCTCTATTCATTTAGAGGCCCTAGTCTTTGCTAGAGAGGTTAGGGAAGTAATCGATAGCGTAGGCGTGCTGTCTAGGCTTGACATTGCCTCTGGTTATCTCGTAGTCCATGGGTGGTAGAGGTAGGTGGTGATAGTCCTATCTGTCCGTTGTAATCCTCCATGTTCCACTACATCATAGGCTCTTAGCGGGAGTCGCCTGGCAGACCAGGGTAAGCCTGTGCCCAATAAAAGCTGCCATTGACCAACTTGCTTTGAATTAGAACCCCTTCACTCGGGAAAACCACTCTATCCCTTGCCTACTACCAAGCTTTGTGTCCTTGGATGAACTAGTTAGATGATTAGCACACATCCCATGAATTCGATACCCTTAGGAATACTCTTTAAGGGCAAGTGATACAGCGGTTTCTCCATGCGCTTGCAGATTTTCATCTGTGATGTACCAGCCATCAACAACTATGATGTTTAGAAACTTTACAAGATGAAGGGATACATATATTGTATTTATATCACTTGCATTGCTACGAGTAGGAGCTTTAGAAAGTGTTCAACTTGATTTATCCATAAAGCCCCACACTTATCAATAAAAATACATTGCTTATGGATACGCTTGAAATTGGACCCAATGCATCTTTGATTTTGTTCGTCCCGTATGTACAAATGAAAATTTGGTTATCTAACTCAAAAATTCATTTGTACAAGTACCAGTAGCTAACCATCCCTCTCAATCAAAGAGAGGAAGTCTGCAGGAGTAATATTACTATGCAGGCATTCTAGGAGCCGATTGTTGGAGTCCCTAGAGAATCGCATTTCAACATCTCTTGGCCATGGAGTAAATGAGGATAGTAGCTACCTATCGGAATTTAAGCCCAACGGTCCATCATAACTATACGAGGCTCGATATTTTAAATGATAACCCTCCATGAGTAACCAATTTGCTGCTACGAATATGTGAGAGCATTATGCTCTCAACTATTCTAAGCAGTCATTCAAGCTCAAGTGAATTGTCACCATCATTGGGTGTAAGTTATTCCTTTGTGCCTAAAAGGTATGATGCACCTTAACCAAGGCGTGACAAAATCACATCCAATGTATATTGGGTGCAAGTTCTTCCTATCTAGCTAGAACGTATTTTATACCTTAGCCATGGAACAACGGATCACAATCAACCCATTATGAGTGCGCGTCATCCCTTTGTGGTTATAGATATGTTGTACCTTAGCCAAGGAACAACATATCACATCCAACGCATGTTTGGTACATGTCACTCCTTTGTGCTAAAGGTTATCATTACCTTATCCAAGGAATGACGGATCAAACCCAATACATGATGGGTACTTCCTTTGTAGCAAAAAGGAATGTTACACTTTGGCCAAAGAATTATGGAACACACTCAATGCATGTTGGGTGCACATCATTCCTTTGTAGCAAAAGGTTATCACTACATTAGCCACGAAATAACAAAGTACATCCAACACATGACAGACATTGAGGTGCAGACGAGCGACATCAACAACACTTTGTTCAACCACACTCATGGCTCCCGTGGGAGGCAACACAACATCGACACTTAATCCTCCATTGCCAAAGCCATGTTGCAACAAGGACGGGCCAAAATCATGGCCTACCTCCATCATTAGGGATTAATCCCCTATCACAGAACATGCTCGAGAACAAGCTTGGGGGAGGACCCCCACTTGAGGTATCTTGTATCACACCCATTGCATTTTAATTTTCATCCATTCATCCAACCTATATCTAAAAAATTGAAAATCTAAAAATAATAATGTAGATTTGCTTTCCATCAAATAAAGATGTGCGGTAAGAATTATTTAGAATTCACATAGATGAAATGATGAATAGTTGCTCTTTTTTATTCTTCCTAAGTCCCTAGTTTACCACTTTCTACTCTCCAAATATTGCTTTTATTGGCATAAACTACCTTTGCCTTAATTTAGAAATTATGGTTAGCAAAAGCTTAATCTAATTCTAAGTTGTGTAGAGATTTGAAATAGTAATAGAGCTGCTATTCCTAGTTCCAAAGTGAAACTTAGATTTCTGAAGAAAATTTTAAAAAGATTTAAATTTCCCTCATGATTGGAAATACCTACCAAAGCCATATGATGTTTTACATGTATAAACCTTATGCATATTCTAATTGCTTTCACATTGAGCCTAGTCAAACTAGTATAGTCATATGTGAGAATTAGTTCATTTCTTTTGAAATTAAGACTTCACTTGCACATGCTATACTTCTACACTAGAAGTTAGCAAAATTCCCTCATACCATCCTTCCACGATAAAAAAAAGAGAAACTCCATGCTTTTCATGAATAGTACTTTCTTCAGGTTCATTGCAAAAAAAAAGAGAGTAGAAGACATTGCTACAAGAAAAAAATGAAAAAAGAAAATGCATGATTACATCATAAGCATGAGAAAAAAAAGAGAAGACAAGTAGCCATGTTTCATCCCAGCAATAAAAGGAGTCCACGTCAAAAGGAGTCATCTCAACATTTCCACAACCACCTGCACATCCACTTCCATCACATGCACAAGTCTTGATTCAAACGTTTTGAATAAATTTCCCCTAAGGCTTACTTTTTCACTTAGAAATATTATGTGTTGCCAATATGCCTACCTACGGTCCCTAACAAGATCCACATATAAGCCATACTTAGTGATAGGATCAGTATAGGAAAATGCCTTGGTGAGGATATTTTTCCACTACACAAAAAGGAGTGATTGAGAGAATCAAATTGAGGTACATAGAATCTAAATTGAAACTCTCCGGAATTTAAGTGGAACATGTCATCTAGGATATGCTTGCTCCATTTACTGTTCTAGGTTTCAACTACCCATGAATACATAAAGCATAAGCCCCATGATGACTTAAGGAGAGTAGAGTACCATAGCTAAATTTTGCATTACTAGGTAGAGTATTTTGTTGTGCACTTGGTACTTTTATAAGGGAGAACATTGTAGCAACTCCTGATCATCAACCTAAAGTCTTGAATTTGCTTAGGACGAGCAAAGGATAAGCTCAAGGGAGTTTGTTGGCGGCTATTATATATTAATTTCACCCGTCATAACTCTATAATTTGAAGGAAACAACATTTCTTGCACACATCATCATTTCAGTCCTGCTGAGATTTCGTTAGCTTCGACAAACCCTTCAATTGTAACTGCCATTAACATATGTGATGAGGAAGCTTCACATACTGATAAATCTATGCTTGAAAGATTAAGGTCAAATTCCTATGAAAAGGATAAAAACAAGATTTGTGATTGAAATTGTTCTCTTCGTCGCTTGTGTGAAGCACTAAGGGAGATGGTACTGATTTGTAGTCAATATATTCAGCCATTATGATGAGTAGGTTTAGGCTCGATCTTCCGAAAGGTATGTCGATTGGGGTGGAGAACTCGACGTTGATGATCCGCGGCACTCGAGCTGTTCGAGTACCCCTGCAATCACTACACCACGGCTCCGTTGGTTATCAACCGTGCTGCACACGCTTGACCTCGCCAAGAAGGCTAATCCCTGCATGTGCAACCGAGAACACGAGAACGTCAAAGACACGCTCTGAAATCGTGAAGTTAGGGTCTCACAAACCGTAGAACGGCGATATTATTGATCTAAGCAAAACCCACCGAATATGACCAGCGGCTGTAGTATTTATAGGCTAGGGTTTGACCAAAACACGATTAGACGCGTCCCTAATGGACTCTTACGGGATACAAGGCCCAAAGGCCTGATTCGGTGGCGCAGCACCGGACAGATATCTAGACTCGACTTGTTTCGACGATTTCCAATGACTCCGGAGGAATTTTTAGGTGGGACCAGAACCATTTGAAAGTTTATCTTCTCCTCTTTCCTCCCATATGTAGAACGTCGAAAATGGAGTCCGTATGCCTCCTGGTCGTCCGTTTTAAGGTGGACTGCTCCTGGACTCTGAGTTGAACTCAAGTCCGAGTTGTAAACATTGGAAAGTTTATCTTCTCCTCTTTCCGCCCATATGTAGAACGTCGAAAATGAAGTCCGTATGCCTCCTGGTCGTCCGTTTTAAGGTGGACTGCTCCTGGACTCCGAGTTGAACTCAAGTCCGAGTTGTAAACTGTTTCCATCAACTTGTGGACGTCCCAGCTGGTTCTCCATGCTCCTAAGGCCTCTTTCCTTCACTTGTTGATCTTCTCCATTATTCCTAATAACAATTAAATCATCACATAGCAATCTATTCTCAAACTCACATGCAAAAGAAGTTAGGAACGAATTCACCCGCTGATTTATTAACCGTGCTCGTGCTCTTGTGATTGGTCCTTGCAGTTTAATGTGCGTCTCCGCTGTTTTGATGTCCTCATCATCCTCCCCCTCTTGAATTGGAGTCGTCCTCGACTCAAGTTCATCTTCTTCTCCCAAGTACGGTCGCAAATCTGAAATGTTAAATGTAGGACTAACCCCAAAATCGGGAGGCAATTCAAGCTTATATGCATTATCATTAATCCTTTCAACGATCTTAAAAGGACCAGCATCTCGTGGCATAAGTTTAGATTTTCTCAAGTCGGGAAATCGCTCTTTTCTTAAATGTAACCACACCAAATCACCCGGTTCAATTTTTACTTCTTTTCTACCTTTACTACCTGCAATCCTATACTTCTCATTCATCATTTCAATATTTTTCTTTGTAGTTTCATGCATCCTAAGAGTGAATTCAGATCGTTGTGTCGCATCCAAATTTATAGTTTCAGAAGGAGGCAAAGGTAGTAAATCAATAGGAGCACGGGGATTGAAACCATACACTACCTAGATAGGACTTACCATTGTCGTGGAGTGAACGGATCTGTTGTAAGCAAATTCTATATGTGGTAAACACTCCTCCCACAACTTCAAATTTGTTTTCAAGACAGCCCGCAGCATAGTGGATAAAGTACGATTAACTACCTCGATTTGTCCATCTGTTTGTGGGTGACGTGTAGTTGAAAACAGCAACTTGGTTCCCAATTTATACTACAAAGTTCTCCAAAAATGACTTAGAAAATTTGCATCACGATCAGAAACAATGGTATTTGGCACACCATGTAAACGAACAATTTCCGTCATAAATAAATCAGCAATGTGTTAGGCACTATCATTCTTATGACAAGGTATAAAGTGTGCCACTTTGGAAAAATGATCAACAACTACAAAAATACAATCCCCCCTCTTAGTCCTAGGCAATCCCAAAACAAAGTCCATAGAAATATCCTCCTAAGGTACACTAGGAACAGGATGAAGCATATAAAGACCATGTGGGTTAAGGCGAGACTTAGCTTTGTTGCAAGTAGTGCATCATGACACGTAGCGCTCGACATCACGCCTCATCTTTGGCCAAAAGAAGTGTGTGGACAGCACGTCTTCAGTTTTCTTCACTCCAAAATGTCCCATCAAACCTCCTCCATGTGCTTCCTGCAAAAGTAATAGACGAACGTAACTAGCTGGAACGCATAGCTTCTTAGCCCGATAGAGGAGACCCTCTCGCAGCACATATTTATTCCAAGTTCTTCCTTCTCTACAATTTTGAAAAGAATCTTTGAAGTCCAAATCTGTAGGATATAATGCTTTTATTGTTTCTAAACCAAAGATTTTATGATCAAGTTGGGACAGTATAGTATAATGCCTAGATGATGCATCGGCAATGATATTTTCCTTCCCTTTCATATGCTTAATGATGTATGGAAACGACTCTATGAACTCAATCCATTTAGCATGTGGTTTATTCAGATTGGTTTGACACTTAATATACTTCAATGATTCATGATCGGAATGTATGACAAACTCCTTAGACCAAAGATAATGTTGCCAAGTTTGTAATACACGCACTAAGGCATACAATTCCTTATCATAAGTAGAATAATTCAGAGAAGGACCATGAAATTTTTCACTAAAGAAAGCAACAGGTTTACCTCCTTGTATGAGAACGTCTCCAATACCAATGCCGCTTGGATCGCATTCTAGCTCAAAGGTCTTGTCAAAATCAGGAAGTTGTAGCAATGGTGCTTGTGTAAGCGTCGATTTGAGAGCATCAAAAGCGTGTTGCTTCTGTTCGCACCATAGAAATGGCACGCCCTTCTTCATTAGCTCATGTAGAGGTGCTGCAATGGTGCTGAAATCCCGCACAAAGAGCCGATAAAAACCTGCAAGACCAAGAAAACTACGGACCTGTGTCACGGTTGTTGGGGCTGGCCAGCTGGTGATTGCTTCAATTTTTGCCTCATCCATCTCAATTCCCTGCGAGGAAATGACATAGCCAAGAAACGAGACTGGATTGGTGCAAAAGACGCACTTTTCGAGGTTACCAAACAAACGTGCATCTCTCAAAACAGTAAAAACAGCACGTAAATGATCAAGATGTTCATCATATGACTTGCTGTAAATGAGGATATCATCAAAGTAAACCATCACAAATTGTCCAATGAAAGCACGTAAAACCTCGTTCATTATTCGCATAAAGGTGTTGGGTGCATTAGTTAAACCAAAAGGCATGACTAACCACTCATAAAGTCCAATCTTGGTTTTAAATGCAGTTTTCCATTCATCTGCTAGTGCCATTCTAATATGGTGGTAACCACTACGCAAGTAAATTTTTGTGAATATGATAGCACCACTCAATTCATCAAGCATGTCATCTAATTGAGGAATAGGATAACGATATCGAATGGTGATGTTATTAATCGCTCGACAATCAACACACATGCGCCAACTACCATATTTCTTAGGAACCAAAAGAACAGGAATGGAACAAGGGCTAAGGCTTTCACGAATGTACCTGTGGTCCAAAAGATCTTGGACTTGTCGCTGAATTTACTTAGTTTCTTGTGGATTCGCCCTGAATGCTGCACGATTTGGCAAACTTGCTCCTAGAATCAAATCGATCTTGTGTTCAATGCCTCTCATCGGTGGTAAACCAGGGGGTATCTCGGGGGGAAACATATCCTCAAACTCCTGCAAAAGGTTAGCAACAGCAGGGGGCAATGCAATAGACAATTCATGAAGTGAAAACATGGCTTCTTTGCAAACTAAAGCATAGCACATCCCCTTAGCATCGAATAAATCAGCAAGGTCAGATTTAGTTGTGAGCAACGATGGTGATTTTAACTTAATAACTTGCTGTTTTTCAGATTCTAATGTTGTTGCTTTGCCATCACGAATTTTACTCTTCTCAAAATGCACAATTTCAGCAAGAGTCATGGGCAGCAAAGTGATTTTCTTTCCCTTATGCATGAGAGTATATTTATTGGTTCTACCATGATGAATAGCATCTGTATCAAATTCCCAAGGATGACCCAATAAAAGAGAACAAGCATCCATAGGAACAACATCAAAATTAGCAAAATCATGGTATGAACCAATTGAAAAATGTATTCTCGCTGTTTGTGTTACCCGAACCTTACCGCTGTTGTTGAACCATTGAATGTGGTACGGATGAGGGTGTGCTCTTGTTGTCAAACCAAGTTTCTTGACGACGTCTGTGTTCACCAAGTTATTGCAGCTACCTCCATCAATTATAGTGTGTACACGACAGTCCTTGATGATGAGAAACATGTGGAAGAGGTAGTGTCAATGTAACTTGTCATCGGTCTCCACTTTGGAGCTAAAGGCACGCTGCACAATGATGCTCCTATAGTTCTCTGTCGCCGCTATACCAAGTACCTCTTCTTCGGTTTGTTCGTCATTTGTATCTGTAAAGTCAATAGTAAGAGAATATGCATCTTCAACATCCGAAGTACTATCATACCCGCCATCGTCGCGTGCTATGTATGCTCGTTTGCTCGGGCAATCTCTCATCATATGTCCAAGTCTCTAGCATCGGTGACACTTAATGTCGGAAGTACGACCCGTAGAAGGAGTGGACAACGAAAGCTTGAATGATGTCGCCTTGCTGCCTTTCGGTACGCGAGAAGGTGGAGCAGCAGGTATAGTTCGTTGGCCGCCATTGGATGGTATAGTCGCTGCACGGTTGGTCGAAGATGGTGCTGTTTTGGATGGTGTAGTCGCTGCACGCGGCGTGAAGTTGCTCCTCGTGCGTTGTTGTTGTTCTTGTCGGCCCTACAATTCTTTTTTCTGCTAACATAGCAAGCTGAAATAATCTATTAACAGTATCATATTCTTTGTAATCAACAATGTCCTGAATTTCACGCCTCAACCCCCATAAAAACGAGCTATTTTATCATCCATGTCCTCTACTACCCCACAACGCAGCATACCCTTTTGTAACTCTTGATAATACTCCTCTACGGACATGTTACCTTGGTCCCGCTGAAATGATGGAGGAACAAATCGAACATGCATAGCTTCCTTTAATCTATCCCATGTTGGAGGATCAGTTCTAGTTTTAACAAGTTCATTCCATTATATGATAGCAGAGTCCTTAAACACTAGTGGCTTGACAAACTCTATGTTGTTCAGGAACAAGATGGGAATTAAATTTTTGCTCTACTGTCATCTCCCAATAAAGATAAGCCTTAGCATCATAAGCACCATAAAAAGAGGGTATAGTAAATTTCACTTTAGCAAAAGGATCATCAGGAGGACGATTATAATTGTTATGATTATTTCCTCCCATACCTCGACGATAAAGTGGCAGTCTTGGCTGATTATTGTGATCTTCCAGTTCATCATAAGCATGTCTTCTTGTCTTCCAGCGAGAGGCAACCGAGCCTCAAAAGTATTCATCCGAAGAGCAAGGTCATCAAGTTGGCGAGTCAAGTTCGCCAATGACTCCTCCGTTGCTGCATTGTATTTGGCGAACATATCTGTCATGGTCTTCATCATTCACGTAACTCAGCATGTTGAACACATTCATCATCATTGTCATATCATTTCATTCTTAGTAGGAAACAAAAGACAACAAAAAAATATGTTATCCCTATCAACTACAGTGACAATGTGAAAGGTGGAAGAAAACGATCTCTCTCGCTCAAGTGTCTTACCACACTCTTACAAGTGTTCTTACCGACATAGCAGGTGGTATGGACAGTGAGATAAACCAATGAAGCGTGGAGTGATTGCAAAGGTACTTGTTATGCTCAAGAGAAAGGTGGAGCTTGGATGGCACAATATGGTGGCTAATAAGCATGAAATCGTTAAGAGGTAAACAAATTTGAATAAGTATTCAATGCAGGAAATTGTTGCTGGTCAACAAAGTGCTCAAGGGCCTAGCACAACACAAGGAAGTAGCAAGGCAAAAGGAAGACAAAATGATATAACCAACAATCACAACACAAGTAGTATAGGCCAATTGCTTTAATACGTGTGCTCTTCACTATTTTTTTCTTTTTTGTAATATTTTTTGATATTTTTTTCTTTACTCAGGAGCACGAAGATATGAAGCACACAAATTTGCATCTCAATTGGATGTAATATGCGGCCTATAGAAAATCAATAAGATTCTTTAAATTCATGCTGAAATGTCAGAGGCCGGATATCCTATCTTCCGAGGGGAATTTGGGCAATCTAATCTCGCCGAACAAAACTTTAGAGGCCGGATGCGAAATTTCGCGTAGATGAATTCGAAAAAGAAAAATCGCCCGATTTCGAGTTCGTATGTGAAAGTTATGGCCATTTTAAGGTAGGCTGTCCGAGTTACGTTTTTTTGGATGTTGATTCCAACTCGGTTTGAGAACAGAACTCGCAATCGAATATGAAAACAATCAGGAATTTGCACAACAACTAATGGGGTGGTGTGTGATGATTCAAGGATGAGTGGCACAAAGGTTTGTCACGTAATCTAGGTTTGTCGATTCGGGGGTTCACGCAAGGCGGCTAGCTAGGGCAAACCGATGAACGTGGTGGATCGGTTTTTTTATTTAAGGATCGTGGAATAGGTGTCGAACAGAAAGAAAACAAGGATGAAATACGATAACTAGGACCCAAAACACAAAGCTAAACCACCAACAAGACTCGACCACATGAATGCAAACTCAACAATGCAAACAAAAAAATGAAACTGCAGGCACTATAGTCTGGGAAGTGGTAAAAACAATCTATTTTTTTGTGGCTTTTCTGTGGACTCTAGGTATGAAACAAAATTGATCTACTGGAAGGAAAACAAAGATACCTCACGGGCGACCTGGAAATCTGATAAAAATTGATGAGTAGGTTTAGGCCTGATCTTCTGAAAGGTATGTCGATTGGGGTGGAGAACTCGACATGATGATCCGTGGCACTCGAGCGGTTAGAGTACCCCTGCAATCACTACACCACGGATCCGTTGGTTATCAACCGTGCTACACTCGCTTGACCTCGCCAAGAAGGCTGATCCCTGCAAATGCAACTGAGAACACGAGCAAGGACATCGAAGAAACAATCTGAAATCGCGAAGTTGGGGTCTCACAAACCGTAGAACGGCGATATTATTGATCTAAGCAAAACCCACCGAATATGACCAGCGGCTGCAGTATTTATAGGCTAGTGTTTGACCAAAACACGATTAGACGCGTCCCTAATGGACTCTTACGGGATACAAGGCCGAAAGGCCCGATTCGGTGGCGCAGCAACGGACAGATATTTGGACTCGACTTGTTTCGACGATTCCCAATGACTCCGCAAAAAATTTAAGGTGGGACCAGAACCATTGGAAATGTTGTATTCTCCTCTTTCCGTGCATATGTAGAACCTCTAAAACGGAGTTCGTATGCCTTCTGGGTGTCCGTTTTAATGTGGACTGCTCCTGGACTCCGAGTTGAACTCGAGTCCGAGTTGTAAACTGTTTCCATCAACTTGTGGACGTCCCAGCTGGTTCTCCACGCTCCCGAGGCCTCTTTCCTTCACTTGTTGATCTTCTCCACTATTCCTAATAACAATTAAATCATCACCTAGCAATCTATTCTCAAACTCACATGCAAAATAAGTTAGGAACGAATTCACCTGCTGATTCATTAACCGTGCTCGTGCTCTTGTGATTGGTCCTTGTAGTTCAATGTGCGTCTCCGCTGTTGTGATCTCCTCATCACATTAGAACTGATAAAGTAGCACAAGAGCTTGCTGTGAAGGGATTAGCCTGACAAGAGCTTCAAGAGTTGTGCTTCTAGATGTTTTTTGGAACCAAGCTTTTGGATGGCAAGCCTGATCATCATAGGTCAGAAGAAATTTATATACACATACAATCTGATAACCTATTGAATAGGTGAAGGTGATAAATATGATAGTCAACAAGTCAGAAAGGATCACTTGTCCAAATTACTCTCCTCTATAGAAGCTGAATTAAATTATGTTCGAAAAACATGCTATCTAAAGCTGAAATGGAGCATTGTTCTCAATTGATTTCGGAGGATACAAATATATACAATATATATCATACATTTTTCCCAGCATTGACATCTTCTTGCATATAGGGTTTCAAAACCTTTTTAATGCTTCTCTCTACGCGCTTGATGTTTTCTTGTTCGGTGAAAGGTACATCTCTTCATACTGATTATATTTCTCTTCATTATCTCCCACATTCTCAACTCCAACAATATTTTGCTTTCCAGAAACAACTACATGCATCTTCTAAGTTTATGGATCTTGTACATAAAAAACATGTGCAACATGATCGATGAGAATTGTCCACTTTCACACCATCAGGATGTTTGACCCATTGGCACTTAAATACGGGCATTACCATTCTTTTGCCATAATCTAGTTTCCATATTTCCTCTATGAACCCGAAGTATGTGGTCTTCTGCCCTTGTGAATCATAAACCTCAATACGAACACCACTATTTTGTGCAACACTCTTACCGTCTTTTTCTTTAGTGTAAAATGTGTAACCATTGTTGTCATATGCTTGCCATGATGTCACCAAACAAGATGGGCCAGAAGCTAACTTCTTCATTGTTTCCTCTTCTATAGAGTTTCCGTATGGTATATTTTTGTCCATTAACCATTCAGTGAAGCATCTTATGTGCTCATTCATGATCCAGTCCTAGGTGCGGTCTTGGTTTTTTTGGCGGAGCTCAATTTGGTGTTCCTCGATGTACGACTCAGCTATTGTGAGCTGTTGTAGTACACCAAAATGTGCACGGTGTACATTCTTGTAATCTTGAACGATAAATGTTTTCTTACCCACTTGGCCTCTCCCACATTGTCTACCCTCTTGTACTGGTATTGGAACACCTATCGGTTTTCCATCTTTGATGTAATTAGCGCAACCCTCAATCACTTCTTCAGTGGTGTATCCTTCCATAATTGAACCCTTCGGGTGAGCACAGTTCCGCACATAACCTTTTAATACTCTTAAATATCTCTCCAACAAAAAACATATGATGAAAATATAATGGCCCCAGTGATTTTATCTGATCAACAAGATGTATGATTAGGTGTACTTGCATATCAAAAAAGGATGGTCGGAAACACATCTCAAGCTTGCACAATGTCTCGACGATGTAAGTTTTCAGATAGTCTAAATCTTCATGTGCTATCACCTTTTGTGATACTGCGTTGAAGAAGTAACACAAATGTGTGATGACAACTTTTATATGCTCTGGTTTGATGACTCTTATTGCAATGGCAAGGAACACTGTCATCATCATGTGACAGTCATGAGAATTATAGTCGAATAAAGACAAGTCTTTCATCGAGACTATTTTGCGGATATTGGATGAGAAACTCATGGACACTTTGATCCCATTCAAACATTCATAAATTGCTTTTTTCTCTTCTAGTGTCAAGTTGTAGATGGTTGGTGGAAGGTAATGCTTCCCGTTCGCCTTCATTCGTACAATGATGCTCCCAATGATGTTGTCAGATACATTCTTTGTACGTACCCCTTTATTCCACAATTTTGCCATATCTTCCATTAAAGGTTCCAAGAACACATCAATTTCAATGTCGGGTTGTTTCTGATCTTGGATAAGAACAAATAACAAGATATATTTCCTTTTGTGACACAACCACGTCGGTAGGTTGTACATCATTAAGACCACGAGCCATGTATGGTCCTTTTTTCACCAAACGGATTCATTCCTTCTGTACCCAAGGCAAACCACACATTTTTGAGTTCCTTTCCATATTCTGGATGCTAAATACAAAAATGTTTCCACCGTGTTGCATCACCAGGGTGTCGAATATGTTTTTCATTATTCTTGCGCTGCTTGGAATGCCAACACATAAGTTCAGCCTCCCTAGGGTTTGAGAACAAACGCTTCAAGCGATCAATTACAGGATGGTACCACAACAGCAAGGCAGGAATGTTTCTCTTATTCTTCCCATTTGCATCGCCATAAGTATCGTCATCGTCACCTTCAGGGCCAAGAATAAACTTCTTATTCTTTTGAGACTTCTTCATGTTGGTAACATACTGGTGATTGTTGTCCTTCTTATATATACTAACACCACAAATGGGGCATCTAGTTGCAATCTCATGCTCATTGCGATACAGAATACAATGGTTCACACAAGCGTGTATTTTTGTCACACCTAGTGCCACCGAGCAAAGAAGTTTATTTGCTTTATATGTGCTTCTGGGCACTTTATTTGGATTTGGAAGAATTTCTACCAAAAGATTCAAAAGATCAGAGAAAGTCCAATCGGACCATCCGTGTGTGGCTTTCAACTTTAGGAGTTCTAGAACTGCACGCAATGTAGTAAACTCTTTATCACAACCATTTGATCCATCATATAAAAGCTCCATCGCCGCATTCTGCAATGTCTCCATTTTACTTAAACCTTTACTTGCTCCCATAGAAGTCAATACAGATGGGTCAATGTGACGCAACATCTCCTCACAATTGAACTCATCATCATCATCGCCATCTTGATTGTCACTACCATCATCGATACGAACATTATCGTCATCTGAACCTCTCTCATCATCTTTATCCACTTCATGTGTATCTAACTCACCATGCTATGTCCATATTGTGTAGTTTTTTTTGAAACCTCTTTTTACCATATGAGATTGGATTACTATAGTATCTATCCAAGAAATCTTATTTTCGCAGTCAATACGTGGACATAATATGTCATCAATCTTTTGCAACTTTGCATGTCTCTTTGATGCTTTAATAAAATTTGCAACATTACGAATGTACATAGGATCGGGTCTTGACATGTTATACATCCACGTTTGACAGTCCATGCTTAAATAACAGATTTTTTGTAAGATTAACAAAATTTGGCCACAGATATTCGCTAAGGGTCTTCTATAAAATGAATTCACAGAGACGTAACAAGCCTGTATCATATGAGTGAATACTGATATCATGTAGGTCTGTTCATAAGGGTTCCAAGAAAATTTGTTTCATAATTTTCTCAGCCTCCTAGTGGCCATAATGGATTTTTTAAGTTAGGCTTATTCATTGAATCATTTCATTGAACACGTAATGTGCTTGTATTCATCTTCAACCTTTAATCCTTCAAATGTACTTCTTGTTTTGTAAAATTCATGGGTGAGCTCAAGGGGAGACTCAAATACATCTTTCAACCTTTAATCCTTCAAATCTATACAAATCTCAAGTGCTATTGTGGGAAGGGGTGGCGGCATATGCAAACTCAACAAAACGAAACTGAAAATGGAACAAATTGAAAACATGATAGTCGAGAATAAGTCTCTTCTAACCATTTCTCAGTTCGAAGCTTGATCAACTGATGAATGCAGTACCAGTCTGCGCACGGTGGAAAAATTTGGCAGCCTGGTTGCATCGATGGAAAATCTCTAGGGTTAGATTTTCTATGGTGCCCGAGGGGTCTTTATATAGGTGTCGGTTTTCATAGGCGGTTTTTAACTAAACAACCGCCTGTGATAAAAATTAATAAAGTTCAGGTGGTTGTTTCAGGCAGTTTTTAACTGTTTCACAGGTGGTTGATATTGAATAACCGCCTGAGAAGAACCTTATCTCAGGCGGGTATTATTACCAACTGCCTCGGATAATTGCGCGAGCCTGTTCTTCAGTTTTCTTTTCCATTGCTTCCTTTTTATTTAGATTTCAATATAAATACTCGAACATGTAAAGATTTTGCAAATTGAGTCCAACTTCGATGATTATTTCTTCTATATTTTTCAAAAACATCTACCACCAGGACCAAATATTTTAAAACTGTGTACAGCTAATATTGTAATTTTTTGGTAAATATCAGATTAATTTATACATATACTCACATATGATTGACATTTCTGTATCTCCTAAAAAAGGATCCTTCACTAAAATTTGTTTGTATGAACATATTTGTATTATTTATACATGTATGAATTTTGTTAGTTTTTTAAAGCATTCCAAAATGTCAAAATTCAAATTGTCCATCACTCTAACCAAATGCTCATATACATATGAGGCATTTATATAATTTTGAACACACATTGATTAAAAAAAATTTAAAAAAATTTGAAAAAAAATCATAGAGGTTGGTATGATGACTAAAAAGGTCTATTGAAAAACTAAATGAAAAAATTATTATATTCATCAAGATGGAAAAAAAGAAAAATTGCAATTGTTATTTGTTTTTTACGTTCTGACCAATTTAAAAGGCTTTATGAAGTGAAATTTAATGGAAACCTTTAATACTCAATTATATTACAAGAAAGTGAAATTTGGGCTCTTGAAAAGCCCCAAATTTAATCAAGAATATTAATTTAGCTTACATAAAGATCTTTTCAGGCGGTTGGTACTGAATAATTGCCTGAGAAGAACATTATCTCTGGCGGGTATTACTTACCAACCGCCTGGGATAATTGCCCGAGCCTGTTCTTCAGTTTTCTTTTCCCTTACTTAATTTTTAGTTAGATTCCAATATAAATAGTCAAACATGTATAGATTCTGCAAATTCAGTCCAAATTCGATGATTCTTTCATCTATATTTTTCAAAAATTAACATCTACCTGGACCAAATATTTTAAAACTGTGTATAGCTAACATTGTAATGTTTTGGTAAATATAAAATTAATTTATACTCACATATTATTCACATTTGTGTATCTCCTAAAAAAAGGGATCCTTCACTGAAATGTGTTTGTATGAACATATTTGTATTATTTATACATGTATGAATTTTGTTAGTTTTTTAAAGCATTCCAACATGTCAAAATTCAAATTATCCATCATTCTAACCAAATGCTCATATACATATGAGAAATTCATCAAATTTTGAGCACACATTGATTAAAAAAAATTTAAAAAAATCTGAAAAAATTCATATACGTTGGTATGATTACTAAAAGGGTCCATTGAAAAAACTAAATGAAAAATCATGATATTTATCAAGGTAGAAAAATGGCAAATAGCAATTGTTATTTGTTTTTTATGTTCTAACCAATTTCAAAGGCTTTATGAAGTGAAATTTAATGGTAACCTTTAATACTCAATCATATTACAATAAAGTGGAATTTGGGCTTTTGAAAGGCCCCACATTTAATCAAGAATATTAATTAAGCTTACATAAAGATCATTTTAGGCGGTTGGTACTGAATAACCACCTGAGAAAAAGCTTATCTCAAACAGTTATTACTTACCAACCTTCTGAGACAAATAAATTTCCTCGGGCGGGTGGTAATTACCAACTACCTTGGATAATCATCTTCTCAGACGATCAATACTTAATAACCGCCTGAGAAGATATGCATTTATATATAGCCCTCAGCTGCGTTGGAAAAACCTAACCCGGGTGAAATCACATAGACGCCGTCAGGCTGCCAAAATTTCGTTTGCCGCCAAGTCTTCTCGCTCCTCGGCGTCGAGCTTCGCCGCCCTCACCACCGAGCTTTGCCATCGTCGCTGATCTTTGATCTCGCCGCCAAGCTTCGCCCTCGCCACTTCCTTCCTTTCTGTACAGGTACGCCGAGCTTTGCCCTCGCCCGCCGCCGCGCCCGCACTCGCTGGCAGCATGTATGGTTCTCCAATGTATGTGTCGATGCGTCGCAACGACACTTCCCCCGTTACTACTAAAGTGTAGCCCGCGGAGGTCCTTTTTATGGTTGGAGTACGCAAAGATCAAGATCAAGATGGTGACACCAAAGATTTACGTGGTTCGGGCCGCCTTAGCGTAATACCCTACTCCACGGGGTTTGTGTTGTTGTATTATATGAGTTTGTTCCCTCGTATGCTGGTTACCTTGGATCAGATCAGATGTCCTTGGGTTCGTGCGACACAACCCTTTTATAGTTCTAAGGACTGACAATTACAAAGCTTGCCTGGCCTGCCATGTGGCCCTGGCATATTTAATGGCCTAATACACTGTCTAAAGGGTATTAAGCATGATTAATAGTGTGGTTACGTGCCTTAATGGCTGCGTTACCCATATTAATAATGTTCTGATCGCGTGTCGTTAATACAGCAATAACGACACGTAATCAAATCTTGTAACAGCCGCTTTGACTGTCACTTGAATGAACGTGCTGAAGGAGATCTGCCAGTGTATATGTTGATGAAAGTCTGGAGGCTCCACACGTGGTAGCTCCAGAGCTTTCCCTTGCGGGAGGGTAGGTCCGGGGCTGTTGTACACGTGTCGGCACCGGAGCTCCTCTTTACTGGAGGTTAGGTCCGGGGCTACTGTACACGTCTCGACACCGGAGCTCCTCTCTACTGGAGCTTAGTTCCGGTTTTCGTTACACGTGTTTACCCAGGAACTACCCATATGAGGGGAGCGGGTCTCGTGCAATGTGACATGTGGGACCTGAGGAGACCTTCAATTCTGACAGGTAGAACTCCAATGTACTCTTCACGGTACCGAGGGGTACCCAGTACACAGGGTACCGACAGTGGCCCCCGGGCCCACCTCTGGTAGAAAACATTTGGGTTAAGTTATTCTACTGGAGGTGGGGCCATTCTCGATCCACGCGCTTTAATTTCAAGAGTCTTTTGATGTGCTGTTGGAGCGATGGTCCGGTAGTGAACCATCGACGCGTGGTTGTTATGAATGCGGCAGATAAGATCTTTGAGTGTCGATCTCACGCAATTCAAGGTCGCCGGTTCCCAATACAAAAATTGTATCGGTTCCGCGCGCCCTATTACGGTGTCACCATCGAGTTTCCCGCTGCTCATCATGACAACGGTTCGCCATTGGTAAGAACCTTGATCTCTTCGTTGGGGTGGCTCCAGGCCCACTCGTCATTGACGGGGTAGACTTTTGAAAACTGCCTTCGTTCTCACTGTGGTTTTCCATCGAAGCATCGCGAAGACTTACTTAAGAGGGAAAATGCGCACGGTTTGAGGACTCTTTACGCCTTTGATCAAATTTGTGCTCAAAGCCTCCCAAACTACTCCTAGCTTCCCTTCCTTTGCTCCACTTTGCCGCATTGGAGTTGGGTCTTCCCAAGAGCCGCCTCAAGAGTGACGATGATCCGAAGAAGGTCTGTAACTATATGGGGTGGTCCAGCAACTCCTTCAACCACTTGATTTGTGCTGGCGAGCTCCCGTCCAAGAAGGAGCGTAGTGGCGACATGGTGTAGTTCTCGGCGTACGCCATGGTGGGATTCATTCCACCTTTTTGTACTTTTCTTTTGATTATGCTGGACTTTTACGGTTTGCAGCTGTATCACCTTGGCCCGCATTCTCTTCTTCTCGTGGCGACGTTCGTCAACTTTTGCGAGATGTGGGTGGGTATTCCCCCCTTCGTCGAGCTATTCCGCACCTTCTTCACTGTCCACACCACTAGCAAGGGGACTGAGCTTCTTGGCTTCTACTTTTTCGTGAAGCGCAAGAAATGCCCCTTCAAATACTTGAAGTTGTTTCCTTCCGGCAAATGGGATGACTGGAAGAAAGATTGGGTCATTATTGCAGTGGAGGACCACGAGAAGTTGGAGCTGCCCGATGGCCTCCCCAACATTGACACCGATGCTTGGAGTGTAGTTCCTATGCTGTCGGATGCCTTCAACCCCATCTTGACAAGGATCCGCGAATGCGTGGAAGGTGGGGTGACTCCTCAAGTGGTCTTCTGCAACTTCCTGGTCAACAGATGGGCTAAGCTGAGAAAGAGAGAGAAGCTCGGGTGGGCCCTTAACTGTGTGATGGATGACGATGGGGTTGAAACCGGTCTGAAATCCAACTTAGATGACGAAGCTTTGAGGCTTCATATCAAGAAATTCCAACATGGAATAAACGCCGACGTCGACGACCTAGTTTCGCCGACAGCTTTCCTTCCTCTGAATATGGAGGCGTAGTTAAGCAGAGAGATCCGGAGGAAGATGTCGACGCTTGATGACCTTGGTGAGGTGGAAAGGCGTCCGACCACTAGGGTGTTGATCCCCAAAGCTTCTGAAGGAGGGCCTACCTCCGCCGCAAACCGGAGGGTTGAAGACACCGACAAGGGCAAGGGCAATGAGCCAGTTGAGCCCTCTAGCCGGAGGAGGAAGTTGAAGCACACTGACGGGAGGTCCGTCAGACCTACTACTTCTACCATGGCTCCTTCTCCCTAGCGGGGGAGGTCTTCTGCAGCTACCCCTGCTTCGATGCAAGCGTCTTCAAGAGGCATCACCTATGGGTAGTCATCCCCGGCTTTAGTGCCGGCTAAAAGCTCCAGGACCTGGAGTTTTTCCCGGCCAAGAGAAGCTCCGCCCGGGAAGACTCCAACGGCTGCAAGTGGCCCTCAACTGAGGTCTGAAGCAATTGTCTCACCAGACATGGTGGGCTCTGGCTCCGGGCCTCAGAAGATGAGGTTCTGAGGTGACTGGGGTGGTAGCATCCCTAGGTAATCATTGATTGCTCACCTTAAAATGCTTTTGATGTGCCTTTAATCTTCTTTTCCCTTTATTTCTATGCTGTCGAAGAAGGGGTCAGGAACTTCGGCACCTGTCACAGCGGCCGGGGCTGCACATGCCGAAGCTCCGGCTTCAAGCACCGAGCCTCCTCCTCGAGTGGAGGCAGAAATCACGATAGTTCCAGCACCAGCTGTCGTGGACTTGGACTTGGAGTCCTCGCCTGAAGCTCCTGTGGTAGCGCCGGACCATGGGAAAGAAGTTAAAGATACACCTCTGACATTGGTGCCAGAGGCTGATGCTCCGGTACCGAAGCTTGAGATATTTGAAGCTCCAGCCTCTGAGCTGGAGGTCATAGAAGCCCTGGCCACTAAGCCAGATGCAATTGAAGCCTCGAACACTGGGCCAAAAATCATTGAAGCTCTGACCCTTGTGCCAGAAGCGGTTGAGCTGGAGATACCTAAAGCTCCGATCGTTGAACCGGAGGAAGCTGACGTGCCGACATCTGAGCCAGCGGTGGTAAAGGCCCAAGATTAAGCCCCTGCTATTGCCCCCGGAGGGAGCAGAACCAAAGCCGGAGCTACCTGAAGAGGTGGCGACGGGTCCTCTGCCTTCGAAGCCAGCGACCAAAGACCCTGAAGTAGAGCCTTCAACTTCTGCTCCAGAGGTGGGGGTTCCCCAAGTGGGTTCTTCTCCTGCTGCTGCGGAAGGGCTTCTGAAGAGCGGCCCCAGTGCCGCAGAAGCTCAAGGGTCCTTTCTTGTAGAGTGGGACCCTATTTTTGTAATGGAGAATCCTCTGGAGCCTGCGGAGATGGTCCCAGTAGGTCTGGAGCCTATCCCATTGGCGTTGTCCATAGACAATGCACGCTCCAGTCTCCGACAAGTCCAACTCGCCTTTGATCATAAGAGCAAATCCCTGGAGGAGCAACGCAACAACTTGAGGCGTTGGTGCAATAGACTCCATTTTGAGACCAGGCTTGCCCAAACGAGGCTGGCTGACCAGAAGGAGTGGATAAAGAGGGAGAAGGCCCAGTTAGAGTACTGGGATAAGCTGCTTGAGGAGAAGGAGGCTGTCATTCGGTCGCTCGACGTTAACTCTAGGGAAATCCATGAGCAAGCCAGGGAGAGGCGTGATGCAGCTGATGAGCATCACGAAAACCTCAATGAATTGAATGAGGTTCTCCTGAAGTGTCGGGCGGACCTGGAGGCAAGGGAGGAGAAACTCCTTGAGCAGCGGGAGGATGTTATGAAGAGAGAGGCGGAGATCACCAGAAGTTGACTCTGTGTAAACAAAATTTAGCGGATCGCTCAAAGAAGTTTGAGCAGTGGAGTGAAGATGAAAGGAAGAAGTATTGGAAGATGGGGCAGGAGCTCTTGCAAGGAGAAGCTGACGTTCCCACCATGGAAGGGAAGGTGAGAGGCAAGGAGAAGGACATGACCGAACGGCGGAACCGCAACCACTTCCAGAAGATGGAGCTAACAAACCGCAAGAAGCAGGTTGCTGAAAGTATGCAGCAACATGCCAAAGTGGTGGAACGCCTTGCTCGGGAGATTTTGGAGATAGCGGCCGCTCGGAGGTCACTGGAAGAGCTTCAGAGCTCGAAGGCAACTGAGTCCCTGATGGTATGGGACTTCGTGGGACGAGCGGACAGGGCCCTTGTGACTCTTGGTTTTAGTCCTGTATACCCGGAGGATCCAACGCAGGAGCTACACCAGACACTGGTGGCACTTGGCTCTGCTGGCAGCAAACTAGACGCGATGGGTAATGTCATCGTTGATCAGCTGGAGACAGAGGGTAAATCTTTGGCCAAGAATGTTGCCGATTATGTCTTGGCGTGTAACAAAAGCCGAGACCCCCAGTTCTCTCTTGGTCTAGTCTTTGAAGGAATCATTGCCGAAGAAGAGGATGCCATCAGAGCTAGTGTCCAAGAAGCTGCTGAGAAGGTTACTTCGTTTTTCCACAGGACTTAGATCCTCCAGTGGCAAGGATTTTTCTCCTTTTGCCCCTTGTAACATGAATTATGTAATCTAATACTTTTGATTAATGAAATCATCCTTTCTGTCATGAATTTCACTTTGTCTTCAATATATTGTGCTGTATCTTGTTGGCCCCCTGGTACATGTGTACAATTGGAGTGTGTACATGTGCCAAAAGGATTTAACAACATGTTGATGACTTGAATGATTCGAACTTATAGATTTTCGGCCCGAAGTATTCATCTCCGGTACGTCGATGGCGGCCCCCTAGGATTTATTGGAGCTTTGTAGCTCCGACGTCACCCACTATAAATAGATTAAACGTCGACGACGGGCCCCGTAGGAGGATGTCGTAGCTTAGTAGCTCCAGCGTCATCCACCATTGCTATGAATTTGTGTTTTCCCTACTGAAGCTGCCGGAGTGTAGGTAGAGTGGCGTACTTCGGGTGCAGGACCAGGCTAAGTCGATAGCTCACTCTAGACCTATGTTGGCTTGGCGTTCAGGCAAGTAGACTATACAACATGTTATGACACAAAGAGACCAACAATATAACTTGCAACACATATGCATAACATGGTAAGAACTCAAGAAGAATTGCACAACTTCATTATAGACAAGAAGGTTAAAAACAATAAATTGATAGGTCCAGCCTTGTAAAAAAATAAATGCACGTGGAGTCTGTTTTACAAAAATGTCTTTCATTATAGGTCTGGATTACTGGGGAGACAAAGACACACTTAGGGTGCGGGACTAAGCTAAGTGCGCTATGCATCTTGTACTAACCGAGGGTAGGTAGTTACACTTTTAGTGCAGTGACTGTATGAAGTGGACTTGAACTTCCCGCACCCTCACGGAGGAGTCCGGATGTTCTCCTGGAGGACCTACCACTGTCTGTATATCGACTCTATAACATACATCATTTGTAATTACAGGCTCACCTCCGTGATTCTAAGCATAAAATTATGGAGGTGCTCGATGTTCCAATGACTGGGAAGCGGAGTCCCATCCTCAGTTACCAGATGAACGCATCCTGGACGGGACACTTCGATCACTCAAAATGTGCCTTCCCAGCTGGGGGAAAGTTTGTTCATTCCTTCACGAGTTAGTATCTTCTAAAGCACCAGATTGCCTTCCTCGTGCTGTCGGTTGCGCACATGCCTTTGATGATAGTACCAGAGCGCTTGGCGATAACGTGCATTCCAACCAGCTGCTTCGCACCTTCCCTCGTCGATGAGGTCAAGGTCTTCACGCTGGAGCTCATCATGCGTGGCTTCGTGGAAGGTCCAGACCTTGAGGGACCCCAAGGTGATCTCCGAAGGAAGGACTACTTCAACTCTGTACACCAGGAAAAATGGAGTCTCCCCAGTTGACCAGTTAGGTGTTGTCCAATTGCCCATAATGTGGACGGAAGCTCTTCAATCCAGTTGGCTCCGTGCTTTTTTAGGCGCTCGTGCGTACGCGTCTTGTGTTCCTCTAATATTTCTTCATTTGCTCTCTTGTCTTGCCATTACTTGCTGGGTGAGCTACAGAGGCGTAGCTAAGTTGAATGCTGAGGTCTTCACAATATTCTTGAAATGCAGCACTTGTAAATTGAGTTCCGTTATCAGTTATGACTTTGTTCGGAACTCCAAATCTGCATATAACGGACTTCAATAACTTGATTGATGATTGCTTGTTGATTGTCACAACTGGAGTTGCTTTCGGCCACTTAGTGAACTTGTCGATGGCGACATACAGGAACCTGTAACCTTCAACAGCTTTTGGGAAAGGTCCCAAGATGTCCATTCCCCACACAGCGAATGGCCATGTAGGAGGTATCATTTGTAGCGATTGAGCCAGTGTGTGAATCTTTTTTGGGTGGAGCTGACACGCTTCACAATTTTTCACTAGCTCAACCTCATCCTGAAGTGTTGTAGGCCAGTAAAAGCCATGCCGAAAGGCTTTACCAACCAGCGTGCGGGAAGAAGCATGGTTCCCACACTCGCCTCCATTGATTTCCATGAGGAGCCCGCGGCCTTCTTTCCTTGCAATGCACCGCATTAGGATGTCATTGGCACCACATCAGTAGAGATCCCCTTCAACCAACGTGTATCTTTTAGCCAATCTGACAATCCGGTCAGCGGTTACATCATCTTCAGGAAGGATGTTGTCTTTCAAGTAGCTCCAGATCTCCGAGATCCATGCGTCAGAGCTAACTTGAGCTTCTGAGTCTTGCGTGATGGGTTGCTCAGAACTCCCGACAGCACCTACGACCCTTGGTGGACGCCATGGAAACAGGGCCACCGGGACTGCCAGCTTCGAGGTGCGGGTCTTGCCGCCTTCGCTCAGTTTGGCAGGCTGAGCTGTTGGTTTTGACAACCTCCGGACGAAGATTCCATCAGGAGCCGAAGCTCCGGTTGAGGCTTTCATCGAGAGTTCGTCGGCTTCAGCTCTATGAAGACGCAAAACATGATGGAGATCCAGAACTTTGGAGTCTGTCTGAAGCCTCTTGACTTCAAGGAGATAAGCAGCTAGATGGGGATTGTTGCAGGAACATTCACCTTTAACTTGTTTGATGATGAGTTGTGAATATCCCTTTAGCAACAGCTATTTGACACCATAAGATAGTGCCACCTTGAGTCCATAATTTAGATCTTCGTACTCCGCCATATTTTTGGTTGCCTTGAAATGAAGGTGTACCATGTACTTGACCTTCTCCCCAGTCGGAGCCAGGAGAAGGATTCCAGCTCCGGCACCCTGCTTTTGCACGGAGTCGAAGTAGAGGGTCCAGTGAGGCTCGATGAATACTAGAACTATGGATTCTAGTTTTTGCCCACTGTGGCCCCCATGGTTTGATGAAGAGGGGGTCCATTCCGCCACAAAGTCAGCCAAGGCTTGACTTTTGATTGCTTCTCTTGACACGAATTCTATATCGAATTCGGCCAGTTCCGCTGCCCACTTTGCAATGGTCCCAGTAGAATTAGGTTTATGCAAAATAGCACGCAGTGGAAAAGATGGTACCAATGATATTTTGTGGGCTTGGAAGTAGTGATGAAGCTTCCTTGAGGCAATAAGACCTGCGTAAAGCAGTTTATGCACCTCAATATATGTTGTCTTGGCGTTGTGGAGTACTTCACTGATGAAGTACACGGGGCGTTGGATGATCTGGACCCTTTCAGAAGGACCCGAAGCTTCTTCTCCATCGACCCGGACCCTGCTGGAGGGTTCCAGTCCTTCAGGCTGTGCTTCTTGGACCCTCCCGGAGGGGTCTAAAACTCCTTCTTGTTCGACCCGGACCTCGCTGGAAGGATCCATATCATCTTGGTCAGCCAAGTGAACCTCCACAAACGAATGAGTTTGATCTCCTAGCATTTCGTTTTGAGGTTCTGTGTCTGGGAGTTGGGACCCAATCATGCCTTCAGGTGATTCCGGACCCTCCCAGAGGGCCTTGGACTCCTGGATTGGATGTGGCTCCGGTCTTTCCGCAACCAGGACCATACTGACAACTTTAGTGGTTGCCGAAATGTAAAGCAGTAGAGGCTTCACCAGGATTAGGAGCTACCAATATTGGTAGTGTGGTGAGGAGCTGTTTCAGCTCTTGAAACGTCTATTCTGCTTCTTCAGATCAGTGAAATGGTCCGGACTTCCTCAAGAGTTTGAAGAAGGGTAGCGCCCGTTCTGCCAATCTTGAGATAAACTGGCTGAGTGCAGCTAGGCATCCAATTAGCTTCTGGACATCTTTAATGTGGGCTGGGGGCCGCATATCTTCTATAGCCTTGATCTTTGCTGGATTTCCTTCAATTCCTTGGTGAGTCACAAAGAACCCCATAAGCTTCCCGGATCTAACCCCAAAGACATACTTGTCCGGGTTCAGCTTGGTGAGCGTGGTGCGCAGCTTGTCAAAGACGGCATGTAAGTTGTCAAGGAGTGACTCCTTGTTTTTGATCTTCACAACGATATCATCAACTTACACCTCCACCAAATCTCTAATTAGATCTCCAAATGTTTTGTACATAGCTCGCACAAATGTTGAAGCACCATTTTTAAGACCAAGTGGCATGGCAGTATAAGAGTACAATCCATCTACTGTTATGAAGACAGTATGCTCTCCATCTTCCTTAGACATTTGGATTTAATGATATCCAAAATATGCATCTAAGAAACACAATAGCTCACACCCGGAGGTGGAGTCCACTATCTGGTCTATTATAGGTAGTGGAAATGGATCCTTTGGACATGCCTTATTTAAGGTGGTGTAGTCGATACACATCCGAAGCTTCCCACCGGCCTTGGTTACAACAACTGGGTTTGGTAGCCATTTTGGATGGAAGACTTCTCGGATGAATCCAACTTCGAGCAACTTTTTGATTTCCCATCGGATGAAGTTTTGTCGCTCGATTGATTGCTTTTGGGGCTTCTGGTGTACAGGCTGTGTGTCTAGGTAAATCTTAAGATTGTGCTCAATCACCTACCTAGGGATCCCAGGCATCTGTGACGGTTGCCAGGCAAACACGTCGACATTAGCCCGGAGGAAAGTGATGAGCGCGAGCTCCTATTTGTTGTTCATACCTCCCAATATACGGGTAGTCTAAGCAGCATCAGAAGCAATTTGGATGACATTGACGGGAACGTCGGTGTCGCCGCTTGGTTGCACACGAGGTGCAGATGTAGAGCCTTATGAAAAATGCTCAGAGGGTTCAGAGCTGGCTCCTTATCAGATGCTTCCTCTTGCGCTGTGGTAAGCGCATAGAGTTCTTCTAGAGTAGTATCTCCTACGGTGCGATCTCCGCGGATCCGGAGAACACCCGTGGGTGTTGGCATCTTCAACACTAAGTAACCATAATGAGCTGCGGCCATGAACTTGTACAAGGTTGGCCTGCCCAGAATGGCACTGAACGGCAAACTGATTTGCGCGACGTCGAAGACAAATTTCTCAGTTCTGTAGTTCTTCCGAGTCCCGAAGGTCACTAGGAGTGTGATGGAACCGAGAGGTGTAATGGTTCTCGGACATACCCTGGAGAAAGGTCGGTATGGATGATGGTTTGAAGGCCGGAGCTAAAGCTTAACGAAAGCATCGAAGCTTATGAGGATTAGCTCGGAACCTCCATCCACCATTACATTGTGGATTTTATTATTGTTAATGGTGGGTGACACCATCAATGGTAGTTGGCCAGCCCCGATCATGTTTCGGGGGCAGTCAGAAGCATTGAAAATGTTGGTTGTATTCATCCACTTTCGATGTGGTTCCCTTTAGCAATGGTTAGCTGCCACGGCCATGTACCACCACATTGTCTTGAGGATGCGGCGAGAGGTGATGTCCCAAGAACCACCATAGATGGTGTTCACGGTCTTCCGGCACTCGTTGTTAGAGATGTCGGAGTCGTTGTTTGCAGTGTTGTAGACAGCTTTCGAGACCTTTTTGGGGTCTGGAAAACCTAGCTCCTCTTCAACCAGATCTTCCTCGACTTTCTATTTTCCTTCCCTTTGACAAAAAGGAGCTTCTTCCCAGCGCTTATTATAGCGCTCGACATGGTTCTGGACCTCCCGGCACTCTTACAAGTTGTGTTGGTTCATCTTCTGAATCGGACACCATGCTTTGGAACTGTTGCCGTCTTCTGATGAAGGACGAGGTCATTTCTTGGGGCGTGGCCAAGAAACCAAGCAAACCAAGCAAATGAGATAGCGCAACTCCAACACTCCACAGACAAAGTTGACAGTAGACACGTCCTAGAACTCCGCATTATCATCATTAAACTCCCAATACTGACCTGCAACTGTTGGTGGGGGAATTGCAAGGGTGAGTACATGTCGTACTCAACAAGTTTGGAAAGTGTGACATGTAGCGGATTCAAATGACGAATATAATAATGGCTAAGCGCTGAAAAGTACCTTAAAACATTTGAAAAGCCATATGTTATATGAATGTGGAATAAACCCATCATCAACCATGTAATCATCATAAACCAGTCCCTATTCATTACCGTCATCAATAGTCCAGATTTCTCATTACCAATAACCATAATCAATATCAGAATTTAATTCATAACCATCCATAACAATAACCATATTATCAACCATAACCAACCAACCATCCCGCATGGGCTCTAAAAGAGTTAGGCATGACGTCCCTAGGCCCACTTAATATAAAACCCAAGAAACAAGTCATGAAACAAAAGATCAACTCGGAGTCGCGATATATCGGACAAGTCCGAAAATGGCTGGACTAGTCCGAAGTTGGACAAAGAGAAATCGGACAAGTCCAGACTGGACATCGGACAAGTCCGAACTTATCCAGTGTGGAAAAACAGACATGTCTGGCCAAAAATCGGACAAGTGCGACTTTAGTCCGAGGGAAAAGCAGACAAGTCCGTTGGAATACCGGACTAGTCCGCTAGAATACCGGACTAGTGTGGAAGTTATGGATTTTCCAAGTTTGGATTGAATCTGGATTTATTTTCTGATTGGAAATTTCAAACAAAGGGGCCGGTCCCACTTCATTTGAATCGGCCAATCAGAACTGAGCCACACCGGGAGCCACAGGTTAACCCGCGCAGCCACACAGGATCCACGTTCACAGCTGATCCCACGCGAGAGGGCGTCGTTGACAGTTGGGACCCACACCCTTCGTCTACCTCCTGACGCGGCGGCGCTTCACCAAACCTAGTTGCGTCGACCTCCTTCTGGCCTCGCCTTGACCGCTCAACCATAAAATCGACCGTGCAAGTGGATGGTGGTGTCCAATCAAGTCAGCGATGGTCGGAGACGGCGGTGCGACGGTGACAGTGGAGCTAGGGTTTCGATGTTCGTCAGAAACGCTCGGAAATGGCGTAATAGGCTCGGGAAAACGTCGGTAATGTTCCTGGGAGCACAAGGATGATGATTTGGGGGTTAGAATGGGGTGACATCACCAGCAAAGCTGAGTTCGACGGTGAAGTATGGTTTTTCAAGTAGCGGCCGTGAAATCTATAAATCTAAGGTGCTCGGTTGATAACATTCAGGGTTTTTGGGCAGGTAGCTTCGTTAGGACATAAAGGATCTTTCTGCTAACCAGATTAAAGGATGATTGCAAGAATAAAACGAATTTAAGCGCAAAGCTTTGCTGTTCTATTGAGAAATCATTCGGTTATCGAACAAGAACTCGAGATACACTTCATGTCATAGGCTTAGATTCTGTGAGCATAAACTAGAGAGGATTGCCAACCTTTTTGCTTAAGGGATCGAGGCTGGAGATAGCCTAGAACTGGAGCTCGATGGTGAGACAGTGAAGTTTCTCAGCGGCTTTCTCGACAGCGACCGGAAAACATCAAAATATCTCAAGCAGAAGCTATGTCACGATCAATGATCAAATAAAAATACGTAGAGGAGGTTGTGACAAGCCTTTTATTTACTGACAACTCGGGGAGAAACGGCTTCGATCGTTGGCGAAAGCTCGATCGAACAGAGGCGGCGGAAATGGCATGAACCGAGGTGGAGCTCAATGGTGGCGGCCAAGGGTGGGTATTTATAGGGACGGAGGGATGCGGGGAGCGTGACACGGCGCAAGTAAGCAGGCAGCTCGATGGATGCATGCCACGTCGCGGTGTCGCGCGCTGCCGGCATCAATCGGCAGGGAGAGCTGGATACAGAGTGTTGACGGCTCCTAAGATATACTAACAAATCATCCCTGGCAATGGCGCAAGAAATGCTTGTTGGTGTTTCTTAACACCATAGATCATCTCCGGTAAAGAGATGAGATCCGCAAGTGCACGGAAGATACCGTTGTAGCATTTCACCCATGAGTATTCCCAAGGGCATTATATTTATCCCAAAGGAAGGCAATGGAGTAAAGTATATACTACTCTTATGGTCAAGCTATGGGATACTAATCCATTATCCGGACAGGGTAAGTTGATAATAGGGGTAGTGTGACACACACCTAGGCAATCTATTCTAAAGGGTAAAATGGGTCCTAAAGGGAGATTGGATTGAGAATTAGAGAGTTGCTCCTACAATGCTCCTAATACATATACATAGTCTAAGGTAGAAACTAATGGTCATGTCAATGATGAATTTCTATGCAATGCTATTCAACACACCGGTCACGGGCTTACCCCTAGCAATACTAGGGTGACTCCCGCTAAGAACTTGTGGCATTGCTAACCGTGGAGGAATACAAAGGACAGATAGGGCTGTCACAACCTACTGCCTACCTCTTCAATCCGTGGGTCTACGAGACATCCAACGCTACTTAAATACCCTAGCACCATGCTAGCATACTAAGCAAATACCTTAGGAGCCATGGCACAAGCCATTCGAAGGCAATGACTAACCTAAACGTTGAACCAATGTTGAAGCATAGCATAAGTCATTCATATTAACATAATCATATCATGACTACATCGACTACAGTGGGGGTCTATAGTTTTTATGACCATAAGATGTGATCATGAGAAAGAAATCATAAAGACTATACCTTCCACATAAATGGACTCCACGATCAAACAAGAAACGCTTTGTCCAAGTATACGTATAAAAGAAGACTAAAGATAATATCTTTATTGAGCACATAGTCACAAATACAAGAAGGATTACATAAGCCATACCTTTCCCAATGTGGAATTGGGAAGAGAGACTCCTTCTACTCCTTTCCCAATCTGGACTTGGGACTACAGGCTCTCCTCTCTACATCCTAACTCCTCTAAGGACTATGGAAGATAGTGTCTACAATAGAATGATGCCCAAGTGGTGTGTGTTGAAGTGAGGGGTAGGGGTTCCTATTTATACTAGTGTTGAGATCGGTTCCCACCACCATAAGCACGGGAATCAGTCACCATTGACTCCAAGGAGCCAGGAGGAGCCAACACGTGGAGGCTGACCGAGTTTGGTGCAAGGACCAGGTCGACCGACCCTCTGGTTCGACCGACTTTGTCATTGCACCGTTTCTCATGTGCTTTCTCCAGGTGCCTGCTAGGTGGGTCCCATTGATGTATATGGGTGATACACCGTTGGATCTCCTTGGATACTTCTATGTGTGGGCCATTTGATCCATGGGATGCTACGTGTCATTGCCTGATTGGCTGGGATGATATTTTATAGGATTGATCCCTCTACATTTCCTCATTTCCTGCATAAAATGCTGCATACACATATTTCTCCATGTCCAAGTGGAATTGGGTTAGATAGAAAGGAGATGTTTGCAAGAAATGACAAATCCTTCACATAATTGAGTTAAATTGACGGATGAAATTGGTATATAACAGCCGTAAACAAACTCCCCAAAGCTTATCCTTTGCTCGTCCCGAGCAAAGTCAAGACTTTAGGTTGATGATCAGGAGTTGCTACAATGTCTTATTTTCAAAAGTATCTAATGCACAACAAGGTACTCTACCTAGTATTGTAGAAATTGGCTATGATACCCTACCTTTCTTAAGTTATCATGGGGCTTATGCTTTTTCATATTGATGGGTACTTGAAAGGTAGTATAGCAAATGGAGCAAACATAGCTTAGGAATCAAGTTCCACTTAAATCCTATAGAATTCAATTTAGATATTAAGTTCCTCAATTTGATTCTCTCAGTCACTACTTTGTGGATAGTGGAAATATTTCCTCAACAAAGCATTGTGCCTCTACTATTCCTACTTATTGAATATGGCTTGTATGTGGAGCTTGGTAAGGAAAGTAAGTAGGCATAGTTGCATCACATATATCACTAAGTCAAAAGAGAAAGCCATAGGAGAATCCAAATCAAAACTTTTTGATTCACGACTAGTGCATGTGTGAGGGAGTGGAAGTGGAAGTGGATACTTGAGATAACCACTTTTTGGTATAATCTCTCTTTATTTTACATGGGATGAAACATGGCTACTTTTCTTTTTTCTCTTTTTTTTCTCATGCTTATGATGTAAGCATGCCCTTTTTTTCATTTTTGTAGCCATGTCTTCTACTCCCTTTCTTTGAAATGAATTTTGAAGAGAGTGCTAAACATGAATAATATGGAGTTTCTCTTTTTGTTGTGGTATGGTGGATATGATGGACGTTTTGCTTACTTCTAGTGTAGAAGTATAGCATGTGCAAGTGAAGTCTTGAATTCAAAAAGAGTTGAATGATTTCTCACATAGGTCTATACTAGTTTGACTAGACTCAATGTGAAAGCAAATAGCATATGCATAAGGTTTTGTTTATGTATGAAAATCATATGGATTTGGTACGTATTTCAAATCAATTGAGGGATACTTAAATCTTTTTAGAATCTCTCTGGAAATCTAAGTTTTACTTTCAAACTAGGACTAGCAGCCCTATTACCAATTCTAGTCTTGCAACAAACTAGAATTAGATTAAGATTTTGCTACCAACAACTTCCAAATTAAGGTAAAAGTATTTCAAACCAATGAAAGCAATATTCGGAGAGTAGCAAGTTGTGAACTAGAGACTTAGGAAAATAAAACAGAATAACTATTCATGATTTCATCTATGTGAATTCTAAATCATTCTTGCCGCACATCTTTATTTTATGAAAGAAAATCTAACATATATATATATATATATATATATATATATATATATATATATATATATATATATATATATATATATATATATATATATATATATATATATATATATATTAGATGCATGGTGGATGGTCGATGAATGGAAAGTAAATATGCAATAGACGATTTGAAATAAAAATGCAGTGGGTGTGATACAAGTTACCTCAAGTGGAGGTCCTCCCCCAAGCTTAGTCTTTATCAAGGTCCGTGATAGGGGTTGAAACCCTAACGACAGAGGTGGGCCATGAGTTGGCCTATCCTTGTTGCAGCATGGCTTTGACAATGGAGGGTTGAGTGTTGATTGTTGTGTTGCCTCCCATTGATAACATGAGTGTGGTTCAATCGAGTGTTTCCGATGTTGATCGTCCGCACATCAGGGTCTCCATGTGTTGGGTGTGATTTGCCATTCCTTGGCTAAGATAATGATAACCTTTTAGATCCAAAGGAATGACGTGCACTCAATATACATTGAGTATGTTCGTCATTCTTTGGCTAAGGTGTATCATATCTTTTTGCCATAAGGGAGTGACATGTGCCCAACATGCATTGGGTATGATCAGTTGTTCCTTGGGTAAGGTACAACATACCTAGAACCACAAAGGAATGACATGCACTCAACATGGGTTGAGTGTGGTCTGTTGTTCCATGGCTAAGGCATGACATACCTTCTAGCCACAGAGGAACAACTTGCACCCAATATAAATTGGGTGTGATCTTGTCATTCCTTGGTCATGGTACATCATAACTCTTAGACACATAGGAATAACTTGTACCCAATGATGGTGGCAAATCCCTTGAGGTTGAATGAGTGCTTGAAATAGTTGAGAGCATAATGCTCTCACCCATTCATGGCAGCTCATTAGTTGCTCATGGAGGGTTCCCATTTCAAATCTCTAGCCTCGTATAGTTATGTGACCTTCGGCCATAATTTCCGATAGATAACAACCATCCTAATTTACTCATTGGCCAAGAGATGTTGAAATGGAATCCTCTAGGGATCCCAACAATCAGCTTCATGAATGCCTGCATAGTAATATTACTCCTGCAAACTTCCCTTGTTGAATGCAGAGGGATGGTTAGCTTCCGAGACTTGTACAAATGAACGATCGAGTTAGGTAACCGAACTTTCATTTGTACATACGGGAAAGAACAAAATCAAATATGCATTGGATCCAATGTCAAGTGTATTTATGATCAATGTGTTATTCATTGATAAGAGTGGAGCTTTATGGATAATTCATGTTGCATATTTCCTAAAGCTCCTACTCATAGCAATGCATGTGATAGAAATACAATATATGGATCCCTACACCTTTTAAAGTTGTAACCATCTTAGCTTTCAAGAGCAAATTTTATCATTTAGACCATGACAAACCAGATTCTCAATTTTAGCCTCCTGAACTTCACTAGGAATTTGAAATTTAGTGACTCCTCCTAAAAATGCAATTCAATTTCAGAGCAAGGATATCATTTATTCCTAGGAGTTTGAAATCTAGTGACACCATCTATGCATGAAGCTCAATTAAAAATTATGGCTGTCACTATGCCCCAGTTCCTATATGTCAATTCACCAATGAAGTCATGCCCAAAAGTTTTTTTTTCTAAACCTCGACAAAAATTACTAAGTTTACAAAACAATTCTTAAAATATTATAGGTACTTGTTTGAGATTTTTTCACGTAAGGTGGGATTTTCTTTTGGAGATCCAAAAGTCAATACTCACGCATACTCTTGTGAGGATGCTTGAGAATTGAATGATGAGGAAGTGTCAACCTTTCTCACAAATGCAAGCAAATACATTCAATTCCATGGTAAACCAAATAATGGAAAATTCTAAACTCATACCTCATTTGGGGATTAGTTGCTGACGAAGTTCTTTGTGTGAGAAACTCAGGACCTTGATTTTTGGCATAGGTTTGATGGTTGATGTCAAATGCCAAGTTGAGATTGGATTTGGCAATGGATTTGGTTCTGGCTCCTCCATTGGGTCATCATCTTGAACATTTCTCTTCCTCAAACTCAAAATGAGTTTGAAGGAGAGAAGTGTTCTCAAATCCTCCCAATGGTGACTTGAGCTTGACGAAACCTTCAACTTTCTTGCCATACCACCTCTTCACAATTTTGACCTAGCTGCACTTTAATCAAGAACAGACAAAACAACTCGAAAATACGTTATGTTAGCCAAAAGCAAATTGAACCCAATTTTCAAATTGTCTTGCCCAGCTTGAAATAACTTGTAATGCAATGAGGTTCAAAGCAAATCTTTTTGGTTTAAACTCAAAAGATAAATTCAAGTGGTCATGCACGTAGTTCATATCCAATTAAATTTCTCCCCTAATTCAAATTTTTAGTTCTATGATGGTTGCAAATTTTACTTTCCAACATGCAAGTGTGGAAATTCAAACATGCAAATTCAAGGGTTGATGCAATTTGGAAAACAAATATGAAATAACTACCAATTAACCTATTGGCAAGGAATCACCGAATTATTGATGTCCGGTGAGTGATAACTACTAATTAACCTATTAGCAAGGACTCACCGAATTTTTGAAGTCCGATGAGTAAGACCTACCTCCGTTCTGTTGAGAGCGATGATTTGTTGTCCAATCCCGGAGTTGAAGATGTGGACGATTTCTTCTGTTTTGACAGGCCAAACTCACTTGGCTGTCATTTGGACATGTGGGACACATGGTGGCCCTAGCCTCTCCCCGTTGTATTGATATAGACATGTTTTTATAGCGACGGGTTCTCCCTCTTGAATGTATTACTTCATGAGCATGGTGAGGTTTTGTCCTTCTTAGGGGTGCCACTTTGACCATATTGATATTCCATTGAAACAACCCATACCTTGATCATGGATCAAAGGCTTCCTTGGGCATGATGACATGTGGACTCCACAATCAAACAAGAAACACTTCATCCACAATGTCTCTTGCCCTAGGTGGAATTGGTTTGGTCGAAGTGTGGGAATCCCAACGAGTGATGTGGGAAATCTTGGACAATGAATGCTCCTTAAGTTCTTGTCCTTGGCCTAGATCTTCATGTGAATGTTGTCGTGATTTCTGCTTGGCCAAGATACTTCAAGGTAGGCTATTTGAACTTAAATCCCATGGAAATCCATAGCCTCCTTTAATACAAGGGTGATGTTAATTCCGCCCTTGACCTCCTTGTGAATGGTAGCCATTGGAGTTGTTGTTTGAAAAAGGTCCTCATGGGTCTTAGGGAAATAATTCCCACGCGTCCCATTATGACATGGATTTTCACAAATCATGTGAATATCCATGACTTGGATTATCCAACAAATCCCCAACGACTTGGATATTCATGACACTTCAATGGGAGGTGTAGTTCCATAACTAGCATATCCACCTTGTGAAGTGGTGTGCATGACAAGCTATGGGAACTCGAGCATTCTTTAATCCACCCCTTGAGTGGAGACCTTCTCATCCATGATGAATGAGAATAGGACTCCTTCAGCTCTAGCATGAATGTGGTCATGTATTGGTGGAGCCAACCCATGACACGAGTGTTGGATGAAGAGCCTGCTATTCACCCCATAGTGAAGACAAACCAAGAAGAACTTCTTGGAGCCTTCCCCAAGCTTGGGTATGGATGACTTTGGCTCCTACTGAAAGGTAAAATTCTCCTGCAAAAAGGCAATGCTGTTGCCTAGCGGACATTTGTTGAGGTATGCCTTAAATCATCTTGCAGTATAGCAATTACGTCCTCGTTGGCTATCCCATACAATGGGATGACCAACAGTACCCTGTTTTCACACAAAGGAGAAAACAAACAAGGGTAATCCTGTCTAATAACTATTAGTACATATAGCTTAATCACAAGTGATAGCTATCCTTCACTTCCTTTGCCTTCCCCGGCAACGGCGCCATAAATGCTTGTTGACGGCTCCTAAGATATACTAGCAAATCATCCCTGGGAACGGTGCCAGAAATGCTTGTTGGTGTTTCTTAACACCACAGATCATCTCCGGTAAAGAGATGAGATCCGCAAGCGCACGGAAGATACCATTGTAGCATTTCACCCATGAGTATTCCCAAAGGTATCGTATTTATCCCAATGGAAGGCAATGGAGTAAAGTATATACTACTCCTATAGTCAAGCTATGGGATACTAATCCATTATCCGGACAGGGGTAAGTTTATAATAGGGGTAGTGTGACACACACCTAGGCAATCTATTCTAAAGGGTAAAATGGGTCCTGGAGGGAGATTGGATTGAGAGTTAGAGAGTTGCTCCTATAGTGCTCCTAATACATATACATAGCCAAAGGTAGATACTAAAGTTCATGTCAATGATGAATTCCTATGCAATGCTATTCAACACATCGGGCACGGGCTTACCCCTAGCAATACTAGGGTGACTCCCGCCAAGAGCCTGTGGCATAGCCGAACGTGGAGGATTACAAAGGACGGATAGGGCTGTCACCACCTACTGCCTACCTCTTCAATCCGTGGGTCTACAAGACATCCAACGCTACTTAAATACCCTAGCACCATGCTAAAATACTATGAAAATACCCTAGGAGCCATGGCACAAGCTATCCTAAGGCAATGACTAACCTAAACATCGTTGAACCAATGTTAAAGCATAGCATAAGTCATTCATATTAACCTAATCATATCATAACTACATAGACTATAGTTGGGGTCTATAGTGTTTATGACCATAAGATGTGATCATGAGAGTGAAATCATAAAGCCTATACCTTCCACATACATGGACTCCACAATCAAACAAGAAATGCTTTGTCCAAGTATACGTATAAAAGAAGACTAAAGATAATATCTATATTGAGCACAAAGTCACAAATACAAGAAGGAATACATAAGCCATACCTTTCCCAATGTGGAATTGGGAAGAGAGACTCCTTCTACTCCTTTTCCCAATTTGGACATGGGACTAGAGGCTCTCCTCTCTACATCCTAACTCCTCTAGGGACTATGGAAGATAGTGTATACAATAGAATGATGCCCAAGTGGTATGTGTTGAAGTGAGGGGTAGGGGGTCCTATTTATACTAGTGTTGAGGTCGGTTCCACCACCAAAAGCGCGTGAATTAGTCACCATTGACAATAGGGAGCCGGGAGGAGCCAACACGTGGAGGCTGACCGAGTTTGGTGCAAAGACCAGGTCGGCCGACCCCCTGGTTCGCCGACCTGGTCATTGCACCGTTTCTCGTGTTCTTTCTCCAGGTGGCTGCTAGGTGGGTCCCATTGATGTATATGGGTGATACACCATTGGATCTCCTTGCATACTTCTGTTTGTGGGCCATTTGATCCATGCGATGCCACGTGTCGTCGCCTGATTGGCTGGGATGATATTTTATAGGATTGGTCCCTCTACATTTCCTCATTTCCTGCATAAAATGCTGCATACACATATTTCTCCATGTCCAAGTGGAATTGGGTTAGATAGAAAGGTGATGTGCGCAAGAAATGGCAAATCCTTCACATAATTGAGTTAAATTTACGGATGAAAATGGTATATAACATTTGTCAACACAGAGCACCCCATGGGTTGCACTCGAGTGGGTTAGGCTGATAGTGGGTCCCACCTCCTCTTATCCACTTCCCCTCTCTGCAACTTCAATTCTCCTACCATACTTGATCCTAAAATTCTAGATTTTTGTGGGGAGGCTCAAATAAATATCTGGAATTTGATTATATAATTGGATTTTGATTTGGAGCAAGTTTCATTTGAATTTCAAATAGAAATTGGATGAAATTCAATGGTGTCACTGAATTAAATAGCAACTGAGTTCCAAAAATTGTGAAACATTGAGGATAAGTCAAGCAAGTCATGCTGACCATGATGGTGTGCTCAAATCTTGACGTTCAAAGTAGTTGATCAGAATTCAAAATTTGAATTCCTGATATGCTCTGAATTTGCTAAACATCTCAAATAAAATAGCAAATGGAGTTCAAAATTTATGAAACTTTGCAGGAAGTTTCTTTGAAATATTAGTAAACCATAGAAAAAATTATGGTCTCAGAATTGAATAATTTTGACAGGGCCAAATGTACAGTAGCATATTCAATTTGTAATTAATTTGAATATATATTGGGTACTGCATATTAATTTTACCTAGGATCCTCCATTCAAATAATTCCAAACTTTGAAGAGAGGTCAAAAGAATTTATCTAAGATTATTGGTGAAGTCCATTCCTCATATTAATAAAATTTAAGCATGAGTGGAAGAAAATATTTGATGAGTTCAAGTTCATAAGCCTAGCTATAATTGGTCTCCAATAGGGTTGATAACCAACTTACAACTGAACCTCACATGAAGGAAAATGTGGGATTTTACATTCCTCCCCCCTTAAAAGAATCTCGTCTTGAGATTACAAAAGGAAGGATAAAAGGAAAAGATCTAAGGAACATATGGCGTTAACAAGTCTGGATAGTTGGTTCTAAGATATTCCTCGCTTTCCCACGTTGCTTCATCAGCGGTGTGGTTTCCCCACAAGACCTTGTAGAAATGCAAGGTGCGGTTTCTTGTGGTACGAGTCTTCTCATCGACTATCTGGGTTGGATGTTCAGAGTAAGTAAGATCTGGTTGGAGAGCTTCCAAATCCTCTATACGGACTTCCACTGGGGACTTGAGACATTTTCTCAATTGTGAAATGTGAAACACATTGTTGACCCCTGAAAGCGATGCCGACAGCTCTAGTCGATAGGCTACAGGTCCGCATTGCTCACTTATTGCGAATGGTCCGATGAAACGTGGAGCTAGCTTCCCTTTCACTCCGAAGCGATGAATCCCTTTCATTGGGGATACACGAAGGTAAACGTGATCCCCGATATCAAAGTGAAGCGGTAGATGTCATTTGTCCGCATAGCTTTTCTGGCGAGACCGAGCAGCCTTGAGGTTGGCTTGAATAACTCGTACTCGATCTTCGGCTTCCTTTACCAAGTCTATACCATATGTTACTCGTTCACCGGATTCACACAAGTTCAAAGGTGTGCAGCACTTCCGGCCATAAAGAGCTTCATATGGTGCCATTTGGATGCTAGTTTGATAACCATTGTTGTATGAAAACTCGGCCAATGGTAGATGATCATCCAATTCTTACCATGGTGGATGGCACAATCGCGGAGCATATCCTCTAGCACTTGGTTTACTCGTTCCGTTTGACTATCAGTCTGTGGATGGTAAGTTGAGCTTCAAATCGATTTGGTACCCAGAGATGCGTGGAGCTGCTCCCAAAATCGAACAACAAACAAGGTTCCACGATCTGATATGATTGTGCGGGGGTAATCCGTGTAAGCATAAGATCCTGGCAATATACAGCTCCGCATATTGTCGTGCCACATACTTGACATTGACTGGAATAAAGTGAGCTGACTTGTTGAATCGGATGACTATCACCCAAATCGAGTCATGCTTGCAAAAGGTGAGAGGTAATCCAACAATGAAATCCATGCTGATGTCCTCCCATTTCTAAGCCGGTAGGCTTAAAGGTTGTAGTTGTCTCGCTACCTTTGGATGGTCGGCTTTCACTTGTCGACATGTATCACATTCCGATACATACTTTGCTATTTCCCTCTTCATCCGAGTCCACCAAAATTTCTTCTTCAAGTCTTGATACAATTTTTTACTCCCCGGATGAATAGAATATTTGGACAAATGAGCGTTGCCCAGAATTTTATTCCGAATTCCCACATTGTGGGGTACCATGATGCGGTCTATGAACCAGATGGTACCGTCATTGTCACATCAGAAACACTTCATTTCCCCCTTTTTCATTCATTGGCGAATATGCGATATGCCCTTGTCCTCCTTCTGAGCCTCCACAATTTCCTCCCTTATGGTAGGAATGAGAGCTAGATTGTAGAGCGCCCCCATACAGAACCAAGTAGAGACTCCGTTCTTCTTCCTCTATCAAGGTGATAGAAAGGTTATTGATATGGGTCTTGCGACTTAGCGCATCTGGAACTACATTTGCCTTCCGGGATGGTAGTGGATCTCAATCTCATAGTCTTTGATTAACTCCAACCATCTTTGTTGTCGCATATTCAAATCTTTCTGGGTGAAGATGTACTTCAAGCTTTTGTGGTCAGTGTAGAGATGCACTAGGTTGCCCCATAGATAGTGTCTCCACATCTTTAATGCTAGTACCACGGCAGCAAGCTCAAGATCATGAGTCAGATAATGTTGCTCATGGTTCCGAAGTTGCCATGATCCATAAGCGATCACCCTTCTTTGTTGCATTAATACGCAACCCAAACCAATTTCAATGCATCACAATGAACATCAAAGGATCTAGTTGTGTCTGGTTGGGCTAATACTAGCGCTGTTGTGAGGTGTTTTACTAATGCTTGAAAACCTTCCTCACATTAATTTGTCCATGTATATTTCTTTCCTTTCTTCAGAAGTTATGTCATTGGTTTAGCTATCTTGGAAAATCTTGGGATGAACCTCCGGTAATATCCTGCTAAACCGAGGAAACTTCAAACTTCATGCACAGACATAGGAGACTCCCATTTGAGTACTTGCTTAATCTTGCTTGGATCAACTGCAACCCCTTCTACAGATATGATGTGCCCTAGAAATGGCACTTGGTTGATCCAGAACTCACATTTGCTGAACTTAGTGTACAACTTGTGGTCCCGCAATCGCTGAAGCACGATTTGCAAATGTTGTGCATGTTCTTCTGCAGATTTTGAGTACACAAGGATGTCGTCAATGAAGACCACGACAAACTTGTCCAAATCTGGCATGAACACCAAATTCATGAGATACATGAAATGGGCCGGTGCGCTGGTCAATCCGAAGGACATGACAAGGTACTCATATAATCCATACCTCGTCGAGAATGCTGTCTTAGGTATATCCTCTGGTCGAATCCTGATTTGATGATACCCATAGCGAAGATCCATTTTTGAATACCCGAGCACCCACCAATTGATCGAACAGAATATCGATATGGGGTAGTGGATACTTATTCTTGATCGTGACAGCATTGAGTAGACGATAGTCCACACATAGTCTCAACGTTTTATCCTTATTTCCCACGAACAATGTAGAACATCCCCAAGGTGACGAACTTGGACGAATGAAACCCTTGTCCAAAAGTTCCTTCAGCTGCTCTTTCAGTTCTGCAAGTTCCTTATGTGCCATCTTATACGGCTTCCTCGAGATTGGGACTGTTCCCGATACAAGTTCAATCTTAAACTCGACTTCTCTTTTTGGTGGCATGGCAGGATGATATTCGGGAAAAACGTTCGGATACTCACATACTACTGGAATGTCTTCGAGTTTACAGGTCGGTGTTATAAGCAGTTCGAGTCACGTGGATATTACTCTCAAGAGTGAGAGTTTGGGGAGAGTGGAGCGGAGAATCTAGATATATCCTCCGAGGAACGATGTCAATAATAGCACAGTGGTATTCCAACCATGCCATCCCTAAGATGACATCTAACTTCTGATGCTCTAGTATAATGAGAGAGATATGGTATATGTTCCCACCCAGATTAAGAGGTACCCTATGGACCATCTTATCTGCGACTACTTTTCCTCCTGGAGAACAAAACATATACGGGGTTTTTGTGGAAAAGATAGGAAACTGGTATTGACTGACATAAGACTTGCTAATAAAGTTGTGGGAAGCACCAGAGTCAAAAAGGATGACTACTGGATGACCAATGAGAGAGAATGTACCCATGAGTACGGGTGTGCCTTCCGGAATGTCCTCGATGGCAAGGTGTTTGACGTTCCTAGTTCTGGTGGCTGGCTTCATGGGCTTGTTGCGAGGCTGGTTTGCCCCCTGGTACGATGACTGTCCTCCACTCTGCGGGCAGTCCTTGGTGAAGTGTCCCGTACGTCCACACGTATAACACGTGTATGGGGTCTAACCGGCATGAAATGGAGGATGGAATCCTGGTGCATGCGGTGGAGTTAGAGGTGCACACAGAATCATCCCTTGCTCGTGTTGTGGGCGAACACCGGCGTTGTTGAATGGGCGACCATGAAACATCGGTGGTCGCGATGGCGGCTGCGACCTCTGGCCGGATGGTGATTGATACACCATGCGGTACTTCTAAGGAGTGCCCATTCCGCTGCCCTGCGGAGCACTCCTTTTCTTCTTGTCGGGGAACAGCTCCCTAGTAGCATCCTCCTGCATGATCGCGACATTGACCATGTTGTTGAAGCTGCCACTGTTGAACAAGGCAAGCTTGTCCTTCATCTTGGGATTTAAACCCCGATAAAGCATTCCTGCTTCCGATCTTTAGTACTCACTTGGTCCTGAGCATATTGGGCCAAGTGGTTGAATATCTTTGAGTACACCTAAGCACTCCTTCCTCCTTGCTTCAGCTCCAAGAACTCTTGAAGCTTCCTCCTCATAACACCGGGAGGTATGTGATAGGCGCGAAACGGATCCCAGAATTCCTCCTAGCTTGCGGCATATCCGGCTGGTCGTGCGGCAAGGTAATTTGCCCACCACGCACTAGCAGACCCATGTAATTGTTTGACTGCGAACAGGGTCTTCTGTTGTTCAGTTACTCAAAGCAAACCGAACTTCCCTTCAATGGAGCGGAGCCAGTTGTCCGCCTCCAACGGTTCATCGACCTCCACGAAGACCGGAGGGTGTGTTGACATAAAGTCCGAGTATGAACTCAGAAAAAGCTTTCATGGACCCGCATCTGGTCGCCCTCCTTGATGAGACGAATGCTGGACCAAAGTCCGCAGTAACTTTGTTTGCTCGTCGCACGAGCCAAGCATTGCGGCGAGAACCTCCGCTAGACGCCTTGGAAGTTCAGGAGGTGGTTGTGGAGGAACTCGTTGCTGCAGTGTCGCAGCTGTCTCCTGGGTCGGAGATTCGTCCTCACGACCAGGACTTGACCCTCCCATTTTAGGAGATGTCTCCTGGGTCGGAGATTCGTCCTCACGACCAGGACTTGACCCTCCCATTTTAGGCGTCAAGCGCGTACACACCAGTCTGCATCCAACTGACTTAAAATCAGCACATGTTTTCTTTTCCCTTGTCCATTTCATTATTCAGTAGCACGACTTGTTGACAATGGAATAAGTGCATAACATTCACATATATTGATAAAGTACAAACTTTATACAAGATATATTATCTCATGACCATGCTTACAGTAGTGTACTCTAAAACGATGGACTCCCCTATGGAAGTGCAGCTCTACCATACTTGGTCCCCATGAATGTCATACAAATCTTGTCATCTTAAACATAACCACTGCTATTCTTAATATGATACAAACATGGCCACAAAATAAACACGAGCAACTATTAAACTATATGTTGCCCCGTGACGGCATAAGTGCTACCTCATCCCACTTCAATATGTCCTACTCGACGTACTCGAGTTCCTCGAGATCTTCTTCTTCTTCTTTGTCATTCGAAGTTGGTGCCACAGGCGTGGTTGCGGAAGCAAGAGTTGCTACCTCACCCACCATTGATGATGTCGTGGCAACTAAAGATTTTACATCACCCTGCAGATGAAACATCCTCAAGTCTTCTAGTTCTTTCTGTGCATTTTTGCAACTGGCCTTCCAATCCTGAGTCTCCCCTCTGGATTTATCCCTTTCTTGAGTCACCTCACTCATCTGTTCATCCAACAGTTGCACCTCGAGCTGACTCGCTTCCAACGTGCTTTCCGTATGTTGTGTTTTTATGCGAGCCTCCGGTCGAGCTTTAACAGCCCGGTGCCACTGATTTTTCTTAAGTTTAGACGGCGATTTAGGGGAGCAACTGTGTCCCTAAGTGATTCATTGGCCCCTTCAAAGTGATCCCCTCAAATCAGATCCTGCTTCAGGTCACTCATCATTTTTCCAAGGCTAGCATGCTGATCAGGGCTCTCTTGACACGCTGATGCTGCATATGACGGTAAAATCATCTTGGGTACTTCTTCATTATGCCCATATGCTGCAACCATCCGACTCGCCAACTCATCACCGGCTCTACCGTCGACCGGAAAGAGAGCGAATGGGGTGTCAGCCATAGCACCGTAATGAAGTTTGCAAAACCTCATTATGGCAACACTTGCGACATAACACAACGCGTCTTCCAATTGAATTCCTTGCACTTGGATGGAGAAAGGGGCCCATCCAAAATTCAATGGAGCAGCAGGCACATCGACATAAATGGTGCTTCTTGTCGCACCTCTGTCATCGATCTCCTTGCCCCAATAGTCCGGTATTTTACGATAACCGAACCGTTGAAGCATTGCTATCAACAAATCCGGAAAACCATTCAGAAGAGTACACTTCGTGAACACCGATCCATGTGGCAAGTATACTATAGAATCAACAATCTGTGAAAAAGATACTGGAATAATGAGAAGGTTACCAACTCCCGATAGTTTAAGAAAAAATTTAAAACTGGAGTTGTAATCACAGTCTGTTCTAGCTGACCTTTCTGTATAAATTGAAAATTTTCATACAGGAAACGTCAGAACCAGATGTGGGGTTGAATACAAAAGTTGTAGTACACTTTACAACCTTTGCAGATTGTACTCAAACAGCTCCAGGTGAGCAGGTAAATAGAATCTCTACAGGTTTAAATTGACCCAAATTTTTTGGAAATTTTTACAGGACCTCCACTGTATATGTGGTGATTTCCACAATTTATACAGGTATATCACGATAATATATTGAGGTAATGACAAAATAAACATTGTATAACATCAAGTTAACAATACAGAGGTAAAAGATTTCGGACATGAAACATTTGTTACATAGGTATAGTGCGCCAATTCTAAACCATGTGCCAACTGTTTCAAGTTCTGACCTGCCAGAACCAAGTTTGCAACCATAGGAATTTAAAACAGCTACACCAAGATTTAGGACATGAGTGCAACAAAAAGTTGATAGAGGACCTGCTAAGATTTCCAGAAATGTATATATATGACCATGTCACTATTCTGGATCAAAAGCTACAGCTATCTAAACTTAATAGATGAACTGACTGTTGTTCAACAGCAGCCCTGCAGTTCACTGTTTTGAGCTCGAAATTTGAATTGCCTCAAATTCGAATCAAGAGAAACTTTAAATAACAAAACTGTAGATCTGCTTCTACCTTTTTCAGATATATATCACAATAAGCCAGAAGATTTTTCTACAGTGAGTTATTGCAAAAATACAGAGACTGGTACAATGATAGGGTCATCTGGAGTAGTTTAAGCATACCCAAAATTTCAACAGATTATCAAGCTTATCTGCCTTGATAGTCAACAGAAAAGTTGTAGAGGTCTACAAGTACGTTTCATCCATATAGCATAACCCTATGTTTATTCCTAATTACCCAAGATTACAATCTGGAAAAGTTGAGCAAACTTTGGCCAGAAAATCAAGAATCTTGGTGCTAACCCAAAGTCGAGTCAAAACTCATTTTGCGGACTCCAAACCTACCAGCACCTGATAGTCAGACTTTCCAAAATATAATGCATCCATTTTGGTCATTTGGGGATGGTCATGTATCAAAGTTCATACCGACGGTTATACGTGCCTCACCAAAGAAAATTCTAACCCGTATTTCCGGATACGTTTATAGGTGGCCCTAGTATCGTTCACTCGCAAACGTGTGCTACACGGGTCGCTACCGTAGACAATGCTGCAGAAGACAAACAATCCTCTTTCACACCTTCACACCTCAAGGGCGGCACAGGGAAACATGACAGGCAGTCACAATAATATATATGAAAGTAAATGCATACGACTCTGGTGTGAGTCGCCCTCGAGCGATGTCATGTCTCGAGGTACATGACTATACTACGTCTGTACAGCAAAGACTCCCGCATGAACCGGCTTATACACGATCGGGCATACGTGTTTCGCATGCTCCCATAGAACAAGAATAGTTCTAGAGATGCATACTATCGGGTTATACACCACTCGACGGGGGCACCCACTAACTTTGAAGCACGCTGCGGTACCGTGTGTCATAGGTTCTAAGAAACATAGAAAGCTTCAGAGACTCCCAATAACATTTTCATGCCAAGCCATGGAAAGACTTCCATTCCACCTCTCGCATGGTGAGCTTACCACAATTGATCCGCTTACGGTGGCGTACCTTACCTCTTACCTGACGTCGGATTGTCGTTACAGAATTTATAACATATAAGTTAGTTTACCACCTTTATATCTTATACTAATAATACTCCTTATAAGGGCATATAACTAATTCCTCACTCAAATCCTAATTTCTGAAAATATGCTCTTTTCAAATACACTGTTCCCAATGATGCTCTGATACCATGTCTATGGGGACTAGAGTCCCGACCTCCAAGGATCTCATTGGGTGGTGTCGTACGATGCGACACCCAACAGTATACAAGAAAAGGACGAGAACAATTTACAATACCAAGTCTTTATTGAAAAGCACAGCGGAGTTTTAAAATACTAACAAAAGGAAAGAGAACTATACATCATAGCTACGCTCTCAGCACAAGTTATGCAAAAGTAAAGTCATCCATGTCCTGGATACTTCGCACTAGCAACACACAACTCACAGCAGCGTGCAGGGTTCCCACTCGGCTATAAACCCCAGAGGGGGTACAGCCTCGTCATCAAACCCATCATCAGTCGTATAATATGCACAAACTCGTTAACTACAAATGTGAGCATAAGGGTCAGCAAGACTAACCCGTCTCACTAGACATATGCAAGGGTAAATACTAAGCATAGTAAGGAATAGCATAAATGACTCGCCTATAAGTGGATCCTTATATTCATATTTTAAGTAGCACGTGACATTCTTCTGGCACGTCACATCATAGACTCCACAATCAAACAAAAAACGCTTTGCCGATGATATGACATGCACAAAGTACAAAATGCTATTACAAGTAAAGTATGGGGAAACTTTAAACTTTTAATTGTACTCTATCTAAGACAAACAAGGTTGTCCAAGCAATTTGTAATCCCATTTATCATATTCTTCTGAATTCTTCAGTATTTACTATGTCACATCGCAGTGAACAAGTGGTACTCTATTACTGCGAGGGACGGTGATTGCAGTCAGGACATACCCAGAACAACATGACACATACACACTTTCGGAAATGTCAGCGAGTACTTACAGCAGTACCTACATAACACCTCACTACTCGTCGTATATGGCCACCTTTCACTAAACACTTGAATATCGAACCGGTCGATCCGTCACGAGAAGGAGGTCACTGGTGGGGCGTATTCTGACGTGCCCACCAGCTTATTTACACCCTGCTGCCCTCAACACACGCCTATAAAACAGAACGGAATGCCTCAAAAAACTAGTATCAAGCTACGTCAGTTTACTGGAGCCCATTCCTCCAGTATGTCGCCGGTACAATTCAAGCTTGTCCAGCAGGGCCGCACACGAAACGGTAATCGACACAAGCAGGGCTACGCACGTGAGACCACGTCTCACTGCATCCCACCCACTCCTCGGTCTCAATTTTATATTCAAAAACCATTTTCTAATTCCAGATCATCCCGTGTGACAAAATTCCTATCTCGCGAGTAGATTTCAGCTACTCGACTTCTACCGAATTCCTATGAGCATAAGCATAGCAGTGTCTACTCAACGGGCCTTAGACCTATCCAAGACTCCATAGGTTTTGTGGGCCATGCAAGTGGATGCCACACACCTTAAACGTAATGCACAATCATCTGAAGACATAAGGTGAAATAAAAACTGCAAATACACTGTAAGGAACTTAAATGCAAACCGGGGCTTGCCTAAATGCGAGTCTGAGCCTATGTTAGTTTCTGGCAGCTGGACCTCCAAAGCTTCCGGCTGCTCCTCGATATCAGCGACTATACGATATGCATATACTAGGTATGAATGACATTGAAAATAATTAATATGCTTGAGGTGGTGTGAATATCCTAGGATGAACATAAGATAAATATCTTAATTGGCTTTGGGACTTTTATGGTCGATACTAGTAACTATAGAGAAGATTCTTGCAAAGAACACGAGATGGTCAAAAATGTTTGTTGTTCTTAAAAATTATGGTAAGCAATAACCTTCTCTAAATTTTGGTTGAAAGTTTTGGAGGCCTATCATGGCTACCAGGGGTTGTATCATGTAAAGGGGGTCTCACTGGTTCTAGCAATATTTGTTTCAGTATTTTCTAACTTTCCTACAGGGAGAAACTGATTTTTCAAGTTTGGGTTAATTTCGGGTTTCCATTTTTCTCGATTTATAACTACATGGAGATTTGGAATGTTGATCAACACTGTATTTTAAGTCCAAAGAACCTGAAATTTTTAATGGATATCAAGAGTATTAACAATAGTGTTTTGACCAAAATTGGGAATTTTCCAATTAACAGAACTGTAGGAATGAATTCTTGAATGATTTTCCTTATCTGAAGTATAGAGAAATTTCTATGGCTTTTCATACAAATCCAAGTTCACCACTGGACAGTATTCTTCATGCTGGTTCTAACAAAATTTATTTGGGAATTTTTGGATAATTCTACTGGATGTTATGAATTTTCCAAGTTGGATTGAATCTGGATTTATTTTCCGATTGGAAATTTCAAATAAAGGGGTCGATCCCACTTTATTTGAATCGGGCCAATCAGAACGGAGCCACACCGGGAGCCACGGGGTTAACCCACATAGCCACACTAGATCCACGTTCACAGCTGGTCCCACGCGAGAGGGCGTCGTTGATAGGTGGGACCCGCAATCTTCGTCTACCTCCCGACGCGGCGACGTCTCTCACCAGAACCGCGGCGGCGCTTTGTAGGACCTAGTTGCGTCGACCTCCTTCTGGCCTCGCCTTGACCGCTCAACCATAAAATCGACCGCGCAAGCTGATGGTGGTGTCCAATCAAGTCGGCGATGGCCGGAGACGGCGGTGCGACGGTGACGGCGGAGCTAGGGTTTCGACATTCGTCAGAAACACTCCGAAATGGCGTAATAGGCTCGGGAAAAGGTCGGGAATGTTCCTAGGAGCACCAGGATGATGATTTGGGGGTTAGAATGGGGTGACATCGCAGGCAAAGCTGAGTACGACGGTGAAGTACGGTTTTTCACCCGGCGGTTGCGAAATTTCGAAACCTAAGGTGCTCGGTTGATAACTTTCAGGGTTTTTGGGAAGGGAGCTTCGTTAGGACATAAAGAAGCTATCTGCTAACCAGATTAAAGGATGATTGCAAGAATGAAACAAATTTAAGCGCGAAGCCTTGCTTTTCTGTTGAGAAATCGTTCGGTTATTGAATAAGAACTCGAGCTACACTTCATGTCATAGGCTTAGATTTTGTGAGCATAAACTAGAGAGGATTGCAAACCTTTTTGCTTAAAGGATCAAGGCTGGACATGTCCTAGAACTGGAGCTCGACGGTGAGACAGTGAAGGTTCTCACGCGGCTTCCTCGACAGCGACCGGAAAACTTCAAAATATCTCAAGCAGAAGCTATATCACGATCAATGACCAAATAGAATACGTAGAGGAGGTTATGACAAGCCATTTATCTACTTACAGCTTGGGGAGAAACGGTTTCAATCGTCGGCGAAAGCTCGATCGACCAGAGGTGGCAGAAATGGTGTGAACCGAGGTGGAGCTCAACGGCGACGGCCACGAGGGGGGGTGTTTATAGGGACGGATGGATGAGGGGAGCGCGACACGGTGCAAGCAAGCAGGCAGCTCGGTGGATGCATGTCGCGTCGTGGTGTCGCGTGCTGCCAGCGTCGATCAGCGGAGAGAGCTGGATACAGAGAGACCCTGTGGGTTGCACTTGAGTGGGTTAGGCTGACAGTGGGTCCCACCTTCTCTTATCCACTTCCCCTCTCTGCAACTTCAATTCTCCTACCAAACTTGATCCTAAAATTCTAGATTTTTGTGGGGAGGCTCAAATACATATTTGGAATTTGATTCTGCAATTGGATTTTGATTTGGAGCAAGTTTCATTTGAATTTCTATGGCCTCAGAATTGAATAATTTGACAAGGCCAAATGTACAGTAGCATATTCAATTTGTAATTAATTGGAATATATATTTGGTATTGCATATTAATTTGACCTAGGATCCTCCATTCAAATAATTCCAAACATTGAAGAGAGGTCAAAAGAATTTATCTATGATTATTGGTGAAGTCCATTCCTCATGTTAATAAAATTTAAGCATGAGTGGAAGAAAATATTTGATGAGATCAAGTTCATAAGCCTAGCTATAATTGGTCTCCATTAGGGTTGATAACCAACATACAAGTGAACCTCACATGAAGGAAAATGTGGGATTTTACACTTATTCCTTTTTATGTTGCTCAATATTAAACATATATTAGAATGTATGCAATGCATGATTGATGAAAATGAGGGTGTTACAAACTACCCCCCTTAAAATGAATCTCGCCCTCGAGATTCGACGCGGAAGAGAAGAGATAGGGAAATTCCTTCTTGAGATCTTCCTCCAATTCCCATGTTGCCTCTGATATCATCAGAGGAGGATGACCTGTGGCTCACACAGAATCAGAGGCACACCCTTGGGATTTCTTAAATTGCGGCACTGTCCATATGGTTTAGTTTCAATTGCTTTGGTGCATGTTGAGATGCTTCAAATTCCACGGTGATCCCCTCCTCATTGGTGATCTTCACCGTCTTCGTGGCACATTCGATGACTCCATTGTGCTTTCTCAACAAGTCCATACAAAGTATAATGTCCAATCCTTGAGAATCCAAGACAATAAGGTTGGCGGAGAAATCTACCCCCTTATTCTAAAGCTTACTTTTGGACATACTATATTTTTCCTCATCTCTCCTCCAGGAGACTTAACCAATAGAGTAAACTTCATATGAGAGATAGGCAAACTATACTTGGCGACATATTTTGATGCAATGAATGAATGTGATGCTCCATAATCAAATAACGTAGTCCTCGGGTTGGAGTTTGCGAGAAACATACCAATCACCACGTTATCCGTTTGTTGTGCATCCTCCGTAGAGACATGGTTCACGTTGCCACGAGCAAAATTCTGTTGTCCACGGTTTCCTTGCGGCTGTCCTCCATTGGGTCTTGGATTTTGCCTCGGCGCATTGCTTCCTTGACCAAGGCCTGGCTTAGGACATTGATGTGCAAAGTGTCCAGCTTCTCCACAAGTATAGCACTTCTTAACTCCACCAGATTTATTGGGACGAGCTTGGTTTTCAACATTTGCAACAGGAAAATTGGCACGAGGTGCATAAGGCATTGGAGGCCTAGGTGCTTGCATGACAGGGCACTGCTGCACAAACATTGTTCGGCGCGGTGCAAATCCACGGCGATGAGCAGGCGCAGAAGAGCTGTAATAAGGCGCATTGAGTGGTGAAAAGCGAGGGCGCACATTACTTCCTTGTTGTTGTCCTTTATATGGTGCCTTCCTCTTGTTGCCTTGCTCCATCTCACGGACCTTGTTCTCCACAACAATTGCCTTGTCCACAAGCTTCTGGAAGTTGGCATAATCACAATTCAGCAATTGCACTTGGATTTCATTGTTCAAGCCCCTCATTAACAAGTATTGCTTCTGGCTGTCCCAACCAACATCTTCATGGGTATACCTTAAAAGTTGAGTGAATTTATTGAGATATTCACTCACGCTCGATCTTCCTTGCCTCATGTTCTCAAATTCTTGCCTCTTCAATATCATGACACCTTCGAGCACATAATGAGAACGGAAGCTCTCCTTCAATTCGGCACAAGTGATCCTCTCCTGATTCTCGTAAGCATTGCATAAAGAATCCCATCAATAGGCAACTGCTCCAACTAGTCTATGAGAAGCAAATAGAACCTTCTCCCAGTCACTGCATTGAACGATAGCAAGTTTCTTATTTACGGACTTCAACCAATCATTCGCATCCATAGGCTCAGCAGCTTGAGCAAAGGTCGGTGGCCTGGTCCTTATGATCTCTCCCAACCGGTTATGAGGAGGTGGGGGTGGTGGTGGAGGCATGTGGGTCCGATTGTTGACATTACCAACCTGCAGCTGTCCCATAGATATCATGGTCTGCATGAGCTTGTTTTGCATAGCCAAAAGCTGCTCAATGTTGATTGCTCCATGAGCAGGTCCTGGTCCATTATTGTTCTGAGGTGCTCCATTATTCTCCTCCTCATCGTTGCCATCCCTCTGGTTGCGAGTGCTCACCATCTGAAGAAAAGCAGGAGATAAGAATTTACAAGACGTCCCCAACTATATGCATCAAGGGATATGAAACTAAACAACTACCTACACTAGCCTATGTGGACATGGCAATGCTAAAGCATCCCAAAATCCTCTATTAAGCACACAAGCAAACAATATATATTATAAACAGCACACCAAACAAAATCACACCGATTCTTGAGTGCTCCTATGTGCTCTAAAGTGTCCATTCTATTTATACTGCGTCCTACGGTCAATCTGTGGCTATGATACCAATTTGTGATACCCGGTTACAAAAATGAACCAAGCGAATGCACATGTGTGCCCAGGACGTTCAACACACATACACGAGTGCAATCAAGAAAAGAGTATGCAGAAAATTTACCATAGAACAAGATTAATTAAGCACTTTTATTACACAATTCACATTATCCTCAAATACAATCTATAATGAATATTAATGACAAGTTTGAACTAATGCAGCAAAAATAAACTAAACTGAGCAAACAGAGCAAAAGGGATGGCGCAGCTCCAACACTCCACAGGCAAAGATGACGGTAGACACAGCCTAGAACTCCACATTATCATCATTAAACTCCCAATCTTGGCCTGCAACTTTTGGTGGGGGAATTTCAAGGGTGAGTACATGTCGTACTCAGCATGTGTGGAAAGTATGTCATGTAGCTAATTAAAATGATGATTATAATAATGGCTAAGCGCTGAAAAGTACATTAAAACATTTGAAAAGCCATATGTTATATGTATGTGGAATAAACCCATCATAAACCATGTAATCATCATAATACCAGTCCATATTCATTACCGTCATCCATATTCCGGATTTCTCATTAGCAATAACCATAATCAATATCAGAATTTAATTCATAACCATCCTTAACCATAACCATATTATCAACCATAACCATGACCATAACCAACCAACCATCCTAAATTCCAATTACCCTCTAATCATGGAAGTTGTCCAGGTGCTCATATTCGGGAGCACGACTATAATGATAGTTTTATTAGACACTGCAAGCTTTGTACCACTTTACCCACGTGTTTGGGATTTCATCACCCGTAGGCGACTAAAGGAAACCTCCATTATGCAATTCACACTACCTTTGGTTTATGGCCAAGAGATCACAAAATAGCCTTTACAAAGGGAGTACTAGGCTACTTAGACACAACTGAGGGTTCACCGGTGGTGATGCTTCCAACTGAGCACATCTTCAACCAAGGGTCCCCTCTTAAGCCATTCGGATCCCTGGGTAGGCCCACTAATCATCAACAAACCCAATCTGACTACCCCTTCCCTGAGCATCCTTAATGGTCCAAATAGCACTGGCAAAGCCCTAATTAATCAGCTACGCCACACCCATACTTGGCCTCGTGGTGGCACTGTAGGTCTGGCTTATTCTCGCATGAACCGGTCCTTAGATCTAAAGCAAGCAACCACCATATCATCCAACCCATCCACATACCAAGCTTGCTTAGATCACCCATTACCATATCACATTAACCAGCTCAAGATAAACAAAGCTCATAAATGCATAAGTAACTTAAGTGGTCTAGTTGTCCTCCCATCCCAATTAATTAAGCGAAGTAAAAAGGTAAAAAGCCCATCCCAACACTCTACCATAAAATCCTGGTGACAAAGGTGGTTAAACAAAGCTAGTAAACTTCCTATCATAGGATTTCCCATCAAATTGAAACAATTTTGCAAACAAAACATTTATTTTTAAAAACAGGAATATGCTTCAAGGACACATGCCTTGATCTTGGGATTGGTTCGGGTCAAAGACTTCAAACTCTTGGTGTTGGAGATCCTCTACGGCACTCTCTAGCGCAAATCCGTGTAATCCGCACAATAAACATACAAGAAAAGAAACACAATCAAAGTGTGCACAAATATTACTCAATATGACATGATATGCATGATTAATGCAAATGCAAGCCAAAACTAGTTAATGAGTTGTTAATGATGATCACTAACTAGTTCTAATAGTTTTTAACAAGTTTATACAGGTTTGGAGATGATTCTATCAAATTTTATATTTAATTCAACACAAGTTAACCAGGAAGATCGGACTAGTCCGCTGGGGACCGGACAAGTCCGCACTGAGAAAGATTAGTAGATTAGGGTTTTCTAGATTGACACGAATTTGAAGATTTGGGGTTGAATTCACGTAAGGAAAAGAGAATATAAGGTATACAAGGTGTTTAGAACTCCAATGAATCAAGAATCTTGGAGGTGACACTTGGATCTTGATGATCTAGGGTTGATGAAGAACCTGAGATGAATTGTTGACGAAGAACACGAACTTGATGGAGATCTTTATCCTCTTTCATTTCCTCGTCTTCTTCTTCTTGCTTGGGACCTCCTTCTCCCTCCTTGGTGGCGGCTATTCACAATCTAGGGTTTGGGGTGGGGTGGAAAAGTGGCAAATAGATGTGAAGCCTAGGGTTGGGGTTGCTTATATAGAGGTGGAGGCTAGGGTTAGATGGATTTCGAGTTTGAGATGAGTAGGGGCTGGTTTAGAGTCCCACGTGGGCTCAAAAAGAGTTAGGCACGACATCCCTGGCCCACTTAACATAAAACCCAAGAAACAAGTCGTGAAACAAAAGATCAACTTAGAGTCGCGATTTATCAGACAAATACCGGACTAGTCCGGACAAGTCCAAGGACTTAGCAAATTTTCAAGGATTCTTGGAACGCCGGACTAGTCCGCACACGACCGGACAAGTCCGAAATTGTCCAGAGGGAAAAACAGACTAGTCCGCAGCAAAACGGACATTTCCGTTTGAAGTCAGAGAGAATTTGGACTAGTCCGCACCAAAATCGAACTAGTCCGCACTTCCCAGAATTCTTAAGTGCGGTTAACCTCTAAATTCATTTTAAACTTATTCCTTTTTATGTTGCTCAATATTATATATATATTACAATGTATGCAATGCATGATGGATGGAAATGAGGGTGTTACAATCTTGCACTCAAGACTCGATGAAGTAGTGAAGAGGTGAGGGAATTCCTTCTTGGTGTTGTCTTCACGCTCCCATGTAGCCTTAGCTTTAGTATGATGACTCCATTATACTTTGCACTAGCGAATTACCTTATTCCTCGTGACCCTTTCCTTCGTATCCAAAATTTTAATAGGTTCCTCGACATAGATCAAATCTTCCTCAAGTTCCAATCGTCCATCGAGGCTTTCTCTTTTGGAACTCTTAGACACTTCTTGAGTTGAGACATGTGGAATACATCATGCACATCAGAGAGTTGTTCCGTCTTCTCTAGTTGATATGCTAGTTCTCCATGCTTGTCCAATGTAGCGAGGTGCCAACTTGCCCTTAATGTTAACACGCTTGTGACCTCGAATGGGCGATACCTTGAGATACACAAAATCTCCTACTTTGAAAGCAAGGTCTATTCGCCTATTATCTACATAGCCCTTTTGATGCAACTGAGCAGCCTTCAAGTTTTCACATATTATTTGGACTTACTTTTTGGCGTCCTGTATCACATCAGGTCCAAATAATTGGGTTTCTCCTGTCTCATTCCAAAACAAGGGTGTCCTACACCTTCTTTGATATAGTCCTTCATAAGGCAAAATTTTCAGGCTAGCTTGATAATTTTGTTGTACGAGAATGTAACACCCACTATTTTTTAGAAAGAAAAAATATTCATAAAACGTATTTTTGAAGAGATGAAAACATTTTCTTGGGAATAAAATTCATATAAGGCAAGTTGCATCATGTTTGGATGATTTTGTAATTTTTTGAAAATTTAAATTCGCTAGAAATTTGGTTTACAGATTCAAAACATAAAAGAGAAGAAAAAGAAAACAGGAAAGAAACAGAAAAAGAAAAGAAAAAGGAAAAAACTGCTCCTGGGCCAAATCTTCCCGCCGGCCCAACTCCCTCCTCTCTCCCTACCGGCCCGCACCTCCTCTCCCCTCCCTCTCTCTCTGCCATCCGGGCCCCGCGCGCCAGCCCACTCCCTCATGCCCCTTCCTCTCTCTCCCATCGCTGACAGGTCGGCCCCGCCTGTCTGGGCCTCTGTCCACATCCTGCCGCTCCCCGCGCGTAACGCAATCGCCATCACCGCACCGCCCACTTTCTCTCCCCCCCTTTCAATGACCACCGTTACCCCAAATCAATCACCTCCGTCGTGCCCATGATGATCGTCGCCCATTACTGGTCCAATCCCGTATAAGGCCCGGCCGTCCCCCTCAATTTCTTCACCCCGACGACCCAACCCTATCCGCCGTTGATCTTGGTAATGCTGGCCATGTTCCCGTCGCTCCGTTCAATTCCGCGCCTTGGTATCTAGCCTAAAACCTTCGCCGTGTCCCCAGGAGCTTGTCGGACATCCTCGTCGATGGAGAAAGGCTCTACGTCTCCGACTTCGTCGGGCGCCGAGGAGCACCGCCGCCGTCCTCCGTCGCCGACCACTTTGCGACCCTCGTGCGGCCGTGCGACAGCCTTCGGTGAGATCCCCTAGTCTCCCTCTTCATTTTGCGCCATTTAAACGTACTCTCTAGCATTCCCAGCGTGGTTTTTGGCCGTCGCCGGCGAGCTCGCCGCCGCGCATCACCGCCCGACCCTAGTCGGGGCGACGTGGCTTAATGCCTGTCGTCCATTTTGTCTCTACGGCCGAGATTAGAACAACCCGTACCCCTTCGGTACATTAAATCCGGGCCGTTCATTTTTAATCCAACGGCCCACGTTCAAACTTCTTTTCGCGCTGCAGGTTTTGCGCCCAAGCCCTTGGAATCTTGCGGGCTACCCCCTGGATTCCTCTGGAATTCAAGTCTAACCCCTAGAATTGTCAAACTAGCCCCTGGACTTTTTAGAAATTAGGAAATTATTGGATAATTAAATAAAAAGTGTTTTAAAGCCCCTGGAATATTATAATATAGCAAATAAATTCTGGAAAATTGTATAATAATCCCAGGACTTAATAAAAATTGTTTCTAGCCTCTGGAACAGTTCTGTTTTTATAGAAAAGCCCTGATAATTCTAGAAATTAAATAAAAGTCATAAAATAATTATAAAAACATATTTAGTTAGGTTTAACTTATTTACATTTCTGTATTATTTTTATTAATTCATTTAAATTTCTGAATTAATCATAAAATACTTTTGATAAATGTTTAATTCATAAAAATTGTTTGGCACATCGAAATAATTATTTAAAAATAGTGTAAAAATTGTAAAATGCACATTTTATGTTATAAATCTATTTTAAGCACATTTTGAAGGATAAAAATTTCTAGAAAATAACAATAGGTTTATAATAAATATAAAAATGGTATAAAAATTGTTAAAAATATGTTTTACTCAATGTATTACATTTAACTCTAAATTCTCATCAAATGATTTATGCTTATAATTTAAGTCAACCATAAAATCACTTTTGTGTAGGAATTTACATTTATTTGAAATGTTTGCTTTTTATTGTGTTCTTATTGTATGTTATTTTTCTTGCTTCTTTGTAATTTAGAGTCGGGGCCAGAACCCACTTTTAACCTGCAAAAGCAACAATTTCCCGGCGACCCCGAGGCACATTTGGAGGCAAGTTCCTTGACCATCTTGCACCCTTTTTGTTAAGTTTTAGTTAGATGCATGATAAATTAAAATATGAATCCTATGTTATGTTTCCCTAGTCTTTCCCTATAATTCCTTGTCTCTTGGTTTGGGAGTTTTACTATTATTTAGTTTACGCTTAGCCATGCTTAAATTGAAATATGATCTATTTATCTACAAGTTACATTTGAAGTACTTTGATTCATGAATTACTGGCAATAATGGAATTTAGTAGCTAGGAATATGATGGGGGGATTTGTGTGGATTGGTGCATGCGTGCACAAGACCATGGTTTGGGGCTTGACACCTATCGGATTCTAAGGACCGGTTTATGGAAGAAGTTGCTAAGCCCTTTTAGTATCACCACAGAATTGTTAATGGGACAACTTGGTTTAGTAATTTGGTCTCTCCTGGTGTAGCATAGGTAATTGAATGGGCGGGGAATGGGTTTTGCCCTGGGATCCGCATGGCTCAAGAGGGGGCTTCTCCTGGCGGGGGGAAAATAGACTCCAGGTGCCAGAGCGGTAAAACCTTAGAGTACCCTTTGCAAGATGGGAGAACCATCGGAAACACCTCGTAGTGATCTCCTGGCCACACACCTACGGAAGCGTGTATTGTGGTTAGCTACCACGGGCATCAGGGAGGTTTACCTTAGTCCATCTGGCAACAGGGGATGAAATCACAATTGTGGGTAAAGGATACACACTCTGCAGAGTCTTGTCAAACTATCTAGACAGCCGTGCTCACGGACACGAGCAGCTTGGAACCAACTTCATAATTAGCACATGGTTACATAATGGATGGTTTGGGTTTGGTCTTCCCTGGATTAATTTTGGAGTATTGGTTGGGATTTAACCTAGATGTAGGTGCTTAATAACATCTAAGAGTAGGTTGTAACTGCTATAGTGCTTTACCTATTATTTTCCTTCCTTGTTGTGAACCACACATGTCATAAATTCCCAACTTGCGAGTACCGTTGGTACTCAAACTTGTTAGTTGCATATTCCCCCCCCCCCCCCAGTATACGAAGACGAAGAGGTGGAGAACCAGGACTTCTATGGTGATCTCGAGAAGATGTTCTAGGTTGGCGCTCCCCCGTGCAATGACTGTGATCGGAGCCCATTTTCTTGTTTAACCGCTGCTTGTGTAATATTCTTTTGGACCTGGAAGGTCATTTATGTAATAAGGTGATGTACTCGAACATGGTATTATATTTGGTATTTGACTTTCGTCTACACATATATGAGTTGAACTGATCCTGGCATACATGTGGAAAGCATCTGGTTGTCTTCTTATTACCAGGTGTGACAAAGTGGTATCAGAGTCGTGTTGCCCGTAGGACGCAAGCCTAGATAGAAAAGGACGATTTAAGGACTTTACTATTTTCAAATATTATTAATTGTAAAAATTTCTTTGTATTCTTTACCTTGTACTTGTTTCACTAACTCCTTAATTTGTTTTATTATTGACACTCTCCTGTTTCAAAATTTTAGATGGCCAATGTCAGGAGAACCGCTCGCATGTCCACTGGAGGCTATGTTCCTAACTGAAGGATTGCTGCCCGCTGTATCCCGCTCAACGACCCTCGACGTGCGGTGGTGATTCATACTGATGGAAGAGCTGCAGGACGACTCCGACGTCGACTTCAAGCCATACTGCATGATGATGGCTACAGGCACGAGAGACTGTCACTCACCTACCACTCCGTTGGGATGCAGCGCCCCTACCAAATAGAGTGGTCATGCAAGCTGTTTGTTTACTATGGGGATGAACTACTCAAGGTGCACCGTACTCCTGCCTCAAGGAGCTACCGATGTCTTGCTGAACAAGATGTCAGTTGTGAGGCCATCACCTTTTGGAGTCACACTTACCGCTACCAGCTACGGAACTCGGTGCACGCCTACACTCCCCAGCGTCCAAGTGGCATTGGCAACTTCATCACTAGGTTCGTGGAGGGGCCCTTGAACCTTCCACAGACTCACCAGACAGTTGATGATGTGGAGCGCCTCAGCATTCGACTCCACAAGGCTCAGTAAGAAATACAGGATGTCCGTGACCTTGCAGCACACTATGAAAGGCAAGTGAGGAGGTACCGTCAGATTACCGACGAGGACCCAGATGGGTATGCCTCTAAAACCTCCACGTGGATTCCGGACTCCCTAGATCACCGTATCAGACGTGGCGATACTAACTCACTGGATGAGACTTCAAACGTGCCATCTTCAGAGGAGCCTTATGTGCCGCAGCAGCCCGCCAACTCTCCTCCACATGGCAACGAGTCTCATTGAAGCAACTCGGGGTATGATGGAGATGATGATAAAGACCCGGCCGAGGACAAGGATCCCGAGGAGCGAGAGTAGACTCCGACCTACTCTACGACTCAAGATTAAGACATTTACCCATTAGTTGTAATAGGAGCGATGTAGTGATGATCTATGTAATCTTGAGTTGTATGATTTACTTGGACAACTTGATTATCCATATTTGAGTTTGCTTAATGAAATGACCTTTATTTCTCATATACCTTATTGATGCATATAGTGGGAAAGTCGTATAGAATAGTTTCTCTCTTGTCTTCTTATTCTAAATCAACACCCCAACCTCAAATGGCAGGAAGAGGAAGAGGACATGGACGTGGTGTGCCACCCAATCAAGACAAGGAAGTTCTGCTACCTCAATGGAATGTAAGAGGTGCCCGTGGAGCGCCAGCTGCAAATCAAATGCAACAAATGATGGCCATGCAGCTTCAAATGATGCAAAACTTGACACAAATTGTGAACAACATGCAACAGGCTCAGCAAGCACCACCACCCCCTCCACCACCACCACCCCCACCTCCAAGGTTTTGCTTAAGAGACTTCATGAACACTCAACCTCCACGCTTTTCCAACGCCGTGGAACCTATGGATGCTGACGACTAGATCAATACAATTGAAAGTAAACTAAGGATTGTCCAATGTGAAGGAAGGGAAAGGGTACTATTGGCATCACACCAACTCCATGGACCTGTAGCTGATTGGTGGACTGCTTTTACTGCAGCCCATGACAACACAGACAACATCACCTGGGAGGAGTTCAGAGAAAACTTCCGCAATCATCATGTGCCTGAAGGAGAAATTCAAGCCAAGCATCTGGAGTTCCTAGCACTGAAGAAGGGAACATGAACATGCGGGGGTATTTGAACAAGTTTACACAACTATCTTGGTACGCCCTGGAGATGTTGATACTGATGCTAAAAAGCAATTCTGTTTCAAGGAAGGACTGGACAAAGAGATACAGTTGATGATGTCTTCTAGTGACTATGCTAGCTTTCAACATCTTCTGGACAAAGCTTTTACGGTGGGAAGAAAGAAGAAAGAATGCGAGGGAGAAGACCGTAAACGTAACATGATGATGGGACAATCCTCAAGCAACAATCGTCCTCGCTTCAACCCTCAGCAGTCATGACACAAGAGTCGTCCCATGGGCAATAGTCAAGGTCAGCGGTACATCAACAACTCTTCATTTAGACATTAAGCGCAGTATGCTCGCCCACAGTACTAGCAGATGCAACCACAACGCTATCAGATGTATCAACAACGTCCTATGTCTTCAAACCCTCGACCTATTGGGCAACCGCAGCAGAATCTACAAAGAAATAAGGCTCAAGACACCAGTGCACGGGGAGCTTGCTACATATGTGGTGACAAGAGACACTACTCCAAAAACAGCCCAAAGAAGCCATCGCAGCAGAACCAGTCCAGAGCAAGGGTCAATCATGTTGTTTTGGAGGAAGCCAAAGACGCATCAGATGTGGTGATTGGTATGTTCCCTGCTGATTCCCATCCCTCTACAGTATTGTTTGACTCTGGTGCAACACATTCATTCATAGCAAAAGAATTCATAAGAAGACATGGAATGACTGTTACATTAATGACTCAAGTATTAGTAGTCAACTCTCCCAGAGGAGAGATGCTGACAAGGCAAGTATGCCCTAATGTAAGTATAATCATTAGGGGGGTAGCATTCTTAGCAAATCTTATAGTGTTGGAGACACAAGGAATAGATATTATTCTGGGAATGGATTGGTTAACCAAGTATAAAGAAGTGATCCACTATGCTAGCAGAACAGTATGCTTAACTCATACAGATGGCACAAACGTGGAGTTTTGTCCTGATGAAGCACCAGTTTAGAAATTACGACTCAATCAAGTTGAGGGAGTACAAGAGATCAAAATTGTCTGTGACTTTTCGGATGTGTTTAATGAGGAACTACCGAGTATGCCCCTGATAGAGAAATTGAATTCATCATTGAGTTAGTGCCTAGAACAGCTCCAATTTAAAAGCGACCATACAGGATGGATGCTAATCAGTTGGCAGAATTGAAGGATCATATCAATGAGTTGTTAGAAAAAGTATATATTCGTCCTAGTTCCTCACCCTGGGAGCTCCAGTGATATTTGTGCCCAAAAAAGATGGCACACAGAGGTTGTGTGTGGATTATCTCGCTCTCAACACAGTAACTATCAAGAACAAATATCCTTTACCAAAGATTGAGGATTTGTTTGAACAATTGAGAGGTGCTTGTTTGTTCTCAAAAATTGATCTGCGTTCAGGGTATCACCAATTGAAGATACGACCCTCGGACATACCCAAGACGGCATTTGTTTTGAGATATGGATTATATGAGTATACAGTGATGTCTTTTAGCTTGACTAACACCCCAACTTATTTCATGTACCTTATGAATAAGGTGTTTATGGAATATCTGGATAAGTTTGTTGTGGTGTTTAATGACGACATTTTGATATTCTCCAAAAGTGAAGAGGAACATGAGGAGCACCGAAGATTGGCCTTACAAAAACTTCGTGAACATCAGTTGTATGCAAAGCTAAGTAAATGTTAGTTCTGGTTGAAGGAAGTGTCATTTCTGGGACATGTCATATCACAAGGAGGAATAGCAGTAGACCCTAGTAAAGTGAAAAATGTTCTGAATTGGAAAACACAAGAAAATGTTGGGGAAATCAGGAGTTTCTTGGGTATGGCTGGCTATTATCGCCGGTTTATCGAAGGATTCTCAAAAGTATCTTGTCCATTAACCAAGTTACTTGAGAAGGGAGCTGTATACATGTGGAAACCAGAGTGTGAAGCCAGTTTACAGAGGTAAAGAAAAGGTTGACTACTGCTCCAGTGTTGGTTATGCCCGATATGCAGAAAGAATTTGCAGTCTACTGTGATGCATCAGGACAAGGATTAGGATGTGTACTGATGCAAGATGGGCATGTAGTGGCTTATGCTTCACATCAACTCAGAAAGCATGAAAGTAATTACCCTACTCATGACTTGGAGTTAGCAGGAGTGGTTCATGCATTGAAGTTATGGAGACATTACCTGATAGGAAAAAGAACTGAAATTTATATGGACCACAAGAGTTTGATGTACATTTTTACTCAACCAGATCTAAACCTCAGACAACGCAGATGGTTGGATCTTATCAATGATTTTGATGTTGGAATTAGTTACCATCCTGGAAAAGCTAATGTGGTCGCAGATGCTTTAAGTAGGTCAGCTCAATGCAATAACATGACACTACAGGGTCAGCAGCCGCAATTATGTGAAGAATTCGCGAAGCCAAACCTCAGTATTGTGACTAACACTGAGGTAGTGTCCATGGAAGTAGATTATACTCTGGAGAAGGATATTCGAGAAGGGAAAAAGAATGATAAGTGGATCCAAAAGATTAAGCGACTATTGAAAGAGTGAAAAGCACCAGACTTTAAAGAAGATGAACAAGGAACCCTATGGATAGGAAAGAAAATATGTGTGCCCGATATCAAGGAAATTCGGGAGTTGATACTGAGACAAGCCCATGATTCGTCATATTCTATTCATCCGGGAAGCACAAAGATGTATCAAGATCTGAAGGAACGATATTGTTGGCATGGAATGAAACGCAACGTGGTAGAGTATGTAGCTCTGTGTGACACATGTCAGAAGGTCAAAGCAGAACATCAAAGACCAGCAGGGCTACTTCAACCAATCAAGGTTCCTGAATGGAAATGGGAGGAAATAAGTATGGACTTTATTATGGGATTGCCAATAACTCAATTAGGATACGACTCTATATGGGTCATAGTGGACCGCTTGACCAAAGTGGCTCACTTTATCCCAGTAAAAGAAAGCTATTCTGGTTCTAGATTGGCAGAACTATATATGGCAAGGATTGTGCGCCTGCATGGAGTTTCGAAGAAAATAATATCAGATAGGGGTACTCAGTTAACATCCAGATTTTGGCAAAAGTTGCATGAGTCTATGGATACCCGGCTGAATTTCGGCTCAGCATATCATCCGCAGACTGACGGTCAAACAGAGCGCACTAATCAAATTCTTGAAGACATGTTGAGAGCGGGTGCTTTGAAAACAGTAGAAGTTGGGATAAGAACCTACCATATGCCGAGTTTTCCTATAACAATAGTTATCAAGCGAGTTTGAAGATGTCTCCATTTGAAGCTTTGTATGGACCAAAGTGCAGAACACCAATGTTTTGGAATCAAACTGGGGAAAGCCAAGTATTCTGGCCTGAAGTGTAAAATGAAGCTGAGAGACAAGTACAAGAAATTCGGAAAAATTTGAAGACAGCTCAGTCAAGGCAGAAGAGTTATGCTGATACTCGACGTCGTGATCTGTCATTTGAGATTTGTGATTTTGTGTATCTCATGGTGTCACCCGTGAGAGGGTTGAGACAATTCAAAGTGAATGGCAAGTTATCACCTCGATATATTGGTCCTTTTAAGGTATTGGAGAAAAGAGGAGAAGTAGCCTATCGGCTCGAGCTACCATCTCACTTATCAGATGTACATGACGTGTTCCATGTGTCACAATTGAAGAAATGCTTAAGAGTGCCTGAAGAACAATTGCCATTGGAAGTAGTAGACGTGCAAGAGGACTTGACTTATGCAGAACAATCTGTTAAGATTCTCGAGACATCAGAACGATTTACAAGAAATAAGGTTACTCATATGTGCAAAGTCCAATGGAAACATCACTCAGAAGAAGAGGCAACATGGGAAAGAGAAGATGACCTCAAGGTGGAGTTTCCCAGTCTATTCTCTTAGGACGTCCAAATCTCGAGGGCGAGATTTCTTTTTAGGGGGTAGAATTGTAACACCCACTATTTTTTAGAAAGAAAAAAAGATTTGTAAAATGATTTTTTCAAGAGATAAAAACATTTTCTTGGGAATAAAATTCATATAAGGCAAGTTGCATCATGTTTGGATGATTCTGTGAATTTTTGAAAATACAAATTCGCTAGAAATTGGGTTTACAGATTCAAACCATAAAAGAGAAGAAAAAGAAAACAGAAAAGAAAAAGAAAAAGAAAAGAAAAAGGAAAAAACTGCTCCTGGGCCAAATCTTCCCGTCGGTCCAACTCCCTCCTCTCTCCCCGCCAGCCCGCACCTCCTCTTCCCTTCCTCTCTCTCTGCCATCTGGGCCCCGCGCGCCAGCCCACTCACCCACGCCCCTTCCTTTCTCTCCCCTCGCTGACAGGCCGGCCCCGCCTGTCAGGGCCTCTGTCAACCTCCCACCGCTCCCCGTGCGTAACGCACGCGCCATCACAACGCTACCCACTTTCTTCACCCTTTCAATTTCAGCCGTTACACCAAATCAAGCACCCCAGTCGTGCCCATGATGACCGCCGCCCGTTACTCGTCCAATCGCCTATAAAAGCCCGACCGTCCCCCCTCAATTTCTTCAGCCCGACGACCAAACCCTAGCCACCATTGAGCTTGGTAATACCGACCACCTTCTTGTCGCTCCATTCAATTCCGCGCCTCGTTATCTAGCCTAACACCTTCGCCGTGTCCCCAGGAGCTTGCCGGACATCCTCGTCAGTGGAGAAAGGCTCTGCGTCGTCGACTTCGTCAGGCGTCGAGGAGCATCGCCGCCGTCCTCCGTCGCTGACCACTTGACGGCCCTCCTCCGGCTGTGCGTCAACATTCGGTGAGATCCCCTAGCCCCCCTCTTTGTTTTGCGCCATTTAAAGGTACTCTCTAGCATTCCCGGCGTTGTTTTTGGCCTTCGTCGGCGAGCTCGCCGCCGCGCATGCTCGGCGCCGCTGCGCACCGCCGCCCGACCCTAGCCGGGGTGACGTGGCTCAATGCCCGTCGTCCATTTTGTCTCTACGGCCGAGATTAGAACACCCCGAACCCCTTCGGTACATTAAATCCGGGCCATTCATTTTTAATCCAATAGCCCACGTTCAAACCTCTTTTCCCGCCGCCAGTTTTGCGCCCAAGCCCTTGGAATCTTGCAGGCTACCCCCTGGTTTCCTCTAGAATTCAAGTCTAACCCCTAGAATTGTCAAACTAGCCCCTGAACTTTCTGGAAATTAGGAAATTACTAGATAATTAAATAAAAAGAAATTTAAAGCCTCTGGAATACTATAATATAGCAAATAAATTGTAGAAAATTGTAGAATAAACCCTGGACTTAATAAAAATTGTTTTTAGCCTATGGAACAATTCTGTACAGAAAAGACCCTGATAGTTCTAGAAATTAAATAAAAGTCCTTAATTCATATAAAATAATTATAAAAACATATTTAATTAGGTTTAACTTATTTACATTTCTGTATTATTTTTATTAATTCTTTTAAATTGCTGAATTAATAATAAAATACTTTTGATAAATTTTTAATTCATAAAAATTGTTTGGCACATAGAAATAATTATAAAAAATAGTGTAAAAATTGTAAAATGTACATTTTATGTTATAAATCTATTTTAAGCATATTTTGAAGAACAAAAATTTCTAAAAAATAATAATAGGTTTCTAATAAATATAAAAATGGTATAAAAATTGTTAAAAATATGTTTTACTTGATATATTACATTTAACTCTAAATTCTCATCAAATGATTTTCTTATATTTTAAATCAACCATAAAATCACTTTTGCGTAGGAATTTACGTTTATTTGAAATGTTTGCATTTTATTGTCTTCTTATTGTATGTTATTTTTCTTGCATCGTCGTAATTTAGAGTCGGGGCCAGAACCCACTTTTAACCTGCAAGAGCAACAATTTCTCGACGACCCTGAGGCACAATTTGGAGGCAAGTTCCTTGACCATCTTGCACCCTTTTTGTTAAGTTTTAGTTAGATGTATGCTAAATTAAAATATGAATCATATGTTATGTTTCCCTAGTATTTCCCTATAATTCCTTGTCTCTTGGTTTGGGAGTTTTACTATTATTTAGTTTACGCATAGCCATGCTTAAATTGAAATATGATCAATTTATCTACAAGTTACATTTGAAGTACTTTGATTCATGAATAACTGGCAATAATGGAATTTAGTAGCTAGGAATCTGATTGGGGGATTTGTATGGATTGGTGCATGTGTGCACAAGACCTTGGTTTGGGGCTTGACACCTATCGGATTCTAAGGACCGGTTTATGGATGAAGTTGCTAAGCCCTTTTAGTATCACCACATAATTGTATATGGGACAACTTGGTTTAGTAGTTTGGTCTCTCCCGATGTAGCATAGGTAATTGAACGGGCCGGGAATGGGTTTTGCCTTGGGATCCGCATGGCTCAAGAGGGCGCTTCTCCTGGCGGAGGGAAAATAGACTCCAGGTGCCGGAGCGGTGAAACCTTAGAGTACCCATTGCAAGTCGGGAGAACCATCGGAAACACCTTGTAGTGATCTCCTGGCCACACACCTACGGAAGTGTGTATTGTGGTTAGCTACCACGGTCATCAGGGAGGTTTACCTTAGTCCACCTGGCAACATGGGATGAAATCACAACCGTGGGTAAAGGATACACATTATGCAGAGTCTTGTCAAACTGTCTAGACAGCCGTGCTCATGGACACGAGCGGCTTGGAACCAAATTCATAATTAGCACATGGTTACATAATGGATGGTTTGCGTTTGGTCTTACCTGGATTAATTTTGGGATATTGGTTTGGATTTCACCTAGATGTAGGTGCTTAATAACATCTAAGAGTAGGTTGTAACTACTATAGTGCTTCACCTATTATTTGCCTTCCTTGTTGTGAACCACACATGTCATTACATCCCAACTTGCGAGTACCGTTGGTACTCAAACTTGTTAGTTGCATACCCCCCCCCCCCCAGTCTACGAAGACGAAGAGGTGAAAAACCAGGACTTCTATGGTGATCCCGAGAAGACGTTCTAGGCTGGCGCTCCCCCGTGCAATGCCTGTGCTTGGAGCCCTTTTTCTTGTTTATCCGCTGCTCGTGTAATATTCTTTTAGACCTGGAAGGTCATTTATGGAATAAGGTGATGTACTCGAACTTGGTATTATATTTGGTATTTCACTTTCGTCTACACATGTATGAGTTGAACTGATCTTGGCATACATGTGGAAAGCATCTGGTTGTCTTCTTATTACCAGGTGTGACAGAGAAGTCAGCATATGGCAAACTTTTATCTTGGCTTCTTCTGTACATTAGTGCACATGCTCCCAACATGTCTTCTAATATATGATCTGCCCTCTCGATTTATCCGTTTGTCTAGGGTGATACGCAGAACTAAAATTTAGTTGGGTTCCCATGTACTCGTGCAATTTTTGCCAAAACCTAAAGGTAAATTGAGAACCTCTGTAGGATACTATTTTCCTGGGCACTCCATTCAAACATACTATTTTTCCCATGTACAAATTTGCTAACCTTTCACCGCTATAGGTAGTCTTGACAGGGACAAAGTGTGCAGATTTGGTAAACCGATCCACAATAACCCATATTTAATCATATTGTGACTGAGTGCGCTGTAGTGTGACTATGAAATCCATACCAACTTCTTCCCATTTCCATTCTGGTATCTCCAGTGGCTGCAATAGTCTAGATGGTCTCTGATACTCGGCCTTCACTCGTTGGCATATATCGCATAGTGCAACATATTTAGCTATATCTCTTTTCATCCCATCCCACCAATAGCACGTTTTCAAATCCTTGTACATTTTCATACTACCAGGATGAATAGAGTATCACGAGTCATGTGCCTCCTTTAGTATTATGTCGCAGATGCGCTTCACATTAGGCACACAAATCCATTTTCCTAATTATAGGTTGCCATTTTCATCTTCCTCGAAATTCCATTCTATTTTCTCTATGACACTCTCTTTAATCTTCTGGATTTCCTATCTGTTGGCTGACCTTCTTGTATCTCTTTTTGTAATGTCAAATTTAACTCCATTGCTCCCATTTTATTCACGAACCCAAGGCGCAATTGCTCAAATTCCTTACATAGCTCAGATGGTAACTCCTGAACAGTGAGCTGGTGACATGCTTCAACATTACCTTTTCTTGGGTGATAATTAATTCCAACATCGTAGTCCTTGATCTGCTCCAACCATCTATGTTGCCACAAATTCAGATCTGTTTGTGTGAATATTTTCTTGAGACTCTTGTGATCCGTGTAAATCTCTCATCGATGTCCAATAATATAGGGCCTCAAAATCTTTAAGGCATGTACCATGGTTGCTAGCTCAAGATCATGCGTGGGGTAGTTTCACTCATGCTTCTCCTGTTGCATGGATGCATGAGATACTACTTGACCTTCTTGCATTAATACACATCCTAGCCCTTGCCTCGAAGCATCGCAATACACATCGAAGCTTTTGCTCACATCTGACAATACTAGTACTGGCACAGTGATCAACCTTCTATTTAACTCCTCAAAACTGTCCTCACAAGTCTAATTCCATTTGAATAGTTTTCCCTTCATTATTAGTTCAGTCATGAGCTTCGCTATCTTAGAGATATCCTTGATGAATTGGTGATCGTACCCAACCATTCCTAGGAAACTCCAAATTTCTAACACATTTTGTGGGAGTTACCATTTCAATACATCTCTTACATTTCCTGGTTCAACAAATACTCCTCCTTCGAAGATAATGTGGCCTAAATATGATATCACCTTCAACTAGAATTGACAACTGTTGAACTTCACATATAATTGGTGTTCTCGTAGTTTGTGCAACATCAGCCTTAAATGCTCTTCATGCTCTTCTTCACTTCTTGAATATACCATGATATCATCAATGAACACTACGACAAACTAATCCAAATACTTCATGAAGACCTTATTCATGAGGTACATAAAGTATGCAGGCGCATTCGTCAATCCGAATGACATAACTGTGTACTCGTATGACCCATACCGCGTCCGAAAAGCTATTTTGGGTATCTTTGAAGGTATAACCTTCAGCAAGAAGTATCCTAGTCGAAGGTCAATCTTAGAAAAAAATCGAGCTCCTTTCATCTGATCAAACAAATCCTCTATACGGGGCAATGAGTACTTATTCTTGATTGTCACCTCATTGGGAGACCTGTAATCCATGGACATCCATTGCGATCCACCTTTCTTATTGTGATACCCGGTTCCGAAAAATGAACCAAGTGTACGCATATGTGTGCCCAGGACGTTCAACACACATACACGAGTACATTCACAAAAGGATATACAGAAAATTACCACAGAACAAGGTTAATTAACCAAATTTTATTAAACAAACCATATTATCCTCGAATACAATCTCTAATGAATATCAATGACAAGTTCAAATTAATGCAGTGGAAGTAACTAATTAAGGAAACCAAATAGCTAGGGAGCATAAGCAATAGTGTAGTGCGGCTCCAAAACACCACATGCAAGCTGGCGGTAGACACAGCCTAGAACTCCGCATTATTGCCAATAAACTCCCAATCCTGACCTGCAACTGTTGGGGGGGGGGATGCAAAAGTGAGTACATGTCGCAGTCAGCAAGTGTGGAAAGTATGACATGTGGTTGATTCAAATGAAGACAATAATAATGGTGGAATGTTGAAAAGTACATTAAAACATTTGAAAAGAAATATATTATATGTATGTGAAAGAAACCCATCATAATCATAAGCAATGACATAATACCAGTCTGAATTCACTACCATCATCAATAATTCCATATTTCACCATTTTCCAATAACCATATTCAATACAAGAAATTAATCCATAACCAGCCATAACCATTACCAAACCATAACCATTCCAACACAAAGTTCCCTCTAATCATGGAAGTTGTCCAGGTGCTCATAACTAGAAGCACGGCTATCATGATAGTTTTATTAAACTCTGCAGAGTTTGTACCATTTTACCCACGTGTTTGTGATTCCATCACCCGTCGGTGACTAAATAACCTCCCTTATGCCAATTACACTTCCTTTGGTGTATGTACAAGAGATCACAAAATAGCCTTTACAAAGGGATTACTAGCCTATTTAGACCCTACTGAGGTTTCATCGGTGGTGATGTCTCCCACAGAGCACATCTTCAACCAAGGGCCCCCTCTTGAGCCATTCGGATCCCAGGGTAGTCCCACCAATCATCAACAAACCCAATCCAACTACCCCTTCCCCGAGCATCCTTAATGGTCCAAATAGCACTAGCAAAGCTTTAATTAATCAGCTATGCCGCAACCATACTTGGCCTCGTGGTGGTACTGTAATCCTGGCTTATTCTCGCATGAACCGGTCCATAGATCTAAAGCAAGCAAACCACCATAACATCCAACCCATCCACATACCAGGCTTGCTTAGATCACCCATTGCCATATCATATTTAACCAGATCATGTCAACCACAATCTCATTAATCCATAATTAAATTGAGTGGTATAGTTGTTTTCCCATCCCAGTCAATTAAGCAAAGCAAAAAGGTAAAAAGTCCTTCCCGACTCCCTACCATAAATTCCTGGTGACAAGGGTGGTTAGACAAGTCTAGTAAACTTCCTATGATAGGATTCCCATCAAATTGACGCAAGCATGCCGTTTTGCACACAAAACTTTTATTTTAGAAATAGGATCAATATGCTTCAAGGACACTTGCCTTGCTCTTGCAGTTGATTAGGGTCGAAGCCTTCAAACTCTTGATGCTATAGATCCTCCGCGGCACTCTCTAGCGCAAATTCGTCTAATCCACACAATAAACATACAAGACAAGAAACACAACAAAGAGTGGACAAATATTACTCAATATGCCATGACATGCATGATTAATGCAAATGCAAGGTAGAACTTGTTAATAGATTGCTTTTAATGATCACTAACTAGTTCTAATAGATTTTAATAAGTTTATACAGGTTTGGATGTGATTAGATATAGTTTTATAATTAATTCAATATAATTTAGTCAGCAAAATCGGACTAGTCTCCAGAAGGACGGACTAGTCCACACTTCGCAAAACTAGCAAACTAGGGTTTTCTAGATCGACGTGAATTTGGAGATTAGGGGTCGAATTCACGTAAGGAATAGAAAATAGAAGGTACACCAGGTGTTTAGAACTCCAATGAATCAAGAAACCTGGAGGTAACACTTGGATCTTGAGGATCTAGGGTTGGGGATGAACTTGGAGATGAATTGGTGATGAAGAACGAAAGATTGGTGGAGATCTTGATCCTCTCTCGTTTTCTCCTCTTCTTCTTGCTTGGGATCTCCTTCTCCCTCCTTGATGGCGTCTCTCCATGAACTACAGTTTGGGTGTGGTGGAAAAGTGGCAAATAGATGTCAAGCCAAGGGGTGGGGTTGTTTATATAGAGGTGGAGGCTAGGGTTAGATGGATTTTGAGTTTGAGAGGAGTAGAGGCCGGTATAGAGTCCCACATGGGCTCTAAAAGAGTTAGGTACGACATCCCTAGGCCCACATAATGTGAAACCCAAGAAACATGTCATAAAACAAAAGATCAACTCGGAGTCGTGAAATATCGGACAAGTCCGAAAAGGATCAGACTAGTCCGAAGTTGTCCAGAGAGAAATTGGACAAGTCTGACCAAAAATCGGACAAGTCTGACTTTAGTCAGAGAGGAAAACGGACAAGTCCAGTGGAACACCGGACTAGTCCAGAAAAGTCCAAGGACTTAGCAAATTTTCAAGGATTCTTGGAATATCGGACTAGTCCACACAAAATCGGACAAGTCTGAAAGTTTCCAGAGGCAAAATTGGACTAGTTCGCAGCAAAAACGGACAAGTCCATTTTTAGTCAGAGAGAAATCGGACTAATCCTCACAAAAATCGGACTAGTCCCCACTTTTCAGCATTTTAAGTGCGGTTTTGTTCCAAATCAATTTTAAACTCGTTCCTCTTTGTGTGGGTTAATGTTGAACATGTATATGAATGTAAGTAGGGCATGATGCATGGAAAATAGGGTGTTACAAACCTACCCCCCTTAAAATGAATCTTGCCCTCGAGATTCGACGCGGAAGAGAAGAGATAGGGAAATTCCTTCTTGAGATCATCCTCCAATTCCCACTTGCTTCTTTTTTCTGTGTGGTGCTTCCATTGAACTTTACACCATCTAATGACCTTGTTCCTTGTGACTCTCTCCTTGGCTTCCAAAATTTTTATCGGTTGTTCGGCATAAGTCAAATCTTCCTCTAGTTCCAATCCTTCCATGGGAACTTGTTCTTCTGGTACTCTCAAGCATTTCTTGAGCTGGGAAACATGAAAGACATCATGTACATCTGAATGATGAGTTGGCATCTCCAACTTATACGGTACTTCTCCTCTTTTGTCCAAAATCTTGAATGGTCCAATGTATCGAGGTGCTAGCTTGCCTCTTATGTTAAACCTCTTATGACCTCTCATTGGTGACACCTTGAGGTAAACAAAATCTCCTACTTCAAAGGTTAATTTCATTCTCCTATTGTCTGCATAGCCTTTTTGTCTTGATTGAGCAGCCCTCAAATTTTCACGAATAACCTGGACTTGTTTTTGAGCTGCTTGCAACACATCGGTTCCAAATACTTGATTCTCCTCTGTCTCATTCCAGAACAAGGGTGTCCTGCACTTCCTTCCATAAAGTGCTTCATATGGTGACATTTTCAAGCTTGCTTAGTAACTATTGTTGTATGAAAATTTTGCATATGGCAAGCTCTTGTCCCAACCTTTTCCCATGCTTCGATGCACAAGCTCTTAATATGTCCTCTAAAATCTTATTGGTCCTCTCGGTTTGTCCATCCGTTTGAGGGTGGTATGCTGAACTAAAATTCAACCTTGTTCCTAATGCTTCATGTTGCTTTTGCCAAAAAATGGGAGTGAATTGTGATCCTCTATCCGAGACTATCTTCTTCAGAGCTCCATGCAAACATACTATTCTTCCCATATACAGTTCCGCCAATTTCTCTCCGGTATAGGTGGTCTTGAAGGGAATAAAGTGAGATGACTTAGTTAACCGATCAACAATTACCCAAATTGAGTCATAACCGGACTGAGTACGTGGTAAACCAACTAAGAAGTCCATACCGATTTCTTCCCACTTCCATTCTGGAATCTTTAATGGTTGTAATAGTCCAACTGGCCTTTGATGTTCCGCCTTGACTCGTTGGCACACATCACACAATGCTACGTATTCAGCTATGTCCTTCTTCATGCTAGCCCACCAATAGCAAGTCTTCAAGTCTTTGTACATCTTTGTACAACTGGAGTGAATTTAGTATGGTGAGTCATGTGCCTCTTTTAATATCGTCTCCCGAATATGCTTCATATTAGGCACGACAATCCTTTTTCCAAGCCATAAGGTACCATGTTCATCCTCATCAAATCTGAATTCTCTCCCCTCTTGAATCCTTTTCTTGATTACCTGAATTTCCTCGTCCTTGGTCTCTGCCTCTCGAATTTCTTGCTCCAAGGTTGGGTTTAACTTTATCATCTCCATCTCATTTACAATTCCAAGGTTAAACCTTTCAAACTCCTTACATAACTCGGATGGTAACCCTCGAATAGTGAGTTGATGACTTACTCCTTCTCTACTCAAAGCATCAGCCACTACATTGGCTGTTCCCGAATGATAGTTGATCCTAAATCATAATCTTTGATGAGCTCCAAACATCTCCGTTGCCTCGGATTCAGATCCGTTTGTGTGAAAATATACTTAAGACTCTTGTGATCCGTATAAATTTTACACCTATGTCCAAGAATATAGTGTCTCCAAATCTTCAATGCATGTACCACGGCTGCTAGTTCAATATCATGTGTAGGATAATTCTGCTCATGTTTCTTCAATTGTCTCAATGCATAGGTGACCACTTGACCTTCTTGCATCAATACACATCCAAGTCCTTGTCTCGATGCGTCGCAATAAATATCAAAACTCTTGCTTACTTCCGGCAATACTAAAATTGGGGCTGTTGTCAACCTCTTCTTCAACTCCTCAAAACTGTTTTGACAAGATTGAGTCCATTGGAAAGCCTTTCCCTTCATTAGCAATTCTGTCATAGGCTTGGCTATGTTGGAAAAGTCCTTGATGAATCGACGGTAATATCAAACCATCTCAAGGAAACTCCTTATTTCCTTTACATTCTGCGGAGGTTCCCATTTCAACACGTCTCTCACTTTTTTGGGGTCAATTGATACTCCTCCTCCTGTGATGATATGACCCAAAAACGACACCTCTGTCAACCAAAACTGACACTTGTTGAACATGGCATACAATTGATGCTCCCTCAATTTCTGCAACGTAAGACTCAAGTGTTCCTCATGTTCCTTCTCATCCTTCGAGTAGATCATAATGTCATCAATAAACACCACAATGAATCTATCCAAGTACTCCATGAAGACCTTATTCATGAGGTACATAAAGTACGCAGGTGCATTGGTCAATCCAAAGGACATCACGGTGTACTCATAAGATCCATACCGCGTCCTAAAAGCTATCTTGGATATGTTCGATGGTCTAATCTTCATTTGAAAGTATCCCGACCTCAAATCAATCTTAGAGAAGACACAAGTACCCTTCATCTAATCAAACAAGTCTTCTATGCGTGGCAAGGTGTACTTGTTCTTGTTTGTTACCTCGTTGAGAGCTCGGTAATCTACGCACATCCTTTGGGTTCCATCCTTCTTGTCCACAAACAGCACGGGCGCTCCCCAAGGTGAAGAACTAGGACGAATAAAACCCTTCTCTAGTTGCTCTTGAATCTGCTTCTTGAGCTCCGCTAATTCCATAGGAGGCATCCTATAGGGCCTCTTAGCTATAGGTGTAGTTCCAGGTATTAAATCAATAACAAACTCAATGTCTCGATCAGGTGGCATACCTGGCAACTCATCTGGAAAAACATCCAAAAATTCACACACCACCAGAATCTCCTAAATTGCGGCACCGTCCATATGTTCAGCTCCAATTGCTTCGGTGCGGTTTGATATGCTTCAAACTCTACGGTTATCCCTTCCTCATTGGTCAACTTCACCATCTTTGTGGCACACTCAATAACTCCATTGTGCTTCCTCAACCAGTCCATACCAAGTATAATGTCCAATCCTTGAGAATCCAAAACAATGAGGTTGGTGGAGAAGTCTACCCCCCTTATTCTAAGGCTTAATTTGTGACATACTATAGTTGTCCTCATCTCTCCTCCAGGAGACTTAACCAATAGAGTAAACTTCATATGAGAGAAAGGCAACTAGACTTGGCAACATACTTCGATGCAATGAATGAATGCGATGCTCCGGAATCAAACAACATAGTCGCAGGGTTGGAGTTCGCGAGAAACATACCAATGACCACGGCATCCGCTTGTTGAGCATCCTCCATAGAGACATGGTTCACGTTGCCACGAGCAAAATTTTTTTGTCCACGGTTCCCTTGTGGTTGTCCTCCATTGGGTCTTGGGTTTTGCCTAGGTGCATTGCTTCCTTGACCAGGGCCTGACTTAGGACAGTGATGCGCAAAGTGTCCAGCTTCTCCACAAGTATAGCACTTCTTAATTCCACCAAAATTATTGGGACGAACTTGGTTTTGAGCATTGGCACCAATATAGTTGGCACGAGGTGCATAAGACATTGGAGGCCTAGGCGCTTGCATAATAGGGCACTGCTGCACTAACTGAGTTGGGCGCGGTACATAACCAATGCGCTGTATAGGAGTAGAGGAGCTTCAGTATGGCACATTAGGAGGCGCAAAGCGAGGGCGCACATTCCTTCCTTGTTGCTGTCCTTGATATGGCGCCTTCCTCTTGTTGTATTGTTCCATCTCACGAACCTTGTTCTCCACCACATTTGCTTTGTCCACAAACTTCTGGAAATTTGCATAATCACAGTTGAGCAATTGCACTTGGATTTCATTGTTCAAGCCACTCATGAAAAAGTATTGTTTCCGGCGGTCCCGACTCACATCCTCAGGCGCATACCTTGAGAGTTTAGTGAACTTATTGAGATATTCACTCACACTTGATCTTCTTGCCTTAAGTTCTCAAGTTCTTGCCTCTTCAAGATCATAACACCCTCGGGCACATATTGAGAACGAAAGCTCTCTTTGAATTTGGCCCAAGTGATCCTCTCCTGATTCTCATGAGCATTGCAATATGAATCCCACCAACCCGCAGCTGCTCCAACGAGTTGATGAGAAGCAAATAGCACCTTCTCCCGGTCACTGCATTGGACAATAACAAGTTTCTTCTCCATGGACTTGAGCCAATCATCGGCATCCATAGGGTCAGGGGCTTGAGCAAAGGTCGGTGGCCTAGTCCTCATAAAGTCTCCCAACCGGTTAGGAGGAGGCGGGGGTGGCAGTGGAGGCATGTGGGGCTGATTGTTGATGTTACCAGCCTGCAGCTGTCTCATAGTCTGTATCATGGTCTGCATGAGCTGGTTCTGCATAGCCAGTAGCTGCTAAATATTAATAGCTCCTTGGGCAAGTCCTTGTCCATTGTTGTTCTGAGGTACTCCATGGTTCTCCTCCTCATGATTGACATCCCTCTAGTCGCGAGTCCTCACCATCTAGAGAAAAGCAATATGTAAGAATTAGAAAACATCCCCAACTATATGCATCAAGGGATATGAAACTAGACAAATAACTAGCCCATGTGGACATGGCAATGCTAAAGTATCCCAAAATCCTCTATTAAGCACACAAGCAAACAATATATAGCGACATGACACCAAACAAAAACATATCAATTCCTGAGTGTTCCTATGTGCTCTAAAGTGTCCATTCTATCTAGGCTGCATCCTACACTCAACCTGTGACTCTGATTCCAATCTGTGACACCCGGTTCCAAAAATGAACAAAGTGAACGCATATGTGTGCCCAGGACGTTCAACGCACATACACGAGTGCATTCACAAAAGGATATACAGAAAATTACAACAGAACAAGATTAATTAACAAAATTTTATTAAACAAACCATATTATCCTTGAATACAAGCTCTAATGAATATCAATGACAAGTTCAAATTAATGCAGTGGAAATAACTAATTAAGCAAACTAAACAACTAGGCAGCATAAGAAATAGGGTAGTGCAACTCCAAAACACCACAGGAAAGCTGACGGTAGACACTGCCTAGAACTCCACATTATGGCCATTAAACTCCCAATCCTGCCATGCAACTGTTGGGGGGGGGATTGCAGAAGTGAGTACATGTCGTACTCAGCAAGTGTGGAAAGTATGACATGTGGTTGATTCAAATGAAGACAATAATAATGGTGGAGTGCTAAAAAGTACATTAAAACATTTGAAAAGCAATATATTATATGTATGTGAAGTAAACCCATCATAATCATAGGTAATATCATAATACCAGTCTGAATTCACTACCATCATCAATAATTCCAGATTTCACCATTTGCCAATAAGCATATTCAATACTAGAAATTAATCCATAACCAGCCATAACCATTACCAAACCATAACCATCCCAACACCAAGTTCCCTCTAATCATGGAAGTTGTCCAGGTGCTCGTAACTGGAAGCACGTCTACCATGATAGTTTTATTAGACTCTACAGAGTATGTACCACTTTACCCACGTGTTTGTGATTTCATCACCCGTCGGCGACTAAAGAACCTCCCTTATGCCAATTACACTACCTTTTGTGTATGGCCAAGAGATCACAAATAGCCTTTACAAAGGGATTACTATCCTATTTAGACCCCACTGAGGTTTCACCAGTGGCGATGTCTGCCACATGGCACATCTTCAACCAAGGGCACCCTCTTGAGCCATTCGGATCCCAGGGTAGTCCCACCAATCATCAACAAACTCGATCTGACTACCCCTTCCCCGAGCATCCTTAATGGTCCAAATAGCACTAACATAGCCCTAATTAATCAGCTATGATGCACCCATACTTGGCCTCGTGGTGGCACTGTAATCCTGGCTTATTCTCGCATGAACCGATCCTTAGATCTAAAGCAAGCAAACCACCATAACATCCAACCCATCCACATACTAGGCTTGCTTAGATCACCCATTACCATATCATATTTCATCAACAATCTCATTAATGCATAATTAAATTGAGTGGTATAGTTGTTTTCCCATCCCAGTTGATTAAGCGAAGCAAATAGGAAAAAAGCCCTTCCTGACTACCTACAATAAATTCTAGGTGACAAGGGTGGTTAGACAAGTCTAGTAAACTTCCTATCATAGGATTCCCATCAAATTGACACAAGCATGCCATTTTCCAAACAAAACTTTTATTTTAGAAATAGGATCAATATGCTTCAAGGACACTGGCCTTGCTCTTGAGGGTTATTAGGGTCAAAGCCTTCAAACTCTTGGTGCTGTAGATCCTCCACGACACTCTCTAGCGCAAATCCGTCTAATCCACACAATACACATAAAAGATAAGAAACACGATCAAAGAGTGCACAAATATTGCTCAATATGTCACGACATGCATGATTAATGCAAATGCAAGGTAGAACTTGTTAATAAATTGCTTTTAATGACCACTAACTAGTTCTAATAGATTTTAATAAGTTTATACAGGTTTGGATGTGATTAGCTCTAATTTTAGAATTAATTCAATAGAGTTTAGTCAGCAAAATCAGACTAGTCCGCAGAAGGCCGGACTAGTCCGCACTTCGCAGAACTAGCGAACTAGGGTTTTCTAGATCGACGTGAATTTGGAGATTAGGGGTCGATCACGTAAGGAAAAGGAAATAGAAGGTATACCAGGTGTCTAGAACTCTAATGAATTAAGAAACTTGGAGGTAACACATGGATCTTGATGATCTAGGGTTGGGGATGAACTTGGAGATGAATTGGTGATGAAGAATGAAAGCTTGGTGGAGATCTTGATCCTCTTTCGTTTCCTCCTCTTCTTCTTGCTCGGGATCTCCTTCTCCCTTCTTGATGGCGTCTCTCCATGAACTAGGGTTTGGGTGGGGTGGAAAAGTGGTAAATAGATGCCAAGCAAAAGGGTGGGGTTGTTTATATAGAGGTGGAGGCTTGGGTTATATGGATTTCGAGATTGAGAGGAGTAGAGGCCAGTTTAGAGTCCCACATGGGCTCTAAAATAGTTAGGAACGACGTCCCTAGGCCCACTTAATGTGAAACCCAAGAAACAAGTCGTAAAACAAAAGATCAACTCGGAGTCACGAAATATCGGACATGTCCGAAGAGGACCGGACTAGTCCGAAGTTGTCCGCAGAGAAATTGGACAAGTCTGGCCAAAAATCGGACCAGTCCGACTTTAGTCAGAGAGGAAAACGGACAAGTCCGCTAGAACACCGGACTAGTCCTGAAAAGTCCAGGGACTTAGCAAAATTTCAAGGATTCTTGGAATATCGGACTAGTCCGCACAAAATCGTACAAGTCCAAAAGTTTCCAGAGGCAAAATCGGACTAGTCCACAGCAAAAACGAACAAGTCCGTTTTTAGTCAGAGAGAAATCGGACTTGTCCTCACTAAAATTGGACTAGTCCGCACTTTTCAGCATTTTAAGTGCGGTTTTGTTCTAAATAAATTTTAAACTCGTTCCTCATTATGTGGGTTAATGTTAAACATGTATATGAATGTAAGTTGGGCATGATGCATGAAAATGAGGGTGTTACACTTATCAACGAAGAGCACTGGGGCTTCCTATGGTGATGAGCTTGGGCATATAAAATCCTTTTTTAGCTGCTCTTGAATTTGATTCTTGAGCTACACTAGTTCATTAGTAGGCATTCTATATGGCCTCTTACCTTGTAACACCCTCAATTTTAGCATCATGCATTGCATACAATTTCATGCAAGAAACATTAGTAGATCAAAAGGGAAGAAAAACAAAAGATAAAACATATATATAAAAATATGTCTAGGTAATAAGAAATTATGCTTGACAAATTTAATTATGAGAATTTAGGATGGTAATAAGATGATGATTAAATTAGCAACATGGAACTTAGGTGATCTAAGGAAGCACGGTTTTGTGGAATGGGTTAGATCGTACGGTGGTTTTGCTTGCCTTAGATCTAAGGAGCGGTTCATGCAAATATATGTCACGATGACAGTGCCACCACAAGGCCATGTATGGGTGCGGCGTAGTTGAATAATTAGGTGTTCTGCTAGTATTGTATGGAACATTGGGTTGCGTGAGAATGGGAGTCGAGTAGGGCTACCCTGGGATCCACATGGCACACGAGGGGGCCCGTGGGTGGGAGAATGGATATTCAAGTTTGCCGGTGAAACCTTAGTGGGCCCATACATACTGGTAGTTCCTTTTGAAAGGCTATTTCGTGATCTCTTGGCCACACACCTGTGGAAGTGTGATAAGGCAGAATAGATGTTCTTTAATCCTTGAAAGGTGATGAAATCACGAACATGTGGATAAACTGGTACAACCCATGCAGAGTGTAAAAAGCTATCATGATAGCCGTGCTCCCGGTCACCAGCACCTAGACAACTTCCATGATTAGAATTGGACTTGGGTTTTGAGATGGTTCGGTTTTGGATTGGTTATGTCATATGAGTATGGGTGATTATGAAAAGTCATGAAATTGGCACATGAATATGATATTAATTGTTGGATGATTGTAGATGAGGTATGTTTGTAAAATAGTATATTGGACATAAATTATGATAATTACTTGGGGTATGATGGGAATTAATGTCACATAGACATGATATTCTGCTTTTACATGTCTATGTAATGTACTTTTCTGCAATTAGCCATTGTACTTCCATCCTTTTGTTTAGCTATATGTCATGTTTTCCCACAATTGCTGAGTACGACCAGTACTCACTCTTGTAAATCCCCCAACATCAGCTGCAGGAGATACTTGGGAGTACCCTGAGGAACACATAGAGTATTAGGTTGCATACCGCCGTAAGTTGCCTGTGGAATGGAGTCATGCTACTTAGTTTACTTTCTGCTACAATAATTAGAGTCTTGTCATTCATGAACCATTGGATTATTGTAATAAGGTACATATTTAATAGTTATGATGTGGTTAAATTATGTATATCGTTTGTTATGTTTCGTGTCTGTGTGTTGAACATACTAGGTACACATATACGTTAAAATTGGTTCATATTCGGAACCGGGTTTCAATAATTGGTAACAGAGGTGCATTGACCGTAGGATGCAAGCCTAGGTAGAATGGACACTCTAGAGCACAGAGGACCACTCCTGTAATTCGCTATTTTCCAAATTTCTTGCTGCTGTTTTTACTTTGTCATTTCAGCCACCAAAAAGTGTTGATTGATGCTACGTTTTCAATGCAATTTTCAGCCATGTCTTATGTTGCTCGCTGCTGTTTTTGTCGCTTAAATCCGTGTGTAAGGTGTGTGTTTTGCTGCTGTTATGTGTGGGTAAAATTATTGTGTTGGCTGCTGTGTTTTCTTCCTCTCTTTTCCTTTCTTTTGGACAGCTGCACCGCTCTTTTCCCATTATTTTGGCTGCTGCAATTTTCAGATTTATGTTACATTATTCTCTCCCCTAATGTACTCTTGTTTTCTATAGATGCTGATCAGTAGGAGTACCACGCGCAAGAGCACTTGTCCGCCGCCCCTTGGAGGTGGGCTCAACCCTATAGAGCTTGACAAGCCAAAGCAAGAGGAGTAGAATATCAAGCCTGAGGAGGACGAAGCTAACAAGTCAAACACAATAGAGGAGGATCTGGAGGAGTATGAGCCATATGAGGAGGATATTGATGAGTTATCCTAATGAGGAGTACTACGTACCAGCTTAAGATGAGGAGGAAAAGAGAGGTGAAAATGGAGGGGGATCACAACCTGGTGCAAATGAGAATGGACACAACAGCCCCGAGTTTCCCCAAATTGAGGAGATTTGGACCACCAAAACCGAAGGAAGACATGCATCGCTGGAACTAACGGAATTTCTTCATTCCCGTTGCATGTGTTCTAATTACTTCGTGAAGAGAGTCTCTCATCCCGGATGAGATGAATGGCATGCTGAAGTTCTCATCTTCCTCACCAACAAAGTGCTCTCAAGACATTATGCTCCCACCTGGAGGTCTACTCAAAAGGATGCTACGTATGATGCTGCATGGGCGGCACTCACAAGTTTGTGCCATACTCGCTGCTCTGAGCTTGAAAGTACCACGTTTGAGCTGCACCCTAAGCGGGAGAGTGGTACGGGGAAGATAATTGGACCACGAGAAGCATCAGACAATTTGCTAGCGATGGATAGGTCTCAAAAGGCATTATTGGACATGAGCAATCGCTATGCAACCGCAGAAGGAGAGATCCACTATCTTCGCAAGAAGCTAGCTCGGTTGAAAGCCAACATGGAGATGAAGGAATTTGAAGCAGGAGGATAACCGTGGTCACCCAAGCGAATCTTGTCCCCTACATCACCATGGCGCAACCCCATCACATCCCCGTAGCTAAGTATGCCCACACCGCCTCACAATTAGGAATTTCAGTCCCCTATGAGTATTTTTGTAATAAGAACGCTTAGATTGTATTAGTTTTAAATAGTGTGGTGTGCTGAATTTAGATTGGTGGTTGCTTGTGTGCTTGTGTGCTAGTTGTGAGTTGTGAGATGCCTCGGTGAATGTCGACATCTGCATATAGTAGAGAGTTGTACGATGCCTTGGCACTTGTCCACATCCTCATATAGGTCTATATCAATAAAAAAAATATAGGGTCATATACCTTGATGCATGTAGTTGGGAAATCATTCTCTCTAATCTGAATTCTATCTCAGCTTCTCCGCTCTAACATATGTCGAGGACATGCAACCAGAGGAATGCCAATGGTGAGGAAGAGAACGATGGAGCACCTCAGAACAACAATGGACAAGGGGCTATCAACCTTGAACAACTGTTAGCTATGCAGAACCAGCTCATGCAGACAATGATACAGACTATGGGACAGCTGCAAGCTGGGAACAACAATCGGCCTTACATGCCGCCACAACCACCACCCCAGCCGCGCCACAACCATTTGGGGGAGTTCATGAGGACCACACCACCTACCTTTGCACAAGACAATGACCCCCTGGTAGCTAATGATTGGCTGAAGTCGGTTGAGAAGAAGCTTGCTATTCTTCAGTGTAGTGACCGTGAGATGGTTCTTTTTGCATCACATCAACTAGTTGGAGCAGCTGCTGACTGGTGGAAAGCCCTTTGCAACGCTCATGCAAATCAGGAGGCAATCACTTGGGCTGAGTTTAATTAGAGCTTCCATTCTCACTATGTACCTGAGGGAGTTATGATGCTGAGAAGGCAAGAATTTTAAAACCTCAAGCAAGGAAGGATTAGTGTGAGTCAGTATCTCAATAAATTCACTCAACTGTCAAGATATGCTCCAAAAGACCTCGGCACTGATAGCATAAAGCAGTATCTATTCATGAGGGCTCTCAACAATGAAATTCAAGTCCAGTTGCTCAATACTGACTATGCAAACTTCCAAAAGCTGGTTGACAAGGCCATTGTTCTTGAGAACAAGGTTCGTGAGATGGAGCAGGACAACAAGAGGAAGATGCCACAACATGGACAGCCGCAAGGAAGTAATGTTCATCCTCGTTACGCACCACCAATCGCACCATACTACAACCCATTTGCTCCTGCATATCGCGCTGCTTATCCACCATGCCCAAATCAGCCACGCAGCAACACCCCGCCATGCAAGTGGCTCGCTATCCTGTGCCACCTGTGCCGTGTCCTAATATGGTGGCTAATGCTCAAAATCAGCTGCGTCCAAGCTTTCCATGTTCTACGGGCGGCAAGACATGTTATGTGTGTGGAGAGGTCGGGCACTTTGCAAGTCAGTGCCCCAAAAGAAGCTATGGACCGATGAACAATGCACCAAGACCAGACTACCGACAACCAAAGGGAGGAGCACGGCAAGGCAACCGTGGACAGCAGAATTTTCTCATGGCAATGTGAATCATGTCTCCACTGAGGAAGCCCGGCAAGCTGATGACGTCGTGATTGGTATGTTCCCCCCCAACTCCTACCCCGCGACTGTTTTATTTGATTCGGGAGGATCTCATTCATTCATTTTATCAAAGTACATTGCCAAGTATAATTTTGCTATATCTCACATGAAGCAAACTATTCTAGTAAGTTCTCATGGCAGAGAGATCAGGACAAATATAGTATGTCCAAAAGTAACACTACAAGAAACGGGCAATTGGTCGTCGGGGTCGTCACATTTAATTAATTAAGGGTGTCGGTACATAAAAACCGACGGACATAAAATTATGGACGTCGGTTAACTGACGCCTTTACTTTAATATGTCGGCCGAGGCTCCGGAACCAACGTACATAATAGTATAAATGTCGGCCGGCCGACGGATATATTAATGTCGTCGATGCTGCCGTGGCAACCGACGGTCTTAACGTGGGCCCGGTTGCAGGTCGCGATGGTTCTGCCGCTGAACGTTATGGCCGTCAGGTTCCAAGATGGAACCGATATTTGTAACTTATAGGCGTCAGGTAGGACCACCGACGGCTATAAATGGGGCCTGGTAAAACCTATCTCCCCGCGCGCTCGTCACTCACACCCGTGCACTTGACACTCCGGCCGCCGCCTTTCCACACTCGACACTCCGCCGCGCCGCCGCCCTCCTGCGCCGTGCATGCAGAGAGGGTCGTGCGCCGCCACCATCCGCCGCCCTATGCCGCGCCCCTCCAGCGCTGCCCGCCCGCCCGCCCTCCGGGGCCGCGCGTGCAGAGAAGGCCGCCGCCCTACACCTCGCCCCTTCGACGCCGCCCGGCTTACCCCTCGGTCGAACTCTCCAGTGCACCACCGGTTAAGGTATAATTAGTTACTTTTCAATTTATTAGTCTAACTTTTAAGGTATATTTCTAACTATTAGTTGCATTTCTAGATATTAATTAGTTTAATTTCTAATGTATGAATATTTCTAGCTATTAGTTGCATTTGTCTCTATTAATTAAAATGTATGCTTGAAATGTATTTTAACATAGAATTGTAGTTATTAATTACAAACCGAAAAGATTAGTTAAAATGAATTTCTAATGTATGTTTGTTGAGGAGTAACATATATACATTTAATTAGCGATTTAGATGATGCCGTTATGTTAACTAGTTTATGTAGAGCGAGTCTCCGTGTTGTCGTGTTGTCATCCATAAAAGAACGATACATCTTATATAGGTATATGGTTTGTGTATATTATCTATTATATTATTTACATTTTTTTTACATTGAAGGTATAAGCTAAAATGAGTGACGATCGTAAAGCGATGTATGACGTTTGGAGTTCAAGTGGTGCGCACACTATGGAATGGGCTCTTATCGTGAATGTTTTCATCAACCAAGCCTTTGCTAGTGGTGCTCATGTTGCGAAGTGTCCATGTAGCATGTGTCAAAATCGTCGACATCTATATAAGGATGAAATTGAGGAGCACCTTTGCAAGCAAGGTTTTATGCTTGACTATCTAGCATGGCACGAGCATTGGGAGATGGTTCATGATAATCATTCAGACAGGAACGAGGATGATGATCGGATGGATGAGATGTTACCAGACATAGGTAGAGAGTACGAGGATTGGTTAATGTCAAAGGAGGTGAAATAGTTTTACGACCATCTTGCCGCCTCAGGTGAAAAAGTGCATGAGAGCACCAATGTGAGCATTCTGGAGGCGGTGAAACGACTTATGGCGTTGAAGTCCAAGTTCAATTTCGCAAACAATTGCTGTAATGCGATCTTGAAGCTGATTGGTGATTTCCTTCCATTTGGGCATAAGATGCCGGAAGACATATAGCACTCTAAGAAGATTTTGAGTGATATGGACATGAACCAGAAGAAAATTGATGCGTGCAATAATAATTGCATATTGTTTTGGAAGGAACACATGAACGATACACATTGTATGCATTTAAATGCATCTAGATATGTCAAGGTCCTGAACGATGATGGAGAGGAAACAACTACAAAAGTACCGATTAAACATCTTTGGTACATGCCTATCACAACAAGGCTAAAATGGTTGTTCCTGACCCAAGAAACATCGAAATAGATGAGGTGGCATTCTGAAGGGATACGTGAGAGAAATGACAAGGATATTATGATACATCATGCTGTGGCATGGCAAGCTTTAGATCGTTTTGATCCAGAGTTCGCAAGAGATCCCATAAATGTTCGTGTTGGATTGTCAACAAATGGTTTCACTCCTTTCAGCACCAGTAGCAGTCCATACTCTTGTTGGCCTGTATTTATCATGCCATACAATCTTCCTCCTAACATTTGCATGAGAGAAGGATACATATTTCTCACAGCTATCATTCCTGGCCCTAAACATCCTGGGAAGAAAATCAATGTGTTTATGCAGCCGTTGATTGAAGAGTTGAAAGATCTATGACATGGTGTAAAGGCATATGACAATCATCTGAAGTGTGAATTTACCTTACGTGCCGCATATTTATGGTCGATTCATGATTTTTTGGCATATGGTATTTGGGTTGGTTGGTGTGTTCACGAACAATTGTGTTGTCCCATATGTATGGCTGACACCGAGGCTATCAGGTTAAAGTATGGAAAAAAAGTCAGCTTCTTTGATTGTCATCGACAATTCCTTCCTTCAAACCATTCTTTCAGGAGTGATACACAATCATTTTGGAAAGGAAAAATGGTTACAAAAGGTCCGTCTCGTCGATTGACAAGTGAACAAAAAATGGCATGGCATGCAAAGTTAAAAGAGTCCGTTGAAGCTGGATTCAAAGGGTATGGTAGAGAACACAACTGGACTCATATTTATTTTCTTTTGGAGATACCATATGCAAAGGCGTTGATTTTACCGCACAACATAGATTTGATGCACCAGGAGCGTTTTTGATTTCACCGGTCAAACCAAAGATAATATGAATGCGAAAAAAGACTTAGCTGATCTTTGTGATCGTCCTGGGCTTGAGATTATAACCAATGCAAGTGGAAATGATAGTAGGCCACGAGCTCCTTACTGTCTCAAGCTAAAATAAAGGAGACAAATACTTACTTGGTTGAAGACATTGAAGTTTCCGGACCGCTATGCAGCTAACATAAAACATTGTGTTAACCTTAGTACCGGTAAACCAAATGGGTTGAAGAGTCATGATTACCATATTATGATGGAGAGACATGTGCCCGTAATGTTCCGTGGCTACTTCAAACCTGATTTGTGGAATATATTTGCTCAACTCAGTTACTTTTATAGGCAAATATGAGCTAAAGAAATGTCGAAGAAGATGATGCGACAGTGGGAGAAAGAAATCGATGTGCTTCTATGTGAGATGGAAAAAGTCTTTCCACCTCGTTTTATGAATGTTATGCAACATTTGCTGGTACATTTACCTTATGAAGTGTTGGTAGCGGGTCCTGCATAGTTCAGGTGGATGTATAGTCAAGAAAGGGAATTGAAAAAACTTAGAGCTACAGTACGCAACAAGGCAAGAGTTGAGGGGTGTATTGCAGAGGCATTTGCAGCTAAAGAGATTACAAATTTTTCTATGAAATATTTCTGATGTGCCAACAATGTGAATGCTTCTAAGACACAATATCATGATGTAGAAGAGCAACATATGACTGGGCTTAAGATTTTTTAATTGGAAGGGGTGTTGGAGCTGCCAATTCTCATCATATTTCATAGAAAGAGAGGAACTACACCATGCTTTACATGTTTTCAACATGGAGGAAGTGTTACCATATTTTGAAATATTTGACAAGTTGTATTGGACATCTTATCAAAGACCTACACAAAGTCAACTTGATAAGATGCGACAGTATGGCATAAATGGTGGGCTATGCTTTGTGTCATGGTTCCGTGAACATGTAATATTTCTATCCGTCTTTTGTCTTCAATTATAGTTCACACGCTTGTTGTAAGATGCTAACTTTGTCTATTTATGTAGTGTATGAAAGATTGCAATATCTCAGATGACTTGCGACAGATTTTGCATGGTCAAGTGAAATCAGGAGAATTTAGCCGATACGATATCTACGGATACCGTTTTCGTACGGCAAGTTTAGAAGAAAGTCACCCACTTGCGGCCACATCAAACAGCAGAGTAATGATAACGGCAGCGGAGGGTAGTGGAGAAGTCAATGCTTACTACAGTGTTCTTCAAAAAATAATCGAGTACACATTTGGTGGTCCAAAAGAACTGAAGCTTGTGATTTTCGACTGTCAGTGGTTTGATATAATATCGGGCACACGAATCGATGAATTTGGAATGGTGGAGGTTAACCACAACTCGCGGTACACAGCTCATAACAACAATGTTGTACTTGCCCATCAAGTGGAACAAGTGTACTATTTATGTTATCCTCATCCAAGATTCAAAAATTGGTGGGTTGTATACAAAGTTAATCTTGAAGTGGACCATCGTCGTTATGATAGATATATAGAGAATCAGGAAGATGACGATGGTGATGTCTATCAATATGAACTCGAGGAAGTAGAAGATTTTAGGATATCTAGCGGGACGGGAATAGCAGAGATAGCTAGTGATACTTTTGAGATAATTTCTGAAGAACATACTGGCATTTCGAGGAAACGTATTCGACAGTCACAAAGGATTATTGAAAAGAAGAAAAGGATTATTGAGGATCAAGAAGAATTTGATCAAGACAGTGAAGGAGAAGAGTTTGAAGGAGAGATAGAAGAACAAGAGACACGTGAACATCTTCAAGCACGTGTGGCAGAAGCAGATTCTGATGCTGATGATTTTTTATTCTTATTGTATGCATTCTGTTATATTTTGATTCTTATTGTACATATTATGTTAGATTTTGATTCTTATTGTACGCATTCTGTTAGATTTTGATCCTTATTGTACGTATTATGTTAGATTTTGATTCTTATTGTATGCATTTATTTATCATTTGTTTTGTATAACTAATCATTAATTTGAAATTTATGCAGATGTTCAAGCATATCAGACTTGGCAGGAAAAAGCGCAGTGGTAGTTCGGACCGCGCTAGTAGTCCGGAGCACACAGGCTTGTTTCAGGTACTTGTTTATTTTTAAATACATATTATTATTATAATTAACTATCTAATATTTGTTACATGTTAATTTTTCATTTGCAGGGTACAAACGTAAGTGTGGATAGGTAGAGATAGCTCATGCGGTGTGTCGCAGAGTCGGAGCCCTCACGAGAGCCAGAACCCTCACAAGAGTCAGAGCCCTAATGAGAGCCAGAGCCGAGTCTGGCTCAGGACCTGCACGAGAATATGGACACTGTGAGACAGTCGTCAGAGCAGGGAGGAGACTCAAGTTCGAACATGAGAGACCGGACGATTGCGGCGGTTTTTGGGCGGTCCTCCTCTGAGGGTGGTGCTAAGGCGGACGACGAGGGCGGCGATGACGAAGAGGGGGATGATCCGGAGAGAGCTAGGAGGTTGGCAAGACTTGTGAAGCTAGCTGAGGCAGGTTAGCCGCCCACTCGATGCCCTTTCAGGTACTATTTTAGATTAATTAATAAGCTATATCTTATCTTTGTTTATTGTTAACTAATTAACTAATATTGTTTGAACAGGCTATGGAGGCACCTTTTATGTACTCCAAGCAAAATCTTGGTTGAGCGGATAGTAATAAAGCCGAAGGGTACTAGGTGCTGGGTCAAGGTTAATATGAGTGGTAGGGGGCGTCGACGAGTAATTAACACATAGTTGAGAAACACCATTCGGTTTTGCTTTCCCGGGATGGTTGTGTTGGACGGTCAAAGAATTGCCGCGCATAGTTGGGATCACTATGCATTGAAAGAGTATGCCAGAACAGAGTTTGGGATATGTTTTGGGTAAGTGTATGCACAGTCCTTCAATTATATTACATCTTGTCTGGCGTCCCCTCCGTCTCCCCTTTCGGCTCCCAGTCCGGCCCCCCATCCACCCCCTGTCCGGCTCGATCGCCAGCGCCGCCCCTGTCCCGCCTCGGCCGCCGCCTGCCCGCCGCTGCCATTGCCGGCCCGCCGCCAGCCCACCGCCTCACCGGCGCCCGTGCGCGTTGGCGCGCCGGTCGGCGTCCCCTCTGTTTCCCCGTCTGGCTCCCAGTGTGGCCCCCATCCACCCCCCTGTCCGGCTCGGCCGCCAGCGCCACCCCCGCCCTGCCTTGATCGCCGCCTGCCTGCCGCCTCGGCGGTGTCCCCACTGCCTCCCCTGTTCGGCACCCTCCTACGGCTCCTGTACAGCGCCCCGTTAGCCTCGGCCGCCGGTGCCCCCGTCCACCTCGCCTTTCGGTTCAACCCTAAGTGCGAAGGTAACATATTAGGTGCATTGTAAGTACGTGATTAGAGTTGTATGTGATTAGAGTTGAACCTTATATTAGTTGCTAACTTGTGAAAGTAATGCTTTATCATAATATGTGATTAGTGTTAACTCGTGAATGTGATTCATATTATATAGTTGCTAACTCGTGAATGTGATTCATATTCATTATGCTGTATGATTTGAATGTGATTAAAAGTTTGTATCATGCATGTGATTGCTTCTTTTTAGCATTTGCGACATGATGACCAATTATGTGTTTGTAATATAGTAAATATTTTTATAATTATGGTAGCTTTAGAGGATTGTTGTGAAAGATGATTCTAGTTGTGAAGTATGGGTTAAGACGAGACAGATGCGTACGGCGACAATTAGGACGAATAATTAACCGCGCCTGAACGGTGGATATGGACTTAGAACGTTCAACTCTGACCAACTTTCCTCCTCTGTCTTGTTCTTTCCTGTCTCGTAAATTCTTGAGAAATGAAAATGAGGAACGTAACCTATAGAATTTGATTACCCATTTCGAATCGGCATGTATCACATGCTATTGGCATGTGAGACGTGAAGGTTCGGAATTGTCCCTTTTTGGACAGCCTGAGAGAGGATCGGGGGGGGCCTGGCTTGTGACGAGACGTGAGTCTAGATCTGGACGAGATTTCAATGGTATAACCCTGATGTTCTCTGCTGCACCATTTTCGGGCGTGCAGTGGAGAACAGTGGGGTTATGCTACCGAAATTTCGCCTGGATCCAGGCCACGCGTGTCGTCATAAGCACGCCCCACTCGACCACTCTTGGGTGGGTTTAGGACCTATCTGCCTAGTTGTAGTGACCGTCACATAATATGAAAATAAACTAATTATAATGATTTTTCTGCTTTGTAGGTATAAGCTGAAAAATGGGTGACGACCGTAAGGTGATGTATGATGGATGGAGTTTAGATGGTGTGTACACTTTGGAATGGGCACAAATCGCAAATGTGTTCATGAACCAAGCATTTCCTAGTGGTGCTTGTTTTGTGAAATGTCCGTGTAGCAGGTGCTAGAATCGTCGACGTTTCGAGAGGTCTGAAATGATGTTGCACCTTTGTAAGCATGAATTTATGGCGGACTATCTAGTGTGGCGTGAGCATGGAGAGATGTATCATGCTAGTGAGTCAGACGGAAACGAGAATGAAGATTGGATGGATGAGATGATGGTGGATGTTGGTCGAGAGTATGAAGAGCAGTCACTGCCAGAGGAGGTGAAGAATTTTTACAGACTTCTTGCCTTCGTGGATGAAAAAGTATATGAGGGTGCTAGTGTGACTGTTCTACAGGCGGTCACACGACTTATGGGGCTGATGTCTAAGTTCAATTTTGCAAACAATTGCTACAATGGTATCCTGAAGTTGATCAATTATCTCCTTCCGGCAAAACATAAGATGTCAGAAGACATATATCATTCAAAGAAGATTTTTGAAGGTCTGGGCATCAGTTATGAGAAAATTGATGCGTGCGAGAACAATTGCATGTTGTTTTGGAAGGAACACCAAAATGATACTCGGTGTATGCATTGCAATGCATTTAGACATGTGAAGATTTTGAATGATGATGGGGAGGAAATAAGTACAAAGGTATCGGTTAAACAGCTTTGGTACATGCCTATCACGTCCAGGCTTAAACGGTTGTTTCTTTCTGATGAAACTGCAAAAAAGATGAGGTGGCATTCAGAAGGGTTACGTGAGAGCGATGACAAAGATATTATGGTACATCCTTCGGATGGCGCGGCATGGCAAGCTCTAGACCATTTCGATTCGGAGTTTGGTAAAGATCTAAGAAATGTGTGTCATGGATTGTCAACAGATGGTTTCACTCCTTTCAGCACAATAAACAGTTCGTACCCTTGTTTGCCATTTTTCATCATGCCTTACAATCTCCCTCCCAACATGTCCATGAAAGAAGGATACATATTCCTCGCGACCATCATTCCTGGTCCTAAACATCCTGGGATGAAAATTAATGTGTTTATGTAACCGTTGATTGAGGAGTTGAAAGAGTTATGGCAAGGTGTAAAGGCATACGACAATCATATGAAATGTGTATTTACTTTATGTGCCGCATATCTATGCTCTATACATGATTTGTTGGCATACGACATTTGGGCTGGTTGGTGTGTCCATGGAAAATTGTGTTGCCCCATATGTATGGCTGATACTGATACCTTCAGGTTGAAGTATGGAAGAAAAGTCAGTTCTTTGACTGCCATCGATGATTCCTTCCTTCAAATCACCCTTACAGGTGTGATACACGATCATTTCGAAAAGGCAAAAGTGTTACAGAAGGACCCCCTCATCGATTGACAAGCGAACAAAAAATGGCATGGCATGCAAAGTTACAAGAGTCCGCTGAAGGTTGTTTTGAAGGGTATGGTACAGAACACAACTGGACTCATATTTCTTTTCTTTGCGAGCTACCATATGCAAAAGCATTACTTTTACCGCACAACATAGATTTGGTGCACCAGGAGCATAATGTCGCTGAAAGTATCATGAGCATGTGTTTTAATTTCACCGGTCAAAATAAAAGATAATTTGAGTGTGAGGAAAGACTTAGCTGATATTTGCGATCGTCTTGGGCTTGAGATTATAACAAATGCAAGCGGAAATGAAAGTAGGCCACGAGCTCCATACTGTGTTAGACCAGAAGAAAGAAAGCAAATACTTAGTTGGTTGAAAACACTAATGTTTCCAGACCGCTATGCATCAAACATAAAACGATGTGTTAATCTCAACACTGGTAAACTGAATTGGTTTAAGAGCCATGATTATCACATTATGATGGAGAGACTTATACTGGTAATGTTTCTTGGCTACTTCAAACCTGATTTGTGGAACATGTTTGCTGAACTTAGCTACTTTTATAGACATATTTGTGCTAAGGAAGTGTCGAAAAAGATGATGCGATAGTGGGAGAAAGAAATTGTTGTGCTTGTATGTAAGATGAAAAAAGTGTTCCCGCTTGGATTTATGAATGTTATGCAACATTTGCTGGTGCATTTACCTTATGAAGCATTGGTAGTAGGTCCTGCACAGTTCAGGTGGATGTATAGCCAAGAAAGATAATTGAAGAAACATAGAGCTACAGTGCACAACAAAGCAAGAGTTGAGGGTTGTGTTGCAGAAGCATTTGCAGCTAAAGAGATTACTAAATTCTCTAGCACATATTTTTCACGTTCCAACAACGTGAATGCAAGTGTCACATGATATCATAATGTAGAAGAGCAATCTACGAGTGAGCTTAAGATTTTTCAATGGAAGGGTAAAGCTGTGGGGCTGCTAATTCTTATTATATTTTAGCACAAGAGAGGAACTACACCATGCTTTACATATTTTTCAACATGGAGGAGGTGTTACCATATTTTGAAATGTTTCACAAGTTGTATTGGAAATCTTCACGAAAAGCTACACAAAGTCAATTGGATAAGATGCGTCAGCATGGCATAAATGGTGGAAAAAGCTTTGTGGACTAGTTTCGTGAAGATGTAATTTTCTATCCGTTTTTTCTTTCAATATTAGTTCGCATGTTGATCATAAGATGCTAACTTTTTTTATTTATATAGTGTATGAAAGATGTCAACATCTCCGATGACTTGCGACAGATGTCGCATGGTCAATTGAGAGCAACTGAATTTAGCAGGTACGATATCAACGGATATCGTTTCAGATGGCAAGTTTAGAAGCAAGTCATCCACTTGCTGCCACTACAAACAGTGGGGTAATGATAACTGCCGCAGGGGGTAGTGGAAAAGTGACAGAATACTACAGTAATCTAAAAAATAATAGAGTACACATTTGGCGGTCCAAAAACACTTCAACTTGTGATTTTCAACTGTGAATGATTTGATACAACATCGGGCACACGAGTTGATGATTTTGGAATGGTGGAGGTCAACAACAAGTCATGATACACAACCCATAACAACAATGTTGTACTTGCGAATCAAGTGGTACAACTGTACTATTTAAGTTATCCTCACAAAAGTTTTAGAAATTGGTGGGTTGTGTATACAATTAACTCTGAAGTGCACCCTTATATTTATGATGAGTATATAGAGATTAAAGAAGATTACAGAATTACCTATCAGGATGAAGTCGAGGAAGTAGAAGATTTTATGATATGTTCTAGGATAGGACTCACAAAAATTGCTAGTGATACGTTAGAGTTGATGTTTGAAGAACAAGATGTCCCTTCAAGAAAAGGTGTTCGGCAATCACAAAGAAATATGGAAAAGAAGAAAAGGAATTTGGTAGAAGAGGATAGATATGATGAAGAAGAGGAAGATATGTAAGAGAGTGAAGACGAAGAGATGGAAGAAGAGATACGTGAATATCTTAATGCACACGTGACAGAAGCAGATTATGGTGCTGATGATTTTTTATTTATATTGTACGCATTTTTAGATTTTTAATATTATTTTATACATTCTTTATTTATTATCTAATGTTGTATACTAATCATTTCTATAAAAATGTGCGTAGATGTTTAAGCTTTTGCCATGTTTGGGGAAGAAGAAGAGCAAGAGAGGTAGTGGATCTTCGGCTTCCACTCCCAGTTCTACTTCGAGCCAGCCGGACCCGTTTCAGGTACTTGTTTTTTACATACATTTAAATATTAATATTAATTTTCTATTGTTTCTTTCTTCTTCACATACTTCTTTATTTATATTTTCAGGGTACTTCTTACAGTGTGCAGGGGAAGAGGCAGTTTTTGAGTTGTGTGGCAGAGTCGACGTCCAACGAGCCTGCACGAGGTCCGACACAGGTGACAGATCGCTGCCCGACGTACGAGGAGTTGTACGGGGAGGAACAAAAGACTGTCAGGCAGACGTCGGAGCAGGAAGGTGGCTCAGGAGGAGGCTCAACTGGAGGCTCAGGGCAAGGCTTAGGAGGAGACTCAACAGGAGGCTTAGAACGAGTCTCGGGAGGAGGCTCACATACTGTTGGACAATGGACCTCTTCTGATGGTGGGAATTAGGGAGATGATGACGAAGAAGATGAGTCTGAGGATCCTGAGCAACATGACAGGATTGCAAGAATGGCAGAGCTAGAAGAGTTAGGACACCCCGATCGATGCCCCTTTAGGAAATATTTTTAATTAACTAACAGGTTCATTATATCTTTTCAATTAACTAATTTTGTGTATTTTTTATATACAGGCTGCAGAGGCACCTTTTATGTGGTGTAAGTAAAAGTATGGACAAGCAGACAATTATAAGGACGAAGGGTACTAGGTGCTGGGTGGAGCTTGGATGGAGTGGAAAGGGGCATCGACGAGTTGTTAACACCGAGTTGGGAAACGCCATCTGGTTTTGCTAGTCCGGGATGGTATTAGTAGATGGTCAAAGGATTGCAGCGCATAGTTGGGATCACTATGCGCTTCAAGAGTGTGGCAATTCGGGTACATGTTAGGATAAAGATTGGGAGATCTTCTGGGTAAGTTTGTTTTGATTATTTCGATTACATTACATCTTATTGTTATTTGACATTAATTTTTACTTGTATGCAGGGTAGGTTTCGTTTGGAGGAGGGTGTGAGTCAAGCATATGCTTGTTTTGTTTTTCATAATGCAGCAAAGAGACGTGTCAAGGACTCCTTCTCTAAGGCATGGATCAAGGTTGTGACCGTCTACTACAAGACAGTGATGTTCCAGCCTATGACAAACAAAGAAGGAGCAAAAATTCAACTCACTAGGGAGGATTACTTGCAAAGTCATGTGGATTGGATTTGTGCGAATATGGAGGCTTGGGAATGGTTTTGCGGGTATTGGGGTTCAGCTGAGTTCAAAAATATTTCTGATAGACACCAAAGAAACTGAAAGAGCAAGCCAGGAAAGCATTTCTTCGGGCCGGATGGTTATGTTCGGATGGAAGAATAGATGGTATGAATTCTTATAATCATACTTAGATCGCTTCAATTAGTTGCATTGATTAAATTATTGATTTTGATATTGCAGACAGCTGAAACTGGTACGCCTCCTACGTTTCTCGAGGTTTATCTTTAGGGGCACAAAGGTCCAGACCCGGATCGTCCGGAGGTGTTATGTGACGAGGCATAAATGCAGAAATTGGTACGTATGTTGATTCTTTGTTGCTTTTATCCATCAAATAAATTTATCTTGTATTACATTAATCTATTAACTAAATGTATCACAGCAAAAATATGTTGAGTGTTTGAATAAGAATCATGGACCTGATTCAGACTATTTGAGAGAGCCGTTGGATGGCGCTGCAACATACGATGCCGGGGGAGGTCTACCACATGGGAGGTATGTGTAATGATAATGATGATTTGTACGTTAATGAATGTCGATTCTTCACAATTGTGTTTTTTTGTAGACTTGGGTTAGGCGACGGATATGTTGAGCATGAGGCTTATCCTAGACGACGACTGTCCTATGTTAGTGGTAGTCGATTTCAATCATCTACATAAGCTGAATTACGAGAAGAATTGAGACGCACAAAGGAGGAGATGCAACAACAACAACAAGAGACACAGATGTTGCTGCAACAACAACAGCAACAGACACAGATGTTGCAGCAACAAATGCATTATTTGTATATGTCTCAGGTAAAATGTATTTTTCTTATTTGAAAATATTATTCGATTTACAAATGTATCTACTCAAGATATCACAACTAATTTACTTGATGCAGTTCATGGGTCAAGGTAGCTCCAGTTCTCAGTTTGGTCCTCGACCATTGCAGCCAGCACTACCACAGATTCGCTCCTCACAGGTAAAACTACTTATCTTATTGACTTCTGTTGTATAATGCAATATCGTAAACATTTGTGTTGCAGGGTTCCGAGAGTGTTCAATCGTATGTTCCACAGCCTTACGGATTTATGTCACTGTTGGCTTCTGGTTTGCATCAAAAAAATCCAGGTAAACTGCAATTTTTGCATTTGACCACATTATTTGATTCCAAAACGATTCTAATTATAATCTCACAACTTCAAGTAGTTTTCCCACCGATGCCTTTCCCTCCGGTGCAGACTCACCCATCACAAGGAGACGCAGCGGTATGTATGACTTGCGTACTTGTTACAATATTTTCATTATAACATCACATCTTAATTACCATAATATTAAAAACAAAAGGGAAATACTAGCGGAGAGATGAAGTGAAAGAGGGAACAAGTAAGAGAGCAAGAGAGGCAGAGATAGACAAAGAGGGAGAGGAAGACATAGAGAGAGAAAAGAATTGATAGATAGATAGAGAGGGAGAGAAATATATAGAGGGAGATAGGAAGAGATAGAGAGAAAAGAAGAGATATATGGAGGGAGCTAGAGAGAAAGAGATTGAGGAGAGGAGAAGAGATAGAGAGAGTAGAAGAGGGAGTGAGGGTGAGAGAGTTAGAGAGAGTGAGAGGAAATACAAGTGTGTGTTGATAAGTTTTAGTTCAAACCAATATGCTTCTCCTTTTAAAATTTATGTTATTAAGTAAGTAGGAGTTAAGGTTATTAAGTTTCTATTTCATTTGTGATCTATTGCAGGAATCTCGTCACGGAACACATGATGGTGTCAATGCTTTCTTTAACATCAACCACTGAGGTGCGAGTGGAGGAGATGGGAGCGGAGGACATGTGAGTGGAGGCTCCCACAATGACATTTGAATTTTGTTTACTCATTTTCGAGCTGTTGTGCTTGTGTCCGAAATGTTTCAAAACATGTGTACGGTGCTATGTTTGAGAACTTGTGTATGGTCATATGTTTGAAAACTGATATGTTGTATATATGTTGCTGTTGTGTGTAATGTGGAGGCTCCCCATCTGGGGAGGGAGAGAAAATAAACATTTTTAAAAGAAAAAACACGTTATGTGCGTCGGTTTTGTCTAAGATGATGACCGTAGCTGCCTACTAGAGGATGGCCACACGGCACATTATATGCGTCGGTCCCTGGAAACCGACGCACTTAAGTTGATTATATGCATCAGTTTCTATTGGACTGACGCACAAACACGCGCTCGGTGAATCTGCCACGTGTCGACTTATGTGCGTCGGTTCGGTCGAAACCGACGCATATAAGTGACTTAAGTGCGCCGGTCACCGTAGCCGACGCTTTTAACTTTAAGTGCGTCGGCTGCTAGAAACTGATGCACATAGATAATAAATGTGTCGGCCCCGACGCACTTAGACGTTAAAGGCGTCCAATATACATCGTCGGCTAAGTGCGTCGGTTCACCGACACCTTTACCTTATGTGTGTCGGTTTATGTAGGCAACCGACGCTTATATGGCCGACGCCCTATCGACGGTTTCCTGTAGTGCTTTATAGCTAGATTGCCACGTACTCAGTCCAGTTACTAGTCCATATGGGTTATCGTGGATCGGTTGACAAAGTCTGCTCATTTTATTTTTGTACGTATCAAATAGAAGGTGGCAAAGCTAGCATAGCTATATATGGATAAAATTGTATGCCAACATGGGACTCCGAAGAGAATAATCTCGGACCGAGGTTTTCAATTCACATCTAGGTTTTGGCAGAAACTGCATGAAGCTATAGGTACAAGGTTAAATTTCAGCTCCGCGTACCATCCACAGACTATTGGACAAACTGAGAGGACAAACAAGATATAAGAAGACATGTTGAGAGTTTGCACCTTGAAACATGGATGTAGCTGGGACAAGAGTTTGCCGTATGCTGAATTCACGTACAACAATAGCTACCAAGCCAGTTTGAAAATGTCACCCTATGAAGCACTATACAGAAGGAAGTGTAGGACACCTTTGTTTTGGAATGAAACAGGAGAGAATCAAGTATTTGGTCCTGACATGTTACAAGACCCTGAAAGGCAAGTTCATATAATTCATGAAAACCTAAGGGATGCTCAGTCATGGAAAAAGGGCTATATGCAGATAATAGGCGAAGGAATCTGGCTTTTGAAGTTGGAGATTTTGTATACCTCAAAGTGTCACATATTCAAAGTCAATGATGGTTTAACGTTAAAGGAAAGCTGGCACCTCGTTACATAGGGCCATTTAAGATTTTGGACAAGCAAGGAGAGGTAGCATATCGACTTGAGCTACCGGTACATCTCTCCGATGTACACGACGTATTTCACGTGTCTCAACTCAAGAAGTTTCTCAGAGTGCCGGAAGAACAGGTGTCGATGGACGAGCTAGAACTTTAGGAGGATTCTTCCTGTGTCGAGCAAACTATCAAATTCTTGGACGTGAAGGAAAAAGTCACGAGGAATAAGAGAGTATGTTGATTCAAAGTGCAATGGAACCACCATACGAAAGTCGAGGCTATGTGGGAACTTGAAGAAGACATGAAGGCGAAATTTCCTCATCATTTCTCCACGCTATGGAATCTCGAGGGCGAGATTCACTTTAAGGGTGGTAGGTTTGTAACACCCTCAATTTTAGCATCATGCGTTGCATACATTTTCATGCAAGAAACATTAGTAGAACAAAAGGGAAGAAAAAAAACATAAAATATATATAAAAATATGTGTAGGTAATAAGAACAGTGAATAAGAATATAAAACATATAATAGTAAACAAATATAAATAAATGTAAAATATATAAATAAAAAATATAATATAAAACAAATGTATATAAAATCTATAAAGAAAAAAAGTTCCAGAACCTTCCGGGAGATTTCGGGGAAGCTTTGCTTCCACCCCGGAATCTTCCGGGCAAATAGTGCTGATGAGCGGGACTCAGTCCGACCAAGCCGGCGCCACGTACGCCCCGAGCGCCCGAGCCGGTTGTCCGTGCCACCAAGTTTTGGGCTTGGTACCAAGCCGCCCGAGCGGGTTCCCATGTCCAGGCGTGTACATGAACGCCAACTCACCAAGGACCGTTCCCGAGCCGGTTGCAGGCTCGACGTATTGTGCCACACCGGGACTCGATGTCCCTCCGGGTATATAAGGATCCGCAGGCCTTCACGTTTTCAACATCCTCGATCATAGTTTTACAGTGCCGCCAGAGAGAAAAAAACCCTAGCCGCAGGTAGAAACAGAGGATGCGGCTAGGGAAAAATAGGAGGACAAGAAAAGAAGAAGAGGAAGAGAAGAAAGGAGTCGCTTCCGCCGGAGATCGTTGTGTCGCTGTTGTCGTGCCGCCGGAGGATCGCTGCGCCGTCTACTTCGTCTATGCTACGCCTCTGTCCCACGACCTTCAAAACTGCCGCATCTTGGAATTCTCGCTAAGCCCCCCATAAACTCGCATGAACACACATGAACTAGTTGCATCTAATTAATAAACAACTGTATATAATTAATTGTCAAACGTTGCATGCATTCATGTCATTCCATATTGATTAATATGTGTGCATCGTGTTGATTTGTATGTATTTTCATGTATGTGTGATGACGAGTAGATGGATGTGCTCAAGAGGCCGTATACGAGAATTTCCAGAACCAAGACTTTGAAGCACTTGAGCAATGCCATCCGTCAGAGCAATACAAGTGTCCTTGATCATATTCATCCCGTTTTATTAAGTTTTTTGTTTTCAAAATTGCATGCTCGTGTCAAATATTACGGGAAACCCATACGTAGGAGTTTACTAGCATTGTATGCCCCTCCTCATCGCCAAGATATACACGATGAGTTGGGTATGGGTTTTTTTCTTTTTGCACCGCGTCGCTACATGGATTATGGGTAACTTAAATAATATGCTTGTCAACTTTAATTATGAGAATTTGGGATGGTAATAAGATGATGATTAAATTAGCAACATGGAACTTAGGTGATCTATGCAAGCATGATTTTGTGGAATGGGTTGGATGTACGGTGGTTTTGCTTGCCTTAGATCTAAGGACCGGTTCATGCAAATATATGCTAGGACAACAGTGCCACCACAAGGCCAAGTATGGGTGTAGCATACCTGAATAATTAGGTGTTCTGCTAGTATTGAATGGACCGTTGGATGGCGCGAGAATGGGAGTCGAGTAGGGCTACCCTGGAATCCGCATGGCACACTAGGGGGCCCGTGGTGGGAGAATGGAGATTCAAGCCTGCCGGTGAAGCCTTAGTGGGCCCGTACATACTAGTAGTACCATTTCAAAGACTATTTTGTGATCTCTTGGACACACACCTATGGAAGTGTGATAAGGCAGAATAGAGGTTCTTTAGTCACCAAAAGGTGATCAAATCATGAATACGTGGGTAAAGTGGTACAACCTTTACAAAGTGTAAAAAATTATTATGATAGCCGTGCTCCCGGTCATGAGCACCTGAACAACTTCCATGATTAGAATTGGACTTGGGTTTTGAGATGGTTTGTTATGGGATTGGTTATGTCATATGAGTATGGGTGATTATGGGAAGTCATGAAATTGGCACATGGTTATGATATTAATTGTTTGATGATTATAGATGAGGTATGATGGTAAAAGAGTATGTTGGACATGAATAATGGTAATTACTTGGGGTATGATGGGAATTAATATCACATGGATATGATGGGCTGCTCGTGTTTATGAAATGTACATTTCTGCAATTAGCCATTATACTTCCATCCTTTTGTTTAGCTATATGTCATCTATTCCCACACATGCCGGGTACGACACGTACTCACCCTTGTAATTCCCCCACCAACAGCTACTGGAGATAATTGGAAGTACCTTGAGGATCACATGGAGTACTAGGTTGCGCACTGCTGTCAATATCCTGTGGAATGGAGTCGTGCTACTTAGTTTACTTTCTGCTGCAATAATCAGATTCTTGTCATTCATCAACCATTGGATTGTCATAATAAGGTATTTATTTAATAGTTAAGACGTGGTTCAATTATGTATATCATTTGTGATGTTTCCGTGTACGTGTGTTGAACATCCTGGGCACACATATACGCTAAACTTGGTTCATATTCTGAACCGGGTGTCACATAGCTATAGGTGCAGTTCCAAACAATAGGTCAATGACAAATTCAATGTCAAGATCAGGTGGCATACCTGGCAACACCTCCAGAAACACTTTCAGACACTCGCAAATAATTGGAATGTCCTCCAATGTCACACCTTCCACATGGTTTAGCATTGCCTTCCTAGTCGTAGATTGGGTTATATTGAATTCTATACTTACTCACTCATCATTTGTCAATTGTACTGTATTTGTGGCACACCGAATACACCCATTATGCTTCCATAGCCAGTCCATTCCAAGTATTTTGTCCATTCTATGGGAATCCAGAACAATAAGATTGGCAAGGAAATCTACCCCTTATTCTATGACTAACTTTAGGACATACTATATTTGTCCTCATCTCCCCTCCAGGGGAACTAGACAACATAGTGTACTTCAGGTGAGATTGGGCATATTGTACTTGCCAAAAAACTTTGATTAAATGAATAAATGAGATGCTCCAGAATCAAATAATATAGTCGCGGGGTTGGAGCTTGCGAGGAACATATCAATCACGACATCATCAGCTTGATGGACTTCCTCAGTAGAGACATGGTTCACCTTGGCACGAGCAAAATTTTGCGGTCCATGATTCCCCTATGTAGCTACTCCATTTGGCCTGGGGCTCTTCCATGGAGCGTTGTTCATCTATCCTTGTCCTGATTTTGGGCACTGATTAGCAAAGTGTCCTACCTCACCACAAGTATAGCAAGTCTTGTTACCAGTAGCACCAGAAAATTTTCGGCGGGGCTGATTTTGAGCATAGGCGCCCATGTTGGTATGTGGCGCAGACAGCATTGGTAAGCAGGATGCTAGCATCGGAGGGCTTTGTTGCGGTGGCTGATTGGTTCGAGGTGGATTAACCAGGTGAAAATACAGGGGCAGGCGAGCTGTAATTTGATGTGTTGGGCAGCACATAATAGGGCCGAACATTGGTTCCTTACAGTTGTCCCTGATATGGCATCTTCCTCTTTCCATCTTGTTCTATGACACAGACCTTGCTCTCCACCACAATAGCCTTGTATACTAGCTTCTCGAAGTTTGCATAATCACAATTGAGCAGTTGAACTTGAATCTCATTATTCGGACTGCTCATGAACAACTATCGCTTCATGCAGTCTGTATAAATGTCTTTGGTTGCTATCTTAACAATTGTGTGAATTATTAAGGTACTCACTCACACTCTTTTTTCCTTGCCTGAGACTCTCAAATTATTGACTCTTTAGTATCATGACTCCTTCAGACACATAGTGTGAGCGGAAACTCTCCTTGAATTCAGTCCAAGTGATTCTCTCTTGATTAGCATGAGCATTGCAAAGAGCTTCTAACCAATTTGCGGCTGCTCCAACTAGCTGATGTGATGCAAAAAGAAACTTCTCCCGGTCATTGCATTGAACAATAGCAAGCTTCTTCTCAACAGATTTTAGGCAATCATCAGCCTCCATCGGGTCATTGGCTTGTGCAAAATTAGGTGGCCTGGTCCTCATGAACTCTCCCAATCAGTTTGAGGCGGTGGTGGTGGCGGTGGGGGTGCAGTAATGTGGTTGAGATTGTTGATGTTATTAGCTTGCAATTATCCCAAAGTTTGCATCATGGTTAGCATGAGGTGATTTTGCACAGCTATGAGGCGTTGAAGGTTGCTTGCATCGGCTGCAAGGTTTATATTCTCAAGAGCCTCCACATTGTCATTGTGGACGGCTGTTATATAACAATTTCACCCGTCAATATAACTCAATCATGTGAAGGAAATATCATTTCTTGCACACATCACCTTTCTATTTAACCTATTTCCACTTGTACTTGGTGAAATTGGTGCATGTAGGCATTTTACAAAGAAATGAAGTGAAACAAGGGGATGGATCATATAAACTAGCATCCTAGCCAATCAAGCATTGACACGTGGCACCACATGGATCAAATGGCCCACAAACAGAAGTATCTGAGGCCACCGAATGGTGTAGCACCCATATAATGGAATGGGACCCACCTGTTAGTCACCTGGAGGAAGAACTGGCCGTTTGGAGCCAGGACAAGGTCGGCCAAACCCCCTTGTCGGCCGACTAGGTCTTGGCACCATACGCGGTCAAACGTCACGTGTTGGCTCCACCCGACTTGAAGAGGTCATGGGTGACTGATTCGCGCGCTTTTGGTGGCGAGAACAACCTTTCTCCAAGCTATAAATAGTAACCCTCACCCCTCACTTGAACACACACTACTTGATCATCATTCTATTGTATACACTAGTTCTCTTAGTCCTTAGTGGAGTTAGGCTGTGAGAGGAGAGCCTCTAGGCACAAGTCCAAGTTGGGAAAGGTATGGCTCATGTATATTTTCTTATATTAGGGACTTTATGCATAATAATGATATTATCTTTAGTCTTCTTTTATTCATATACTTGGATGAAGCATTTCATGTTTGATTGTGGATTCCATGGATGTTGTAGGAGTAGTCTTTATGATTATGCCATATCACTCTTAATCTATCATCATAAACACTACAAACCCCTACTATAGTCTAATTAGTTATGATATGATCATGTTAATTTGAATCACTTGTGCTATGTATCAACATTGTTCAATGATGATTTAGTTCATTGCCTTAGGATGGCTTGTGCTTGGGCTCCTAAGGTAATTACTTAATATGCTACCACAGTGCCAGGATAGAAAGTAGCGTTGAATGTCTTATAGAGCCACAGATGGAAAAGGTGGGCATTAGGTGGTGACAGCCATATCTGCCCTTTGAAATGCTCCACATTTGGCTATGCCACATGCTCTTGGCGGGAGTCGCCTAGTGTTGCCAGGGGTAAACCCGTGGCTGATGTGTTGAACAACATAGCATAAGTATTCACTATTGACATGCTCATTAGTACCTAACCTAGGCTATGTATATGTATATTAGAAGCACTGTAGGAGCAACTCCCCAACTTTAGGTCTAACCTCCACTAGGACCCATTTACCCCTTATAATAGATTCCTTAGGTGTTTGTGTCACTACACATATATTATAAACTTACCCCTGTCTTGATAATTGATTAGTATTCCTTACCTTGATTATAAGTGTAGTGTTTACTTTACTCCACTGCCTTCCTTTGGAATAAATACGATACTCTTGGGAATACTCTTGGGTGAAATGCTACACGACAGTTTCTGTGCGCTTGTAGACCTCACCTCTTTCGAGAGATGATATGTGACGTAGGAAAGGTCAACAAGCATTTAAGGCGCCTATCGGTACCCGGAATATGGGGTACCCTCGCGCACAGGCTAAAGCCGCCCAGGTATCCTCGCCTCCCAGCAGAGGTGAGGTCCTAGGGCGCCACGTGTCCAAGAGACGCGGACCATCGGCCACAGATGGGAGGTCCGGAAGATACACAAGAAACCGGGTGGAGGAGCTCGGCACCCTCTTTCGGAAACAAGCTTCCGGGTAAACCACGTGTCAAGTAGGTAAGGATCCCTCCTCCCCATGAGGCAGGGCTCTAGAGCTGCCACTTGGGAAGAGACGTTAGGAGAGCCACCTCCCGCATGGGTGGGCTCCACCGCTGCCACGTATATCGCAAGGAGGGACCTAATCCTCTCCAAGAGGTGAGCTCCCAGCACTGACGCATATCTAGGAGGACGAGGCGTAGCCAACCCGGCAGAGGTGAGCTCCCGAGACGCCACGTGGGCCACAAGGCCGGACCTGACCTTTGCCGCAAGGGTAAGCTCCCGAGCTGCCACATGGTTCACGAGGCAGAACCTGGCCTCCCCTGCAGAGGTGAGCTCCCGAGAAGTCACATAGTCTAGCCACTTGCCCTAGGACGAGGGACATGGGTGATAAGTGGACAGTGCGCCTTGTCCCTATCAAGGATTGAAGATACGCGGCTTCCCTAGATGCGTTGCGCGGCACACGCCTAATGTCAGGTACCACTGCGACCAATCACATCACAGTGAAGGCGCCACAAGCCTATCCCACTCCGCCAAGTGGGTATCTTACGGCGACAAGGACAGTTGGACGAGACATCCCCTGCCAATGTCAACAACGGTGCATGGGCTACTGACGACGCAGGTGGCAAGACGGCGAGACTTCCAGTCCACGTCAGAGAAAGCTTACGGAAGAATCCTTAGACCTTCAAGATAAGATCGCCCCGAGACCACCTATCAGGCCCCGAGACCCCATTTGTAAGGTGACGGGCCTTTTCTATAAAAGGCCCAGACCGCCCCCCATAAGTACAAGACTCGGAATCCCCAATACACACACATACATACTCACCAGCAATACAATCCACCGTGGAGTAGGGTGTTACACTCCTTGCAGCGTGATCCACGTAAAAACCACTATCTCTAACTCCATCCGCTAGAACACTTAACTGAGGCCTAAGCCCTGCCGAAAAAAGAACTTTTGTGGGCTACTCTTTAGCAAATCCTGGGGAAGTGTCTCTCTAACACTTCGATATTTGGCGTGTAAGGTAGGGGATTTTTCTCTCAAAAAAGTGTTAGCACTTTAACCACCATGGTGTTAATCAGGCCCATGAAAGGCAGTTTTTGTGGCAATCGTCCGGTGACCAGATCCATCACTTAGGCGGCGCTCTCTGGTCCGTCGTGCACCCGTGCAGGTACGGCTGGCCAAGATGTCACATTGGGACACGCCCCGCTCAGTCGGCTCCACTAACACCACAAACAGCAAGCTCAGAGAGTGCTTTGGCGGCGGCCAGAGCTCTCCTTCACAACCCACCATCGTTGAACGCCTCACAAGGGGAGGCTCAGTGGTGGGTCAAAGACTTCAACCACTTCGTCGTCGTAGCCATAAACTCCCCTGATAGAGGAAGGTGACTTTAATCGCAGTTGCACACGCCGTCCATCGAACGGGGCACCGCCAACTCCTGCTCCTCCAAGCCTACGAGCATTGGACGGCTCCCCACAGAGGACCTCAGGGCTGAGCTTGACCGTCGTCAAGCTCACACAGATGGCTATGTCATCATCGAGCGGCAGCGAGAGAGGCGACGCAACCTCAACGCTGAATATGGCACTCAATGCCCTATTCACGAGGCATCCTCCGTCCAAGGTGTGCCGCAGTTAAACCCCCCGCCACCTGACCAAGAGTATATCAGCTCGATAGCTCCCATGCAGTATTCAGTGTAGCAGGACATGCAACAATAGTACTTGGCACACCCAGTACCGTTGCAGCAACGCATGGCACAACCAGTGCCACAACCTCAAGTCTCGCAGGTGCCGCACGTCGTGCAGCAGATCCCCTTGTGGTATGCTGCCCCATATGCCTCCCCGACGAGGCCATCGGAGGTTGCGCAGCATTGGCTTCGCACCTCCGCACCACAACGTGGCCACGCAAGTTCCGGCCACATGTGCCGGAGAGGTTCGACGGAAGCATCAACCCGACAGAGTTCCTGAATATTTACACCACGACGCTCCTTGCTGCACGGGCGGATGAAAACATCATGGCGAACTACGTTCCGGTCGTCCTGACTGGATCGGCTCGCTCGTGGCTGATAAACCTTCCCGAGGGGTCTATAAACTCTTGGGATGAGTTGTGCCGGTAGTTCACGGCGAACTTCGGCAGCTCCTACACGCGTCCCGGCACTGAGCTCGACCTCCATGTTGTGCGATAGCAACCCAAGGAGACGCTGCGATCATTTATCAAGTGTTTCTCCCAGGTACGCAACTCCATACCAAACATAGAGAATTCCTCTGTCATAGTGGAATTCCGTCAGGGAGTGTGTGACCGCAATATGCTCGAGAAGTTAGCCATGCACAACGTGCAAGATGTCTCAGAGCTCTTCTCTTAGCCGACTGGTGCGCTAGGCGACAGAAGGTCGCGACTGGCACGCTCAGCCCACCCCCGGAGTGGGTAGGGCCAACCAGGCAGGGGAAGGAGCCGTTACCCCTATTAGCTGAAAAAAGAAGAACAAGAATCGGGGTGGCGGCCAGAACAAGCCGCTGCATGGGTCCTCCGTCGTGGCGGCAGCTGCGACCAGAGGAGGCAAATACCCACGCCCAGATAAGCGCCCTCGTCACCCACCTACTGCTAATGAAGACATCAAGCCCTGCCCGGTGCACAAGACTCGCAAACACACTGCGAGCTAGTGCCGGGATATAAAAAGGTGCGCCGAACGTTACCAAGAGCGGGCACAGCAGCGCCCGGATGGCTCCCCCTTCTGCCAGCGGGAGGGCAAGCAGAAGGTCAACCCTAAGGTCGACGATGACAAGGAGCTGGAGTACCAGAAGCAAGAGCGGGCCATCAAAGTGGTCCACCAAGACATGGACTCCGACGCCAGCAGCAACCATGAGCGTTGCAAGACCCTCCACACCATCTTCGGAGGGTCTTGGGATCCCACGTCCCGGAACACGGTCAAGACCCTTCGTCGGGCGGTGGCTTCAATAGCCCCCATGCCCACTTTAGCACAGCATCACCATTGGAAGGAGACGCCGATCAGCCTTGACAACTCTGACTGCCCCAAGAACATGGCCGGGGCAGGGGTCCTACCTCTTCTGGTCGCCCTCACCATATCTAAAGTAAAGCTCCACTATGTCTTGATAGATGGCGGGGCTGACCTCAACCTCTTCAACCATGCTACCCTCGAGCAGCTACAAATCCCGATGTCCAAGCTCATCCCCTTGAGCCCATTCTCAGGGGTGGGACCAGGGAGCAACATCCCGTATGACAACATCTGTCTCTGGGTGATCTTCGGGACGCCCGACAACTACAGGACAGAGAGCATCCTCATTGATGTCGCCGATGTCATCCTCCCCTTCAACACCATCATTGGCAGGCCGACCTGTACCGATTCATGGTCGTAGCCCACTACGGCTATCTTGTCCTCAAGATGCCAACCCCCTTCGGCGTACTAAAGATCTGCGGAGACCGCACCGCCGCGGTATTAGCCTTGAAGCAGCTCCAAGCCCTCTTAGTAGACCCGGCGCCCACCCCGGACGGCGCTGGATCAAATTGGCCTCCGCCGAACACACATCCGTGTGGAGGTCCCACGGCACCCCTACTGCAGCCCTCCGGCGGCACCAACGTCCCCGTCAAAGCTGTAGAGCTCAGTCCCAACACTGCTCATACCACCAGCAAGACAGGCGGTAGGGGCAGGAGGTAGGGACGCTCGGTCATCGCCCCTTTGGGAGTTGTTGACAACAAGGTTGCACTACAACCATCACAGCTGCCTTAGAGCTTTGGTCACCCTATTGTAAATATTATGTTTAAGTAGGATAGTGTAAAAGTTTTCATAGGACCTAGGAGCAGCACTAAGGACAACCAAGCCTCAAAAGGGTCAGGTCGAGAGTGTGCAGTCAGCTTAGCTTGGTTCCGAAACCTAATCTTGTACACCCTGCCTCCCTCATCATCCGAAAGCAAGCTGTTGCCGTCTTTTGTAAAAGCCTGACCCCCCCCCCTATGAACTCCCATAAAAAGAATAAGAATCACTGTGTTACTTAAATGCTTTCTTTAAAACATTGTTCATATAATTATGCATTAATTTTATGATCATACCATACTAGCCTCAATTATTGTATGTTACCTTCATATTCACAGTTGTATGCTTTGTAACTCGTCCTTGTTGTAGTCATGCAGTCCAGCTACAGGCAGGTTCGGTTAAGGTACCTGTAGTGTGTGAGGGGTTCTTTCAGCTGCTCTCGTCATTAGGGTCCCGTGGCGCCAGAAGGCTTCCCAGGAAAGGTTTGTGCTGAGCAGGAGGTCCAGGGGGTGTAAATTGCTTAGCCTGGTCTTGCACCCTAAGCATACACGCCCTACCTCCCAGCGCTACAGCTGAGTACTGGAACCAGAAAGCTCACACCCTAAAGACGGCACGAGCTGGACCCCGAAACACCAATGCATCAAATTACCCAAGCCCCGTGCATCAGTCCAGGACAGTAAGACATGAAAGTGCTAAGGAAAGGAACAAGTATGACCGACAAGCAAGGCTAGCCCCCCCTCTTTCTATATGCAGGACAAACCGAGAGAGCGTCCAAATCCAGCACCCCCAGGGGGCCTGCCGTCGGCGACCCAACAACAATTGTGAATTACGCAAGAGCACCCAGCACAGGCACCTCCCAAGGGGCTTGCCTAGACATCTCCACAATAGTGGTGGGCGACGCCAAAGCGTCCAGCACCATCACTATACAAGAGGCTTTTTGGTCGACGTCCGAGAATGTCAACGCCAGCACCAAGCGCGGATAAGTGAGTAAACTCTCCTACCCCACACTTGTTGCTAACAGGGTTCTTTTGCGATAGCCTGTACACAAGGGGCCTGTTGTCAATGACTCTACAATGATGGTGGACGATGCCAGAGCACCCAGCCCCGGCACCTCCGAAGGGGCCTGCTGTCGACGTCTCAACGACGATGGTGGGCAACGCCGGAGCAGCCAACTCCGGCACCACCCAAGGGGCCTGTAGCCGATGTCTCCACAATAGTGGTGGGCGATGTCGGAGCGTCCAGCTCTGGCACTATGCATGGGGTCTTCCGTCGACGTCCCAGAACGTCAACGCCAGCACCGAGCGCGAATAAGTGAGTAAACTCTCCTACCCCGCACTTGTTGCTATCAGAGTTCTTTTGTGATAGCCTGTACACTAGGGGCCTGCCGACGATGACCCTACGACAATGGTGAACAACGCCAGAGCACCAAGCTCTGGTACCTCCCAAGGGGCCTACTGTCGACGACTCTACAATGATGGTGGGCGACACCAGAGCACCCATCTCCAGCAACTCCCAAGGGGCATATCGTCGACACCTCAGACAATGATGTTGGGCGACGCAGGAGCACCCAGCTCTGGCACCACACAAGGGGCCTTCCGTCGACGTCTCCACGCGGTGGTGGGCGGCACTGGAGTGTCCTACTCCGACACTTTGCAAGGGGCCCGTCGTAGACATCCCAGAACATCAACGCCAGCACCAAGCGCGGATAAGTGAGTAAACTCTCCTACCCCGCACTTGTTTCTAATAGGGTTCTCTTGCTATAGCATGTACACCAGGGGCCTATCGTCGACGACTCTATGACGATGGTCGACAACGCCGGAGCACCCAGCTCCAGCACCTCCCAAGGGGCCTGTCGTCAACGTCTTAACAACGATGGTGCGCGATGCCAGAACAGCCAGCTCCGGCACCAGCCAAGAGGTCTGCCGTCGGCGTCTCCACAACGGTGGTGGGCGATGCCAAAGCGTCCAGCTCCAACACTATGCAAGGGGCCTACCGTCGATGTCCTAAAACGTCAACGGCAACACTAAGCGCGGATAAGTGAGTAAACTCTCCTACCCTGCACTTGTTGCTAACAGAGTTCTTTTGCGATAGCCTATACACCAGGGGCCTGCCGTTGATTACTCTACGATGATGGTGGACGACACCATAGCACCCAGCTCCGGTACCTACCAAGGGGCCTGCCATCGACGACTCTACGATGATGGTGGGCGACGCCGGAGCACCCAACTGTGGCACCTCCCAAGGGGCCTGTCGTCGACGCCTCAAACAACGATGGTGGGTGTAAAATCCCACTTTTTCCTTCATATAAAGTTCAGTTGTAAGTTGGTTATCAACCCTAATGGAGACCAATTAAAACTATGCTTATGAACTTGATCTCATCAAATAATTTCTTCCACTCATGCTTAAATTTTATTAACATGAGGAATGGACTTCACCAATAATCTTAGATTAATTATTTGACCTCTCTTCAAAGTTTGGAATTATTTGAATGGAGGATCCTAGGTCAAATTAATATGCAGTACCCAATATGTATTCAAATTAATTGCAAATTGAATATACTACTGTACATTTGGCCCTGTCAAAAATATTCAAATCTGAGGCTATAAATTTTTCTATAGCCTTCTAATATTCTAATTAGACTCCCGGCAAGGTTTCAATATTTTTGAAGCAAGTCTACATTGAATTGGACACGCACTGAGAGTTTAATTCAACGTCGGCTCAAAAGGTTGACATGTACTTAACTTTGTCGAAATGAAGTCCCAATTTTTCTAGATGGCCCTCATGGTTCCAAAAGGCTAAATAGAAAGTTTCAAGATTTTTGAGCCTCATTTACTAATTATTCACCTGAGCAAATTAAATACTATTTGAATTCAAATTTGAAATTAAATCTGGCTCAAACTTTGTCCGAACTGAAATTTGATTTCATATTTGGATTTCCCACATTTTTCTTAGACCTCACACCAAATTTGGAAATTTTTGAACAAAGTTTGAGGAGAAATTAAAAGTAGCAGAGAGGATGGGGATGAAAAACAAAGTAGGGCCCACATGGAAGCCACACAAATGCAGTTACCGACTCCTCTGATTGCTGTGAGCCTGCCACCGTGATACATGCATCCAGCACATGCAAATTTTTCCTCCAGCATGGCTTGATCTTTACCTCAAGTAGTCCAAGCCTATCCATTCTACTCTCTCTCTTCCTCCGTGCTTTCCCTCTGAGTTCTCTCTCTCTATTTCTCCCTGGACTGCAGAGCAAACGCTCCTCTGCTCTCTGTTCTCTCAGCCTCTGCAGGACCTTCCTCCTTGTTCCAGGTTCGTACACCTCAATTCCTTCTTCGTTTTCTCATTTGGCCAACATGAAAATGAAGCACAAGATTGCTATCTACCCTCTGGTGCAACCGGTTCATCGATTCATCGCCGTTTGGTGTTGTATTTTGCAGTGTTTCCGGAGCTTGCGGTGCAGGCTTCAAACTGCCGCGTCTACTCCATCGCGGACAGGTCGATACACTCCCGTTCTCAACTACTCTCCAAAAGCAAAAAGGTGCACCATACCACATAGAGTTCACCCACAAAGTTTCAGCCCAGGACTTTGCTCCTAGCTCGCTTATTTCAAGTTGTACCAGAGCTAGTTCATAACTAGGTCACTAGGCCGTTGGTTTAATTTCGTTTCTACGTGCAACTATTTTCCAATTTGTTCATGAATGTTGTGTACCACCTCATGGAGCACACTTCTGCCAAGTTTCAGTAGCAGCCATCAAGTAACGGTCGAGTTCCACGAGTTTTTCCCCACCGCTTACAAAAATACCGCGGTTCACCATCGAGATCCTATTTCAAGCCATTTCCTCCACAATTCGAGTACTCTATCGTGTTCCTTCAACACCTAGGGTACTTCTATACATCATTATGCATCGGTTTAAGGATGGGGTGGACCTTCTTGACATGGCCGCCGAGCTCACCGCCGCTGCCGCCATTGCTGGCTCCATTTTGTTGACATTGGCACCGGGAAACTATGTCCAATGCGTGTTCCAGGATACCGGGAACAACTTTTATTTTGGGGTTGTGGTCTTTTGATGCTTCTAGGAGCGGGAACGCCGAATTCCATTCCTGCAGTATATGTGCACTGGGCGCGAACAGAAGGGTGCAGCTGGAGGTTGAAGAAGGTGCTGAGAGTGGGCCTCAATGTCAGCCATTCAACCATTTTTCCATTTCTAGAAAATTGTGCAAACTTCAAAAATGCATATCATTCTATAGACTGCTCCAAAATCTTCAAAAAAATTTTGTTTGAAAGCCCTTGAGCTCTAGTTTCTGTCAATACCAATTAGGATCTATGAAATTCATTTTTCAATTCTGTAGGAAGCCATGTTTCCATATACAAATGTATTTTTCCCAGATAAACTCTCCATTGGAAAAATTCCCGAAATTCACATAAAATACATTATCCTATTCTTGATTTCCAGAAAATGTTTGGGAGCCATTGCATAACCCTCTGGATAATTCAATTACCTTTTTCAGCAATTGAATTATTACAGATATTCAGTTGCTTTATTGTGTTCCAAATTTGAACTGGACACTCCTTTAGTCATATACTAACTCCTGTAAAAATTTGAGATTTAATTGACTTAGTCTCCTAGTCCTAATTCAGTTGCCAACTTAATGTTAGTTGAAAAGCTAAAATTCAGATATAAAATAATTCCAGAAATTTTTGCCAATTTTGAAATTTAATATCTCCTTCACCAAGGCTTAGAAATTTATGAAACCAATTTTGCTACAACCAGAACAACATCCTCTATCATGATCATCAACTGGCAGCTATCATCAAGCTACAGTTTCTTCTATAAAATTCTTGGAAGTGTATTGCTTGCCATAGTTTTAGAGACAACAAACTACTTTGATCATCTCCTGTTCTTTGCAAGAGTATTCCTTGTAGTCCCTAACATCTACCATAAAAATCCCAAGGCCAAAGAAAATCATTCACTAACTATAACCATAGTTAGAAGCTTATGAACTATATCTACATTATAATTTACTAGCGTTCATATATACATGTCGTGTAGTGATCGATATTGACGAACAACGTCACTTGGAGGAGAAGGCCAGGGTGTCCACTTGAAGTCCTTGGCGGAGCCTTCAGAGAAGGAGCCTTAACAATTGACATTTAATCGAGTCGCAAACTAAGGCAAGCCCCGGTTTGCATTTAAAAGCTTTACAGAGTTTTGGAGTATTTCTCACATTATGTCTTAAGTTTCATATGTGCATTACGTATAGGGTGATTGATACTCCACTTGCATGACCACAAATCCCAGGGGTTGGTTGGAACGGGTTACAGTTTGACCTATAGTAACTGTTTTGCTAATGTATAGGAAATCCGGTAGAAGTCGAGTAGTTGGAATCTACTCGCGAGATAGGAATAACAATTCACATGAGGGTGGAAGATTAAAAGTAGATTATGAAATGAATACGAGACCGGGCAGGGGGAATAGGAGTCGACAAGATGGAATCTCGGGCGCATAGCCCCGCCTGTGTCGCTTGAGGACCGTGCCGTATGCGGCACCGTTGGGCAAGCTTGAACTGTACCGGTTGCATAATGGTATATGGTCCCATTAAACTGATGTAACTCCATACTATAGTGTGGAGACTCCTCGGTTGTCCTTGAATGGAGATGCGAAGGCAGAAAGGTGTAAATCTCCTAGCGGAACATTTTGACGTGTCCGTGTAGGGGACCTTTTGCTCGGGATGAAGGGGTTTGTCGACATTGGGGTCTTGGGTGAAAGGTGGCCACGTATGATGCAGGGAGGAGAGCACGTATGTGTCTCCCACGCGGGTGTGTGTGTCATGCAGTCCGGGTGTGTCCTGATTGCAATCACCGTCCCTCGCGGTAATAGAGTACCACTTGTCCGTCGCTGTCGTGACGTAGTAAATACTAAAGAAGCCAGAAAAATATATTGTATTGAATTATAATTGCTTTGCAACATTGTATGACTTAGAGATAGAAAAACTAAAGTTTACAGTTTCCCCATACTTTAGCTGTAATAGCATTATGTGCTTTGAGCATGTCATATCATCGGCAAAGCGTTTCTTGTTTGATTGTGGAATCTATGATGTGTCGTGCTCGAAGAATGTCATTTGCTACTTAAAACATGATTATAAGGATTTACTTGTAGGCCATTCTATTTATGCTATTCCTTACCTATGTTTAGTACTCACCCTTGCATATGTCTAGTGAGACGGGTTAGTCTTGCTGAGCCTTATGCTCACGTTTGCGCTTTAATGATTTTTGCAGGTATTAGGTTCAATTCTGCTGTTCAGGTTGTACATGAGATCTCGAGGTATCGAGATAAATATCATGTGAACCACGCCGCTGCTGAATGATCGTCATGTTGCTAGTGAGAAGCGTCCTAGGGCATGGACGTCTTCTCTTATGCTTAGATAGGTGAGAATATGAGTATGTAGTTCCGCTGCGTATGTACTTCTATTGTACAATTTTTTGTAAACTCTGATTATTCTGAAATGAAAACTTTGTACATTTTGGTATCCTTTTCATGTGTGCTGTTAGGTGCCACATCGCACGGCACCACCCAATGAGATCCTCGGATGTGTGGACTCCAATCACCACAGACATGGTATCAGAGCTTCATTGGGAATAGCCGCTCGAAGGGAGCCTATTTTCGAAAACTCCGAAGTAGTCGAGTGAGGATTAGCTATATGCCCATTAAGGACTATTATTAGTATAAGTTATAAAGGTGGTAAACTAACTTATATGTTATTAGTTCTGTAACAACGCTCCGACGTCAGGTAAGAGGTAAGGTACGCCACCGTAAGCGGATCAATTGCGGTGAGCTCACCATGCGAGAGGTAGCATGGAAGTTTTCCGTGGCTTGGCACGAAAAAGTTAATAGGAGTCTCTGAAACTTTCCATGTTTCTGAGAACCTATGACACGCGGTACTCCAGCGTGCTTCAAAGTTAGTGGGAGCCCCCGTCGGGTGGTGTATAACCTGATAGTATGCCTTTCTAGAATCATTCGTATTCTATGGGAGCATGCGAAACACGTATGCCTGAGCGTGTATAAGCCGGTTCATACGAGAGTCTTTGCTGTACAGACGTATTTACAGCCATGTACCTCGAGGCATGACATCGCTCGAGGGCGACTCACACCATAGTCGTATGCATTTACTTTTGTATATATTATTGTGACTGCCTGTCGTGTTTCCCCGTGCCACCCTTGAGGTGTGAAGGTGTGAAAGGGGATTGTTTGTCTTTTGCAGCATTGACTATGGTAGCAACCCGTGTAGCACACATTTGCGAGTGAACGATATTAGGACCACCTATAAACGTATCCAGATATAACGGTTAGAATTTTCTTTAGTGAGGCACGTAGTACCGTCAGTATCAACTTTGATACTTGACCATCCCCAATGTCAGAATGGTTGCATTACATTTTGGAAAGTCCGACTACCAGTTGCTGGTAAGTTTTGGGACATTGCTAGGTGAATATCACTCATAACATGTGAAGAATCAAGGTTCTTTGTTTCTGGCAGGAGTTTGCTCAACTTCGCCAGGTCGTAATCTTGCTTAATTGAAAAATAACATAAAGATATGCTATATGGATAGAAATATCACCAAGTCCATTACAAAGTTCATTTTGGTCTTTAGGACTGAAAATGATCCTACCTTGGCGTAATTTGAACTCTACAAAAACTACTACAAATGTCTTACCCAATTACACAGTCTCTGTATTTTTACCATAAATTCTTGTAGAAAAATATTATGTCCTATTGTGATACATATCTGGAGAGGGCAGAAGAATCAATAGAACTTTGTAAATTGAAGTGTTTTCTAATTCTACACTGAACCAATCCAAATCCCAGTTGGAAACTGGTACACTGCAGATCTGCTGGCAGAAAACCAGTCAACTCATTTGTCGACTTTTGACAGTCATATCTCATAATATTAAAGCTTGACATAGTCAGATATATACATCTTCGGAAATCTTAGGAAGTCCTCTATCAACTTTCTATTCAACTCCTGGTCTGAATCTTTCATTACCAGAGTCCAATTCCAATTGTCGCAAACGCTGTTCTGGCAGTCCAGGACCAGAAATCTTTTGTGCATAGTTGGAGTTTGCGAGCTTTGACCTGTATAACGACTTTGTAAGCCTAAACCAAATCTATTTCAGGAATATTAACATGATTTGGTACCATGTTTATTTTGTCATTAGCTCAAGATATTGTTTTGATATACCTGTATAAACTGTGGACAAAACCCACATATACAGGGGAGGTTCTGTCAAAATCTCCAGAAAATTTTAGTCAACTTCAGACCTGTATAACTTTTAATCCAGATCTCACCTGGAGGTGTTCAAGTACAATATGGAAAGATTATGAAGTGCTATAAAACTTTTGTATTCAACTCAAATCCTATTCCTGCCATTTGCTGGGAGCAAATTTCGAATTTATACAGGATGGTTTGCTGGAACAGAACTGAAGTTCATATTCCAGATTTGAACTGTCCTGTAACCATTAATCAAACTTCTATATTTTCCATTCCAGAATTGCTATGGGGACAAAGTAATACGTTATGCAAAGTTTTTTGAGTTTACTATAAATTTGTAGTTGAACTCCACACCAAATTCTGCATTTAACTGTGAGAAATAATTATGTTTCTACAGACTGGTCTGATGGACCAGAAACTGGACGGCATACCAGTATGCGATATTGTCAACTCAAATCATTTTAGTTTCACCTTCTTATGTCACTCATCAGGTCTAGGGGTGATTACTCCACATGATTGACTAACGTAAAGTGGAAACACCATGTTATGTGATTGGTGGGCAGTATCACTTATTTGGGTCTAGTTCAATGTTCTAATCTTTATTTACACCTTGCCTACTGCATTGTAACGTGATGCATATTACGGTCTTTATCATGACTCTAGTTGGTATTGCAACTTTGGATCTTAACCGTAATGCTCACTCTTGTAGCATGGATCACACTCATTTTGAGGTTGAACCGGGTAATTCTACTCATTGTGGAGATGACTTAACTCTACCACCAGTGCCATCATCAACCGGATTGGCAGAAGTCCTAGCAAGTATGGCCGAGTCGCTGCAGACGTTGGTACAGCGGAGTGTACAACCTGAGGCTCAACGTCTTGATCAACCTTAAGTCACATATCTGGATTTCTTGGCAACTCAGCCACCGGTTTCACAGAAGCCTGGGAACCATTGGAGTTAGAGCATTGGCTCTGGGTGATTGAAGCCAAATTTGAGTTACTTCAGTGTGATGAGTATCAGAAGGTCTTATTTGCTGCTCAACAGCTTCACGGATCCGCAGGAGCTTGGTGGTCTGAATATCTCACCACTCTCTTTGACGGTCATCGTGTGACCTGGGCGGAGTTCCGTGATGCTTTTCGTGCACGCCACATTTCTACCTGGATGATTAAAACCAAGTTGGAGGAGTTTGTGGAGTTGAAGCAAGGAGAAATGAGTTCTTATAAATACTCCAGGGCGTTCAAACGTTGGGCTCAATATGCGCCTGAGTATGTGAATACCGAGGCGTTGAAGTGCGATTATTTCTTTCGAGGACTGAACGTCGAACTTCAAGCTCGACTGGTGTTATTCAATAACGGCAACTACAATGACTTGGTTGGTGCCGCTATTGTTCAGGAGGATGCAACTCTTAGCTATCAGGTAGAGAAGAGAAAGAGGAAGACATCACTAAAAATTATCAGTGATGTTCCTCAGGAAGATCGTGCGGTATATTGCTTACCATCCGGTCGAGAGCTTTGGTCGAGCGAGCAACCACAACAGGTTCGGTATCACTCCTATACAGTGGAGATTTTAATTGCTCCTCAACAATGCGTCCAAGTGTGTCCTGATTCTCCACCGCAGCAGTAGATCTCACTCTTGCAGCCCAATCTCTGCAAGATGTGCATGTTGTCAGTCCACCCCAATTCAGAGGAAAGCACATGATGCAGTTAGCACGGGAACGTCGCAAGACGGAACGTGGCCGTGTACAATTGTCCTTTTCCAAGAATTCTGATCAGCACCATAAATTTAAAAAGAAGACCTCATCGAAGTCTGCCAGTGTTAATTATGCTGCAATTGAGGACATTCCAGAAGGAGAACCTATTTTAGCAGGCATGTTTACTTTACATGATCAACCAGTAGTCATTCTGTTTGACTCTGGAGCTACTCATAACTTTGTGAGCAAGTCTTTTATGCTAAAACATCAAGTGCCAATTGTGACTGTCTCACATCCTTTTTGTGTCAGTTCACCTGGAGGCAATATTTCAGCTAATGAGGTTATTTCTCGAGCACCTTTGTGCATGGGTGGAAGTATCTATCCGGTGAATCTCATCATTTTGGAGTGTCAGCAAATTGACCTCATCTTGGAGATGTCGTAGTTGACACATCATGGTGCTACCTTTGATATCAGTTCGCGGATTGTCCAACTGAATTCTAAATTCCATGGGAGCAACACTGTAAATCTTTTGAATACCGCACAAAGAGTCTCAGCGGTGCATCACACAAGTGCCAAGAAGCTTGAGGATATCCCCGTAGTGTGTGAATATCCAGACGTGTTTCCTGATTATCTCCCAGGCATGCCACCAGAACGTGACGTCGAGTTCAAGATTGAACTAGCGCCCGGAACCATGCCAATCTCAAGGAAGCCGTATAGGATGGCACCGAAGGAACTTGCGGAATTGAAGGAGCAGTTGAATGACTTATTGAGCAAGGGATTTATTCTCCCAAGTTCATCACCTTGGGGTTGTTCCGCGTTGTTTGTGAAGAAGAAGGATGAGACTTTAATGTTGTGTGTGGACTATCGTCCACTGAATGCAGTCACCATCAAGAACAAGTATCCACTACCACTCATCGATATTTTATTCGATCAACTAGTGGGTGCTAAGGTATTCTCAAAGATGGACCTTCGTTCAGGTTATCATCAGATTAAGATTCGACCTGAGGACATTCCAAAAACCGCATTTTCGACGAGGTATGGGCTATATGAGTATCTTGTCGTGTCCTTTTGGTTGACCAATGCACCAGCTCACTTCTTGTATCTCATGAATTCGGTGTTTATGCCGGAGTTGGACAAGTTTGTCATGGTATTCATTGACGACATCTTGGTGTATTCTAAATCTGAAGAAGAACACACTAAACACTTGCATATTGTGCTACAACGTTTAAGAGGTCACAAATTGTATGCAAAGTTCAGCAAGTGTGAGTTTTGGATCCGCCAAGTGCCATTTCTAGAGCATATCATATCGGCTGATGGTATTGTCGTTGATCCAAGCAAAATTGTACAAGTCCTGAAGTGGAAATCTCCCAAGTCCGTACATGAAGTTCGTAGTTTTCTTGGCTTGGCTGGCAATTATCGGAGGTTCATTCCGAGTTTCTCAAAGATAGCTAAACCAATGACAGAACTACTGAAAAGGGAACAAGATATGTATGGACTAAAGAATGTGAAGAAGCATTTCAAGCTTTGGTGAAACACCTCACAACCACATCGGTGTTGGCTCAGCCAGACACAACTAAACCATTTGATGTCTATTGCGATGCATCTGGCATTGGTCCTGGTTGTGTACTCATGCAAGATAGAAGGGTGATCGCGTATGGATCCCGGCAGCTTCGATCATGAACAACATTATCTGACTCATGATCTTGAGCTTGCTACTATGGTGCTCGCATTAAAGATGTGGAGACACTATCTATTAGGCAATCTAGTGCATCTCTACACTGATCACAAGAGTTTGAAGTACATTTTCACCCAGAAAGATTTGAATATGCGACAGCGAAGATGGTTGGAATTGATCGAAGACTATGAGATTGAGATCCACTACCATCCTGGAAAAGCAAATGTGGTTGCAGATGCACTGAGCCGCAAGTATCATGTCAATCATCTGTCGATCATTTCAATGGAAGAGGATGAGCCGAGTTTATAGTTGGTTCCATGTGGAGCGCTCTACAATCTAGCCCTCATCCCTACCATCAGGGAAGATATCGTAGAGGCTCAGAAAGAAGACAAGGGAATGTCGCACATTCGACGAAGAGTGAAGAAGGGAGAGATGAAATGTTTTCGATGTGATGATCACGGTACTATTTGGTTTAACGATCGTAGAGTCGTACCCCATGACATGGAGATCCGAAAGAAGATCTTGGATGAAGCACACTTATCCAGGTACTCGATTCATCCAGGTAGCAACAAGATGTACCAAGATCTGAAGAAGAAATTCTGGTGGTCACGGATGAAGCGAGAGATAGCAAAGTATGTATCCGAATGTGATACATGTCGGCGAGTGAAAGCCGACCATTTGAGGCAAGCCGGACAGTTACAACCTTTAAACATACCGGCATGGAAGTGGGAAGACATCAGCAAGGATTTCATTGTTGGGTTACCTCTCACTTTCCGTAAACATGATTCGATTTGGGTGATAGTTGATCGGTTGACCAAATCAGCGCATTTTATCCCTGTCAACACCAACTATCGAGGCCCCAAGTATGCATAGTTGTATATCACAAGGATCATGTGCCTACATGGAGTACCCCGTACTATCATTTCAGATCGTGGAGCCTTATTTGTTGCTCGCTTTTGGGAGCAGCTCCACACATCATTGGGTACCAAGTTGATTCGAAGCTCTGCTTATCTTTCGCAGACTGATGGTCAGACGGAGCGAGTAAATCAAGTCCTTGAGGACATGCTACGAGCTTGTGCCATCCACCATGGTAAAAATTGGGATGATCATCTACCATTGGCGGAGTTTTCATATAACAATGGCTATCATGCTAGTATCTAGATGGCACCATATGAAGCTCTCTATGGCAGGAAATTCTTCACACCATTGAATTGGTGTGAGTCTGGCGAAAGAGTGACATATGGTATTGATCTTGTGAATGAAGCAGAAGAACGAGTGCGAGTAATCCAAGCCAATCTCAAGGCTGCACAATCTCGATAGAAGAGTTATGCAGACAAGCGATGTCGACCTCTTCACTTCGACATTGGGGATCACGTTTACCTTCGTGTATCTCGAATGAAATGGATTCATCGTTTTGGGGTGAAGGGAAAGCTAGCTCCATGATTCATCGGGCCATTCCCTATCACTGAGAAATGTGGACCTGTGGCCTATCGTCTAGAGTTACCGGCGTCTCTCTCTGGAATTCATAATGTATTCCACATCTCTCAGTTGCGGAAGTGTCTTAAATCCCCAGCTGAAGTCCGCACGGAAGATCTTGAAGCTCTACAACCTGATCTCACTTATTCTGAGCATCCAATCGAGATCATCGATTAGAAGACTCGTACCACAAGAAGCCGCACTTTGCACTTTTACAAAGTCTTGTGGAATAACCATACCGCTGAAGAAGCAACTTGGGAAAGCAAGGATTTTCTTAAATCAAACTATCCGGACTTGTTAGCGGCATATGTTCATTAGATCTTTTTCCTTTTATCCTTCCTGTTGTAATCTCGGGACGAGATTCTTTTAAGGGGGAGGAATGTATCCCACTTTTTCCTTCATATGAAGTTCAGTTGTAAGTTGGTTATAAACCCTAATGGAGACCAATTATAACTATGCCTATGAACTTGATCTCATCAAATAATTTCTTCCACTCATGCTTAAATTTTATTAACATGAGGAATGGACTTCACCAATAATCTTAGATTAATTCTTTGACCTCTCTTCAATGTTTGGAATTATTTGAATGGAGGATCCTAGGTCAAATTAATATGCAGTACCCAATATATATTCAAATTAATTGCAAATTGAATATACTACTGTACATTTGACCATGTCAAAAATATTCAAATCTAAGGCTATAAATTTTTCTATAGCCTTCTAATATTCTAATTAGACTCTCGGCAAGGTTTCAAGATTTTTGAAGCAAGTCTCCATTGACTTGGACACGCACTGAGAGTTTAATTCAACGTCGACTCAAAAGGTTGACGCGTACTTAACTTTGTCGAAATGAAGTCCCAATTTTTCTAGATGGCCCTCATGGTTCCAAAAGGCTAAATACAAAGTTTCAAGATTTTTGAGCCTCATATACTAATTATTCACCTGAGCAAATTAAATACTATTTGAATTCAAATTTGAAATTAAATCTGGCTCAAACTTTGTCCGAACTGAAATTTGATTTAGCATTTGGATTCCCCACATTTTTCATAGACCTCACACCAAATTTGGAAATTTTTGAACAAAATTTGAGGAGAAATTAAAAGTAGCAGAGAGGATAGGGATGAAAATCAAAGTAGAGCCCACATGGAAGCCACACAAATGCAGTTACCGACTCCTCTGATTGCTGTGAGCCTGCCACCGTGATGCATGCAGCCAGCAAATGCAAATTTTTCCTCCAGCATGGCTTGATCTTTACCTCAAGTAGTCCAAGCCTATCCATTCTACTCTCTCTTCCTCCGTGCTTTCCCTCTGAGTTCTCTCTCTATTTCTCCCTGGACTGCAGAGCAAACGTTCCTCTGCTCTCTGTTCTCTCAGCCTCTGCAGGACCTTCCTCCTTGTTCCAGGTTCGTACACCTCGATTCCTTCTTCGTTTGCTCATGTGGCCAACACGAAAATGAATCACAGGATTGCTAGCTACACTCCGGTGCAACCGGTTCATCGATTCATCGCCGTTTGGTGTTGTATTTTGCAGTGTTTCCGGAGCTTGCGGTGCAGGCTTCAAACTGCCGCGCCTACTCCATCGTGGACAGGTCGATACACTCCCGTTCTCAACTACTCTCCAAAAGTAAAAAGGTGCACCATACCACATAGAGTCTACCCACAAAGTTTCAACACAGGACTTCGCTCCTAGCTCGCTTATTTCAAGTTTTACCAGAGCTAGTTCATAACTAGGTCACTAGATCGTCGGTTTAATTTCGTTTCTACATGCAACCATTTTCCAATTCGTTCATGAATGTTGTGTACCACCTCATGGAGCACACTTCTGCCAAGTTTCAGTAGCAACCATCGAGAAACGGTCGAGTTCCACAAGTTTTTCCCCACCGCTTACAAAAATGGCGCGGTTCACCGTCGAGATCCTATTTCAAGCCATTTCCTCCACAATTCGAGTACTATATCATGTTCCTTCAACACCTAGGGTACTTCTAGACATCATTATGCATCGGTTTAAGGCTGGGGTGGACCTTCTTGACATGGCCGCCGAGCTCACCACCGCTGCCGCCGTTGCTGGCACCAATTTGGTGACATTGGCACTGGGAAACAATGTCCACTGCGTGTTCCAGGATACCGGGAACAACTTTTATTTTGGGGTTGTGTTCTTTTGATGCTTCTAGGAGCGGGAACGCCGAATGCCATTCGTGCAGTATATGTGCACTGGGCGCGAACTGAAGGGCGCAGCTGGAGGTTGAAGAAGGTGCTGAGAGTGGGCCTCACTGTCAGCCATTCAACCATTTTTCCATTTCCAGAAAATTGTGCAAACTGCAAAAATGCATATCATTCTATAGACTGCTCCAAAAATCTTCAAACAAATTTTGTTTGAAAGCCCTTGAGCTCTATTTTGTGTCAATACCAATTACGATCTATGAAATTCATTTTTCAATTCTGTAGGAAGCCATCTTCCAATATACTAATGTATTTTTCCTAGATGAACTCTCCACTGGAAAAATCCCCTAAATTCACATAAACTACATCATCCTTTTTTTGATTTTCAGAAAATGTTTGGGAGCTATTGCACCTGCATAACCCTCTATATAATTTAATTACCTTTTTCAGTCATTGAATTATTACAGATTTTCAGTTGCTTTATTGTGTTCCAAATTTGATGTGGCACTCCTTCAGTCATATAACAACTCCTGTAAAAATATGAGATTTAATTGACTTAGTCTCCTAGTCCTAATTCAGTTGCCAACTGAAGGTTAGTTGAAAAGCTAAAATTCAGATATAAAATAATTCCAGAAATTTTTGCCCACTTTGAAATTTAATATCTCCTTCACCAAGGCTTAGAAATTTATGAAACCAATTTTGCTAGAACCAGAACAACATCCTCTATCATGATCATCAACTGACAGCTATGATCAAGCTACAGTTTCTTCTCTAAAATTCTTGGAAGTGTATTTCTTGCCATAGTTTTAGAGACAACAAACTACTTTGATCATCTCCTGTTCTTTGCAGGAGTATTCCTTGTAGTCCCTAACATCTACCATAAAAATCCCAAGGCCAAAGAAAATCATTCACTCACTATAACAATAGTTAGAAAGCTTATGAACTATATCTACATTATAATTTACTAGCGTTCATATATACATGTCGTGTAGTGATCGATATTGACGAACAACGTCGCTTGGAGGAGAAGGCCAGGATGTCCACTTGAAGTCCTTGGCGGAGCCTTCAGATAAAGACCCTTAACAATTGATATTTAATCGAGTCGCAAACTAAGGCAAGCGCCGGTTCGCATTTAAAAGCTTTACAGAGTTTTGCAGTATTTCTCACATTACATCTTAAGTTTCATATGTGCATTATGTATAGGGTGATTGATACTCCACTTGCATGACCACAAATCCCAGGGGTTGGTTGGAACGGGTTACATTTTGACCTGTAGTAACTGCTTTGCTAATGTATAGGAAATCCGGTAGAAGTCGAGTAGTGGGAATCTACTCGCAAGATAGGAATAACAGTTCACATGAGGGTGGAAGATTAAAAATAGCTTATGAAATGAATACGAGACTGGGCTGGGGGAATAGGAGTTGACGAGATGGAATCTCAGGCGCATAGCCCTGCCTGTGTCGCTTGAGGACCGCGCCGTATGCGGCACCATTGGGCAAGCTTGAACTGTACCGGTTGCATAATGGTATATGGGCCCATTAAACTGATGTAACTCCAGACTGTAGTGTGGAGACTCCTCGGTTGTCCTTGAATGGAGATGCGAAGGCAGAAAGGTGTAAATCTCCTAGCGAAACATTTTGACGTGTCCGTGTAGGGGACCTTTTGCTCGGGATGAAGGGGTTTGTCGACATTGGGGTCTTGGGTGAAAGGTGGCCACGTATGACGCGGGGAGGAGAGCACGTATGTGTCTCCCACGCGGGTGTGCGTGTCGTGCAGTCCGGGTGTGTCCTGATTGCAATCACCATCCCTCGCAGTAATAGAGTACCACTTGTCTGTCGCTGTCGTGACGTAGTAAATACTAAAGAAGCCAGAAAAATATATTGTATTGAATTATAATTGCTTTGCAACCTTGTATGACTTAGAGATAGAAAAACTAAAGTTTACAATTTCCCCATACTTTAGCTGTAATAGATTATGTGCTTTGAGCATGTCTTATCATCAGCAAAGTGTTTCTTGTTTGATTGTGGAGTCTATGATGTGCCGTGCTCAAAGAATGTCATTTGCTACTTAAAACATGATTATAAGGATTTACTTGTAGGCGATTCTATTTATGCTATTCCTTACCAATGTTTAGTACTCACCCTTGCATATGTCTAGTGAGATGGGTTAGTCTTGAGTCTTGCTGAGCCTTATGCTCATGTTTGCGCTTTAACGATTTTTGCAGGTATTAGGTTCAATTCTGCTGTTCAGGTTGTACATGAGATCTCGAGGTATCAAGATAAATCTCATGTGAACCATGCCGCTACTGAATGATCGTCATGTTGCTAGTGAGAAGCGTCCTAGGGCATGGACGTCTTCTCTTATGCTTAGATAGGTGAGAATATGAGTATGTAGTTCCACTGCGTGTGTACTTCTATTGTACACCTTTTTGTAAACTCTGATTATTCTGAAATGAAAACTTTGTACGTTTTGGTATCCTTTTCATGTGTGCTATTAGGTGCCGCATCGCACGGCACCACCAAATGAGATCCTCAGATGTGTGGACTATGGTCCCCACAGTGGGCGACGCCAGAGTGCCTGACTCGGGCAACTGGTGTTGCTACGACACCCCAACTCCCCTACTCCGCTGGGGGCACGTTGAAGACATCCTGCAAATCAAATGGTAGATGTGCCCAGCTAACTAATCACATCGACCAAGAGGCCTCTAAGGGGGTTCCATAGGCAGGAAGTCAATGAGCAACACCTCAGCCATATCAATTGTGCAACAGTTGGTTCTCAAAAGCTAATGGACTCCGCAAAGTTTCTGGAAATCCTTATGCAACTAAGGACTTAGAACTACAGTTGAGAGACACAGACAGGCTGAGAAACAGAACACAAAATCAAATTCATTAACAAATTTGTACAAGAACGCGAACCCCATATACAGAGACGAGCTACCAGCCTCAGCCCCGGCTGAATTGCGCTACAACGTGTTTGGCAGCTTCCATAACCTATGTCATCGCTGTCGCCTCACGCTCCGCAACAGGGCCTTCAAAAACTAGCTCCAATGGCAAATTGGGATACCGACTCCGGTAGCACACCAATATATGTGACGCCACCATCTCCACTGTAGACCTACCGTCGGCTTTCAAACGCTGAGTTTGTTGACGCTCCCGCAGATCGAGCACCCGAATATGATGCCCAGCTTCATGCACCCGAGTCTGGATGTCGAGATCATGCAGGAGGAGTTCCTGACGCTAAGTCAAGTGTTGCCCCTGGTCCCGCGCCAAATCGCTCTCCCAGAGCTCAAGGTCTTCGAGGAGGGACTACAACCTGTCCCGATCGGCCACAACCCGGGCCATCATCGCCTGCGCCGCCACCTCTTGATCGGTGTTAGCCACCTCCCTCTTGGCAACAGCAGCTTCTTGGTGACTGAAGGCCTCTCGTCCGGCTGCAAGAGCGTGCAGGAGGGCATCAACTGCGTCGTTGGCTGCCTTGCCATCGGCCATAATCTTCTAGGTCAGGGCTTCTGAGGATTTCACCAAGCGGTACCTCACCTCCAAGTCCTTTCTCTCCTTCTGGTACTTTTCCATCGCCTTGGCCATCCTAGACCCCAGAAGATCCTCCCACCCTCGGAGGCACTCGAACTCGGCACGCAACTTCTCCCACTCTCCGGCATGAGCCTCCTACGCCAGGCGGAGATTGGATTGCACCTCAAGGATGCTGGACTGCGTCAAGTCCATGACATCGGAGAGGCGCTCCGGCTGCGTCGAAGTCAGGGAAGGCCGCCCGGTGATCATCACAGGGACCTCTTCCTCCCGTAGCGGTGAAGGCGAGGCCACCAGTACCAGAGATCTTGCCCCCTGAGACCGAACAGAAGTTGTGGTGCCAACCAAAGCAGTAGCACCGCCATCACTCAAGTAGTAGCCCACCGGCACAACAGTAGTGGACACTAGGCCTTCAGCCCCCGGAGCTGACTTCAACATTGTCTCTGCCACGACGGCAGGAGGGGCCTCTACAACGACGGTCGAAGGTGCCTCTGGCACGAAAGCTGGAGGTACCGCCGGCGCGACAGTTGGAGATACAGCCGGAGGTGCTTCACTACCCGCACTGGGCGTAGACGCCGAGGAAGCACTCCCCTGGACAAGCTTGGCAGGCTACCCTGCCGGCGCAGCCGTGGCCTTCTCAGCCGCCTTCGAAGCGTTTCCGTGCACTACCCCCGGCGGTAAGGGCATGACAACAGCTGACGTAGCCCTGCAAATCAAGAACAAGCCATAGTCAATCAACAAACACAAGCGAGATAATAGAGCAAGCATTGGTAAGACTGCCTTATCGATGTCCCTGAGAGCTCCAGCGAGCCTCCATATTCGGCGACCCTGAAGCCGCAGGGCAATACGATAGTGTAACAGGCAAGGTCACCCAAGCTGGGCCTCCAGCAAAACCACTAGCAACGCCGCCACCCCAATCCATTGTGCCTCCACCAACTCCGACGGAGTCTCTCCCGGAGCCTCCCGAGCTGCCGACATTGTCGGCACAAGGTGTTTTTGCCTGAGGCTCCATATGTGTGACGCTGTCGGAGCCCCCTGTGGCACCTTGGACCGCGCTGGCGACGGGGATGCTTGATGACATGTCAGCAGTCGAGGCCAATAGAGCCACCGTTTGACGAATCGAGCATCCCCTCGAAGAACTGCCGACACCCAATACTTAAGAGGGGTGCATTGGGGGACGTTGACTTGGAGCGAAGGCCACCTATGGCGGCACCCTCGGTGGCAACTGAGGGCATTTCTCCTTCACAACCTCGACCACCAGAGCCTTCCCCTTGCCTTTGTCGTGGATCAGTGCCTTCCCCTTGCCTGCGTCAAGGACCGACGCCTTGCCTTTAACTCCGACAGCGAGAGTCTGCTCCATCCTGGAAGCTTTAGAGCCTGAAGAAGGTGTGGACTCCTCTGAAGAGTCAACGATGGCCAAGCCTCGGCTCTCATCACCAACCTACAGCGACGCAAGACCGATCGCATCCTGGTTGGGCATATCCTTCAGAACCTTCATACAAAGGTCCCGATTCATGCAAAACAGTGGGCAGACCCGCGGGAAGTTGAAGACGTCGTCCAACAGCAGGTCACCGCACGCCTTGGACATTATGTCAAGCACCTCTTTCAGAGTCATCTCTGCGTCGCGACCTCGCACCAGTCGGGTGCCATCCTGTAGCCTGATGTAGAGCCATGCAGGAAGGCAACGGTGCTAAAGGGGTGCCAGACGTCGACAGACAAAGTTTGCCATCACTTTCAACTCTGGCAGACCATGATCCGCCAGGAATTGGATACTCTTCATCACTGGAGTGTAGCTTGCTCCATTTCCGGCTGCTCCTCCCAGGCCTCCTTCCTGATTGTCACCCATCCGACGGGCATAACCAAGCAGTCATGGGCGTCGACTCGTACGATCACCCAGTCTTTCCTCCGATGAGGCCACTTCGTCGAGGAGAGTGGTGTGGTGTACTTTAAGGGGTTGTTGGCCCGATGCTGGAAGTAGTAAACGTCGAGGAAGTTGGATTTGTTCCTCTTCCCGGTCTACCTCAGCACGAAGAACTGCTGGAACACTAGTATGCTAAGATACACACTGAAGAACATATCACAGAAATGTGAGAACACGACCGCCACCACCGGAAAATTTTGCGACAAGTGGTGCAGCTGAAGCCCAAGGTCTTCCAGGAGTGTCACCAGGAAGGAAGAAATAGGAGGAATGAACCTGGAGTATGCGTATGCCTAGAAGAAGACGATCTCCTTCTCCCCCAACTTTAGGGGTATGGAGCCAGGACGGATCAGATCCCGTCGCTCCTTGTCCTCCCAGCAAAAAGGTCGCCTCACAAGAGAGACATCCTCCATCCGAGAAGGAGTCAGGACAGAGTCCATTGGAGCAGGGGTCGAGAACCTCAAGGGTGGGTAGATGCTCAAGGAGGAATACAAAGGTTTGGATGCTTGGGGCATGCGGGATAAAGGAACCACCATCGTGCACAAGGGTACCCCTTTTAAGCACCATAGTGGTGTTTGGGAGTATCGTGTAAATTTGATCGAGCTTCGAATCAATGGCTCGTACCACGACATCCATGACAAATGGGCTCAGGTCCCCCATGAGGAAAACCAGCCCGAGAAGTTGTTCTCCGAAGAAGGCAACCCGACGGTTCTCATAAAGACGAAAGTGAGAGCAACAGAAGTTTAGTAGGCACCTTGGGAATCGTCGCAATAATGTCGTAGCAAGCAAAGATCCTGTCGCCACAACCCCTCAACCAGAGAGGGACGCGTGGTCATAGCAGCAGAGGAGCGCACTGCATTGACATATCAAGACAAAATTAAAAGGCCGCGTAGGAGAGCAGGATAACGGCTGGACCCTCGTCGCCTCCCCCCAAGGTGGACACAGGTGCCACTATCGGTACTCGACATACTGGGTATCTTCAAGCACAGGCTAAAGCCGCCTAGGTACCCTCGCCTCCCAACAAAGGTGAGGTCCTAGGGCGCCACGTGTCCTAGAGACTCGGACCCATCGACCACGGATGGGAGGTCCGGAAGATCCAAAAGAAACCCGGTGGAGGAGCTCGGCACCCTCTTTCGGAGACAGTACATCGGGTAAACCACGTGTCCAGTAGGTAAGGACCCCTCCTCCTCGTGAGGCAGGGCTCCCGAGCTGCCACCTGGGCAGATACATCAGGCTGGCCACCTCATGAATGGGTGGGCTCCAGCACTGCCACGTATATCGCAAGGAGGGACCTAATCTTCACCACAGAGGTGATCTCCCGGCACCGACTCATATCCCGGAGGAGGAGGCCTAGCCACCCCCGCAGAGGTGAGCTCCCGAGCCACCACATGGCCCGCAAGGCTAGAACTGACCTCCGCCGCCGAGGTGAGCTCTCGAGCTGCCACGTGGTTCATGAGGCGGAACCTGGCCTCCTTTGAAGAGCTGAGCTGTCGAGCTGTCAAATAGTCCAGCCACTTGCCCTGGGCGGAGGGACGCGGGAGTTAAGAGGACGGTGCACCTTGTCCCTGGTAAGGATTGAAGATACATTGCTTCCCAGATGCATGGCGCGGCGCACTCCTAATGTCAGGTACTGCTGCGACAAATCGCATCACAGTGAAGGCGCTGCAGGCCTATCCCACTCCCCCAAGTAGGTAGCTTACAGCGACAGGGACAGTTGGACGGGAAATCCCCTTCCAATGTCAGTAACGGTGCATGGGCTACTGACGACGCAGGCGGCAAAACGGCGAGACTTCAAATCCATGTCAGAGCAAGCTTACGGAAGAAGCCTTATATCTTTAGGATTAGATCGCCCTAGGACCACCTGTCGGGCCCCGATACCCCACTTGTAAGGTGTCCATCCTTGTCTATAAAAGGCCCAAACTGCCCCCAATAAGGACCAGACTCAAAATCCCCGATAAACACACATACACACTCACTAGCAATACAATCTACCGTGGAGTAGGGTGTTATGCTCCTTCCGGCCTGAACCACGTAAAAACCACCGTCTCTAACTCCATCCGCTAGAACACTTGATTGAGGCCTAAGCCCCGCGGAACAAAGAACCTCCGCGGGCTGCTCCTTAGCAGATCCGGGGGAAGTGTCGCTTTAACACTTCGACAGCGCCATTGCCGAGGAACGCAAAGGACGTGAAAGATAGCTATCACTTGTGAATAAGCTATAGGTCCTATGAGTTATTAGACAGGATTACCCTTGTTTGTTTTCTCCATTTCTTGTGAAAACAGGGTAGTGTTGGCTAACCCATTTCATGGGATGGCCAACGAGGACGCTAGTGCTCAACTGTAAGATGATCAAAGGCGTACCTCAACAAATGTCCGCTAGGCAACACCATTGTCTTTCGCAGAAGAATTTAAACTTCTGGTAGGAGCCAAAGTCATCCATCCCCAAGCTTGGGGGAGGCTCTGAGAGTTCCTCTTGGTTTGCCTCCAACATAGGGTGGATAGTTGGCTTCTCATCCAACATTCATGCCATGGGTTGGTCCACCAATCAATGACCACCTTTGTGCCAGAGCTGTAGGAGTACCATTCTCATTCATCATGGATGTGAATATGGTCTCTACTCAAGGGGGGGATTGAAGAGTGCACTAGTTCCTTTAGCTTGCCATGCACACCACTTAACAAGATGGACATGCTATCTAAGGAACTACACCTCCCGTTTAAGTATCATGAAGATCGAGCCAATGGAGAAATGTTCGGATGATCCAAGCCATGGATATTCACATGTTTTGTGAAAATCCATGTCAACATGGGCCACTTGGGGAATCATTTCCCTAAGACCCATTGGGATTCTTCTTTCCATACACAATGGCTACCATTCAAAATGAGGTCAAGGGTTGTATCAATATCACCCTTGTAATCAAGGAAGCTATGAGGATTTCAAGGGATTTAAGTTAAACTAGCCTACCTTGGAGTATCTTGTCCATGGCCAAGCAAGAAATCAAGACAACATCCACATGAAGCCCTTGGCCAAAGACAAGAAAATTAAAGAGAATTTAACATCCAAGATATCCCGCAATCACTTGTTGGGATACCTATCCTTCGACCAGGCCCATGCAACCTAGGGCAATTGACATCGTGGATGAAGTGTTTGTTGTTTGATTGTGGAGACCACATGTCATCATGCCCAAGGAAGCTTTTTGTCCATGATCAAAGTATGGGTTAACCTTAAGGAATATCAAAAAGGTCGAAAAAGAACCCTTAAGGAAGGACAAGTGCTCACCATGCTCTCAAAAGAATGTTTTCAAGAGGGAAAAGCTGTCACTACATTAACAAGTCTTCATCAGGATGACAGAGAGGCTAGGGCCATCATGTGGCCCACATGTCCAATTGACATGCCAAATGATATTTGGCATGTCAATCAACAGAAGTTGTCCACATCTTCAACTCCAGGATTGTACAACAAATCATCGTACAAAACAGGACAGAGGTAAGGCCTACTCATCGAACTTCAAAAAATTTGGTGAGTCCTTGCCAATAGGTAAATTGGTAGTTATCTCATATTTGATTTCACTATTGCATATTTGAATTCCCCATCGATCATTGCATTTGCATTTAACATGTTTGAATTTTCACACTTGCATGTTGGAAAGTAAAATTTCCAACCATCCTAAAACTAAAATTTTGAATTACGAAATAAATTTATTTGGATATGAACCTCAGGCATAACCACATGAATTCATCTACCTAATTCAAACCAAAAATATTTCCCTTAAATATTCATTGCATTTGTAAGTTGTTTTAAGTTGGGCAAAACAATTTGACAAAGGGTACAACATGTTTTTGAGCTAACGTAACCCGTTTTCGAGTGTTTTGTCTGTTCTTGATTTTAGTGCAGCCAAGACAATATTTTTATGTAGGTTGTAAGGCCCCATCAAGTGCATATGCCTCCATCGATCTCATTTTGAGTTCATGGTGGAGGAATGCTCAAGATGGTGGCCCAATGGAGAAACAAGAAGAAGCCCATTCAACTCCAACATCAACTTGGCAGAAGAAATTGAACATGAAGGCTACACCAAAATCCATGGTTGTGAGTTTCTAACACAATGACCTTCAACCAATACTGCTCTTCAAATTGAGGTACACGTTTAAAAGTTTCCATCGTTTGAATTACATTAGGATTGAATGATTTTTGCTTACATTGGCAAGAAAGGTTTACACCTTTTCATCATTCAATTCTTATGCATCCTCACGAGAGTAAGTGTTGACATTACTCTATTTGATTCTTCAAAAAGGAATGTCACCTTACTTTGGAATAAATTTAAACAAGTACCTATAATTTCATAAGCATTGCTAAAATTGACTTAGACATTTTATGCCTAGGTAATGCCTATGAAATTACTTAATGGTTGAATTGGTAAGTAGCAACCTAGGAATAGTGATAAGCATAATATTAATTTCAAACTCATTCATGCATGGATCACTAAATTTCAAATTCCTAGGCAAGAAAATTAAAAATGTTCAGGAGGATAAAATTGAGAATCTTGATTGCCATGAACCACATGATATATATTTGCTCTTGTAAAAAACTATGATGGTTAGATATTTTACAAGATGAAGGATCCATATAGTGTATTTATATCACTTGCATTGCTATGAGTAGGAGCTTTAGAAAACGATCAATTTGATTTATCCATAAAGACCTACTGCTAGCAATGATTCATACATTGTTCATTGATACATTAGAAATCGGACCCAATGCATATTTGGTCTTGTTCTTCCCCCGTGTGTACAAATGAAGATTCGGTTACCTAACCCACAAATTCATTTGTACAAGTGCTGGGAGCTCACCATCCCTCTCTATCATAGAGAGGAAGTTTGCAGGAGTAAAATAACTATGCAGGCATTCAATGATCCGATTGTTGGAACCCCTAAGAGGATTCCATTTCAATATCTCTTGTCCAAGGAGTAAATTATGATGGTTGCTACCTATCGAAAATTAAGCTCGAAGGTCAACCATAACTATACGAGGCCGGAGGTTTGACATGGAAACCCTCCGCAAGCAACCAATGGGCTGCTATGAATATGTGAGAGCATGATGCTCTCAAATATTCCAAGCACTAAATAAATCTCAAGGGAATTGCCACCATCATTCGGTGTAAGTTACTCCTTTGTGGCCAAAATGTACCTTAACTAAGGAGTGACAAGATCGCATCTAATGTATATTGGGTGCAACTTGTTCCTATGTCGCCAAAAGGTATATTATACCTTAGCCAAGGAACAACGGATCACACAGAACCCATGTTGAGTGAACGTCATCCCTTTTTGGTTATAGGTATGTTGTAGCTTAGTCAAGGAATAACGTATCGTACTCAACACATGTTGGGTACATGTCACTCCTTTGTGGCTCAAGGGTATCATTACCTTAGCCAAGGCATGACGGATCACACCCAATGCATAAGAGGTACATGTTATTCCTTTATGGAAAGAAGGTACAATACACCATAGCCAAAGAATGCCGGAACACACTCAACGCATGTTGAGTGCACGTCATTTTTGTATAGCCAAGTGTTATCATTATCTTAGCCAAAGAAATAGCGAGGTAAATCCAACCTATGGAAACCTTGAAGTCTGGATGAGCGACATCGACAACACTCTCCTCGACCACAATAATGAAACCAATGGAAGGCAATCCAACATCGACACTTGAGGTAACTTGTCAAAGCCATGATGTAACAAGCCTAGGCCAACCTCGTGGCCTACATCCGTCGTTAGAATTTCAACCCCTAGCGCGTACCATGACAAAGAACAAGCTTGGGGGAGGACCCCCACTTGAGGTAACTTGTATCACAACCCTTCCATATTTATTTTCTGTAAAGGCCCTAAATTCAAAGTACAAAGTCATATAGGAGAATGTAAAAGTTGAATGGGAAAATGAAATCAAATTAAAAACTTAAAAATCAAACCAAGTCATATTTCAATGAAAGGAATTCGAAATTCAAACTTAGCTCCTGTTCAAACCTTGCCAAATTAAAAACCTGAGTTCGCCAATAAATTCCAAATATTCCAAACAACCTCTCTACCAAGTTTCAAAATTTTTGGAGCTCATTTGCTATTTAATTCAGTGGTTCCATTGAATTCAATTCAAAATCAAATTCAAATTTGAATTTCAATTGAACCTTGATCAATTTGAAGTTTGGTTTCAGAATAAAATTCCAGCTAGTTAGTTGAGCCTATCCACAAATTTTAATGAATTTTGACATTAGTTGGTCGGATATTTGTTTCACGAGAGAAGGGATGAGTATGGAATTGTGGGGCCCAATGTCCAGTGACCCAAACTTGAGCTGCTCCTCTGTTTTCACCGTGGCGAAACCTTCCGGCATGCAGGCCACCGAGCTGCTTTCTTGCTTGCGCCGTGGCAAGCTCTCCTCACCTCTCTCTGCCTATTTATACCCTCTGGTTGCCGGCATCGAGTTCCCGATTGGTTTTGCTTTCCCACGCCGCCGTTCTGCCCCGCCGTCGCTTCTTGTTGTCGCCCTTCTAGATCTGATTCCCGACCTAGTTGGCGCTAGAGTGCAACAGCGAAAAGGTGCACCAAGACCCCCTCTATTCTCTGGTACAATCGGTTCCTTCGTCCCTGACTTCTTACCCTCGTATTTTGAAGTTTTCCCGAAGCTCGCGGTGAAGACGCCGGGAACCCTTCTGCTCCACCGTCGCCAACCCTCAACAATCCGTGTTACAGCTCGACCTCATCAGTAAAAAAGGATCTCCATCCCGAGCTCTTTCTCACGGTAAAAGTCGTGCCTCCTTTCATTCAGTATGGAGCAATATATTCTAGTTTTTGTTTTGGTGGTTGCCCATGAACTAGCTCACTTCTCGGTTTAATTCTGTTTCTACGTGAAATGATTCTTCAATCCAGTTAAGGATTATAGTCCGTACATACTAGCGCACCCCTCTGCCAAGAATCAGTGCAAACCATTGAGTAACGACCGATCTATTCAAGTTTTTCCCGCCGCCATGAAGAAACAGTCGGCACACCATTGAAATCATCGTTGCCAACTGTTCCACAGCGTTTGCACCTCCATTTCATATTTCATTTGATACCAGGAATGTTTCTAGCCTGTCCCCGAGCTTCTCGCACCATTCCTAAGCGATTCCGACCATCACCGAAACCCTAGCTCCGCCGCCTCCGTCGCGCACGGTGTTTCGGGCATCGCTGGCGTTCAGCGACCACTCTGTCGTGCTCAGCGCCTGAAATAAAGGTTAGGCGGTGAGTTTTGTGGTGAAGGATGACCGGGAAAGGGGAACCAGCGAACTCGCCGGCGCAACGCTGCCGCGGCCGGATTGCGCGTCGCGAGGTAGACGACGTGCAGGTCCCACCGGTCAGTGTCTGTTTTCCCTTGGCGAATCCGTTGTGGTCCGGATCAAATGCGGCTGCACGGGTTAACCCCATGGCCCCCGGTGTGGCCCAGATGTGATTGGGCCAATTCAAATAAGTGGGCCCGGGTTGATTATTCAAACTTTTCCATTAGGAAATAATTCCAGATTTTGAGCAAATTTTGAAAATCAATTTCTCCTAGCATACTTGTTCAAATAATTCCAAATAAATTCTGGTAGACAACGTCAGGTGATCGGTTTGAGGTAGATGGAGTTGCATCAAAAAATGAAGACGACGACGACGATACATATACCAATTATGGTCATGTAGCTCCATTGTGGGGGGACAACAGCGAAGATGATGATTTTTAGTATATTTAAGTACCTACGTACTGCATGTATACATTTGTGAGCTGTGAACTGGAGTACTATTTGTGACGATAGGCTAATATATGGAAGTGCGACTAATTAATCATTTATTACATGTGGGACTAATCATTTATTACATCCCCGCTTTTGCATTAATGTGTGGGTGCTTATCTCGATCATTTTGGCGTCAGCACCCTCGACCGCCATGGATCCCTTTGCCTTTGGCGCACGAACTACTGAATTGTGGCAACAAAACTTAATGCAACGATTGCATTTCGTTGCATTAGTATCCTGACGCCACGAAACAGTGAATCGTGGCCACACATCCTAATGGCAATGATTGGGGTCCGTGGCGACAGATCCTAATGCCACGAACCAGTGAATCGTGGCAAGACATCCTAATGCAACGATTGTGGTCCGTGGCGATAGATCCTGACGCCACGAAAAAGTGAATCGTGGCAACACATCCTAATGCAACGATTGTGGTCCCGTGGTGATAGATCCTAACGCCACAAACCAGTGAATCGTGGCAAGGCATCCTAATGCAAGGATTGTGTTTTGTTGCATTAGCATCCTGACGCCACGAAAAAGTGATTCGTGGCCACACATCCTAATTGCTACGATTGGGGTCCGTGGCCATTAATACTAAGGCCACGAACCAGAGTATCGTGGCAACACATCCTAATGCAACAATTCTGTTTAGCTGCATTACGGTCTAAATGCAACTATTTGCTGATTCGTGGCAACAGATCCTAATGCAACGATTGTGTTCCGTGGTAATGAAGCTGTAACGCCACGAACCAGCAATTCATGGCAACAGATCCTAATGCAACGATTGTGTTCTGTGGCAATAAAGCTGTAACGCCACAAACCAGTAATTCATGGCAACAGATCGTAATGCAACGATTGTGGTCTGTTGCATTAGCATTCTGACGTCACAAACCGGTGAATCGTGGCAAGTCATCCTAATGCAATGATTGTGTTTTGTTGCATTAGCATCCTGATGCCACAAAAAAAGTGAATCGTGGCCACACATCCTAATTGCTACGATTGGGGTCAGTGGCCATTGATACTAACGCCACGAACCAGAGTATGGTGGCAACACATCCTAATGCAACGATTCTGTTTCGTTACATTACGGTCCAAATGCAACTGTTTGCTGATTTGTGGCAACAGATCCTAATACAACGATTGTGTTCCGTGGCAATAAAGTTGTAACGCCACGAACCAGTAAATCGTGGCAACATATCCTAATGCAATGATTGTGTTCTGTAGTGATAGATCCTGTAACGCCATGAACTAGTGATTTGTGGCAACAGATCCTAATGCAACGATTGTGTTCCATGGCGATAGATCCTGTAACGCAACGAACCAGTAATTCATGGCAACAGATCCTAAAGCAACGATTGTGTTCCGTGGTGATAGATCCTAGTGCCACGAACTAGTGAATCGTGGCAACAAATCCTAATGCAACGATTGTGTTCTATGGTGATAGATCCTAGTGCCATGAACTAGTGAATCGTGGCAAGAAGCCAAGCTTACTGCAATGATTTAGTATTCGTTGTAGTACAATCGTTGCAACAGGTCGGAACCCTTGTAGTGCTACCTCCTACCTCTTCAATCCGTGGGTCTATGAGACATCCAATGCTACTTAGCTATCCTAGCACCATGCTAGCATATTATGTAATTACCTTAAGAGCCTAGGCACAATCCATCCTAAGGCAATGAATTGAATCATCATTGAACCAATGTTGATACACAACATAATTATCCATACTAACCTAGTTATGCTATAATTAACTAGACTATAGTGGGGGTCTATTGGTTCTATGATAATGAGATATGTTCATGATGAAACAGTCATAGTAGCTATACCTTCCACATACATGGACTCCACAATCAAACAAGAAATGTTTTGCCCAAGTATATGTATAAGTAGAGACTAAAGATACTATCTTTACTATGCATAAAGTCAAAATTACAAGAAAGAATACATGAGCCATACCTTTACGAATGTAGGATTGGGAAGAGAGAGACTCCTTACTCCTTTCCCAATTTGGACTTGGGACTAGAGACTCTCCTCTCTACAACCTAACTCCTCTAAGACTATGGATGATAGTGTATACAATAAAGATGAAACTCATGTTGTGTGTGTTGAAGTGAGGGGTAGGGGCCCTATTTGTACTAGTGTTGAGGTTGGTTCCCTCCACCAAAAGTGCACGAATCAGTCACCATTGATTCCAGGGAGCCGGGAGGAGCTAACACGTGGAGGCTGACTGAGTTTGGTGCAAAGACCAGGTTGGTCGACCCCCTGGTTCGACCGACCTGGTCATTGCACTGTTTCCCGTGTGCTTTCTCCAGGTGGCTGCCAGGTGGGTCCCATTGATGTATATGGGTGATACACCATTGGATCTCTTTGGATACTTCTGTTTGTGGGCCATTTGTTCCATGGGATGCCACGTGCTGTCGCTAGATTGGTTGGGATGATATTTTCTAGGATTGGTCCCTCTACATTTTCTTATTTCCTGCATAAAATGCTGCATACACATATTTCTCCAAGTCCAAGTGGAATTGGGTTAGGTAGAAAGGTGATGTGTGCAAGAAATAACAATTCCTTCACATAATTGAGTTAAATTGACGGATGAAATTGGTATATAACAGCCGTCAACAATCACCTACAACGAGGTCAAGGGTGAATCAGCATCACCCTTCTAATCAAGGAGGCTATAGGAATTTCAAGGTATTTAAGTTCAACTATCCTATCTAGAAGTATCTTGCCCATGGCCAAGCAAGAAATCAAGACAACATCCCCAAGATGCCTTTGGCCAAGGACAAGAAAATAGAATAGCATTCAAGATCGATGATATCCCACAATCACTTGTTGGGATTCCTACACTTTGACCAAGCCCATACAACCTAGGACATGTGACATTGTTGATGAAGAGTTTCTCGTGTGATTATGGAGTCCACATGTCACCATGCTCAAGGAAGCTTTTGATCCATGATCAAAGTATGGGTTAACTCAAAAGAACATCAAGAAGGTCGAAGTGACACCCGTAAACAAGGGCAAGCCTCACCCTGCTCATAAGAGAGTATCTTCAGGAGGGAAAAGCCGTCATTACATCAACAAGTCTTCATCAAGATGAAGGAGATCCTAGGGCCACCATGTGGCCCACATGTCCAACTAAAATGCTAAAGGAGATTTGGCATGTCAATCAAGAAAGGTTGTCCACATCTTCAACTCTGGGATTGGACAACATATCATCAAACCAAACAGGACGGAGGTAAGTCCCACTCATCGGACTTCAAAAATTCGGTGAGTCTTTGCCAATAGAATAATTGGTAGTTATCTCATATTTGATTTCCCAATTGAATATTTGAATTCCCCATCAATCTTTGCATTTGCATTTAGCATGTTTTAATTTCCACACTTGCATGTTGGAAGGTAAAATTTCAAACCATTATAAAATTAAAATATTGAATTAGGAAATAAATTTATTTGGATATTAACCTTGGGCATAACCTCTTGAATTCATGTTTCTAATTCAAACCAAAAATATTTCCCTTAATTATTCATTGCATTTCCAAGTTTTTTCTAGTTGGGAAAAACAATTTGGCAAAGGGTACAACAAGCTTTTTAGCTAACGTGACCCGTTCTAAAGTTGTTTTGTTTGTCCTTGATTTTAGTGCAGCTAGGAAAAAACTTGCAAAGAGGTTGGAAGGTCCCATCAAGTGCATACCCATCCATTGATTTCATTTTGAGTTCATAACAGAGGAATGCTCAAGATAGTGGTCCAACGGAGGACCAAGATGAAGCTCATTCAACTCCAACCTCAACATGGCAGGGCACATTGAACATGAAGGCTACACCAAAATCCATGGTCATGAATTTCGCACACAACGACCTTCAACCAAGACTGCTCTTCAAATTGAGGTACAAGTTTAAAATTTTCCGTTGTTTGAATTGCATTAGGATTTAATAATTTTTGCTTACATTGGTAAGGAAGGATTACACCTTCTCATCATTCAACCCTTATGCATCCTCACGAGAGTAAGTGCTGACATTACTCTTTTTGATTCATTGAAAAGGAATGTCACCATACTTGGGAATAAATTTAAACAAGTACCTAGAATCTCATAAGCATTTCTAAAATTGACTTAGACATTTTTTGCCTAGGTAATGCTTATGGAATGACTTAATGGCGAATTGGTATGTAGCAACCTAGGAATAGTAATGTCCATAATTTTGATTTAAAATAAATTCATGCATGGATCACTAAATTTTAAATTACTAGGCAATAGATTAAAAATGTTTAGGAGGATAAAATTGAGAATCTTGCTTGCCATGAACCATATGATAAATATTTGCTCTTGTAAAAAACTATGATGGTTAGGAATTTTACAAGATGAAGGGATCCATATAGTGTATTTATATCTCTTGCATTTCTTTAGGTAGGAGCTTTAGAAAATGTTCAACTTGATTTATCCATAAAGCCCCACTCCTAGCAGTGATTCATACATTGTTCATGAATACACTAGAAATTGGACCCATTGCATCTTTGGTCTTGTTCTTCCCCATGCATACAAATGAAGATTCAATTACCTAACCCGAAATTCATTTATACACGTATCGGGAGATAACTATCCCTCTCTATCATAGAAGTTTGTGGGAGTAAAATAACTATGCAGGCATTCAAAGATCCGATTGTTGGAACCCCTAGGAGGATTCCATTTCAATATCTCATGGTGAAGGATTAAATTAGGATAGTTGATACCGATCAGAAATTAAGCCTGAAGGTCAACCATAACTATACGAGGCTGGATATTTGACATGGAAACCCTTTGTGAGCAGCCAATGGGCTGCTACAAATAAGAGAGAGCATTATGCTCGCAACTATTCTCGGCACTCATTCAAGCTCACGCGAGATGCCACCATCATTGGGTGTAAGTTATTCCTCAGTGGCTAAAAGATATGATGTACCTTAACCAGGGAATGACAAGGATCACATCCAATGTATATTGGGTGCAAGTGGTTCCTATGTGGCTAGAAGTTATACCTTAGCCAAGGAACAATGGATGACACTCAACCCATGGTGAGTGCACGTCATCCCTTTGTGGTTATAGGTATGTTGCATCTTAGCCAAGGAATAACAGGATCGTACTCAACACATGTTGGGTACATGTCACTCCTTTGTGGATAAAGGGTATCATTACCCTAGCCAAGGAATGGCGGATCACACACAATGCATGAAGGGTACAATTATTCCTTTATGACAAGGAGGTATGATACACTATAGTCAAAGGATGACGGAACACACTCAACACATGTTGAGTGCACGTCATCCCTTTGTGCGAAGGGTTATCACTACCTTAGCCAAGGCATAACAAGGTAAATCCAACCTATGGAAACCTTGAGGTTTGGATGAGCAACATCGGCAACACTCTCCTCGACCACACTCATGGAATTCATGTAAGGCAACCCAACATTGACACTCGACCCTCCAATGTCAAAGCCGTGCTGCAACAAGGTTAGGCCAACCTCATGGCCTACATCTGTCACTAGGGTTTCAGCCCCTAGCGCGTACCTTGAACAAGAATAAGCTTGGGGGATGACCCCCACTTGAGGTAACTTGTATCACATCCCATTTGCATCCCATTATTTTATTTATTTCTTTACACCACATTTGCATCCAAAAAAAGATTAATAATAATTTAGTATAGGTTAGGTTAATAAAATAAAAGATGTGCGGTAAGAATGATTTGGAATTCACATAGATGAAATGATGAATAGTTGCTCTGATTTAATTTTTCTAAGTCCCTAGATTACAACTTACCACTCTATTGCTTTCATTGGCTAGAATTACTTTTTACTTGATTTAGAAATTGTGGGTAGCTAAAGCTTAATCCATTCTACGCTTTTGTTGTATATGATATAGTGATAGGGCTGCTATTCCTATTTTGAAAGTGAAACTTAGATTTCCGGAGAAATTCAAAAGAAGATTTAAGTTACTCTCATTTGGTTGGAAATACTTATTAAAGACATAAGATACATTACATTGATAGACCTTATGCATATGCTATTTTCCTTCACATTGAGCTTTTTCAAACTAGTATAGACCTATGTTAGATTTCATTCATTACTTTTTGAATTCAAGACTTCACTTGCACATGTTATACTTCTACACTAGAAGTAATCAAATTTCCACCATACCACCATTCCAGAATAAAAGGAGAAACTCCATATTATCCATGCTTAGTACTCTCTCCAAAATTTATTACATAAAAGGGAGTAGAAGACATGGCTACAAGAAAAAGAAAAAGAAAAAAAAAAGAAAAGAAAAAAATCCATGCTTACATCGTAATCATGAGAAAAAAAAGAAAAAAAAGTAGCCATGTTTCATCCCTGTGAAACAAGAGAATACATAAGAGTTGTCAGTACCCTGCGTACCGGATACCCCATGATACCGCAAGAAACGCTAAGGAGTTCCACGCGTCCGAGTTGAAGACCTCCAAAGGCTGCATGTGTTACACGGCACTGGACCTGCCTCCCTCTTTTGGGTAGCTCCAACACCGCCACGTGTAACACAAGGCCGGACCTAACTCTTTTCATAGGGAACTTCTGGTCTTGCCACGTGTCCAGTGGCCTCGGACCCAACCCCCAGTAGAGGGATGCTTTGGTGCTACCACGTGTATAGTGGCTCCGGACCTGCCTCCCCACGATGGGAAGCTCGAGAGCCGCCACGTGTCGAGCCTCCAGACCTATGACTGTAACGAGGAGACTGGAGGATCTACAACGGCACGGATATTCAAGATGCAGTTAAAGCTACGGTTACAAGACCTGATTATGTGTCGTTAATGCCATATTAATGACACACGATCAGAGGACCCTTAACACCGGTAATGCTGCCATTAATGCGCGTTATCACACTATTAATTATGCTTAATATTCATAGATCGTGTATTAGGCATTTAACTACCGCCAGGGCCACATCTCTGGCCAAGCTGACAATGTAACGGTTAGTCCTTGGACTATAAAAGGGTTGCGCCGCACGATACATGGACAACTAAACGGATACACACACAAGCCACCGCATACTCATCAAAAAACACCCTGTGGATTAGGGTATTACGCTCAGACGGCTCGAACCACGTAAAACTTCCCGTGTCTCCATCTCGTTCTTAATCCCCGCACACCCAAACCAAATACGAACCTTCGCAGACTACATTTTAGTAGTACCGGTGGAAATGTCGATCACGCAGTTCGACATTTGGTGCGCCAGGAAGGGGCACCTGAGATTTCGAGATGGTGAACTCTGTAGCAGCATCATCCAACGGTAACTTCGGACAGCTACACGGAGGGAACCCATCCAACATTCAAAAGCCAGTTGGCGCTGTTGCCCGGTGGGTGTTGCTGCACCACCACCACCACCACCACCTGCTTTTGCTGCCAACGCCGGACAACAAGATGGTACCCTTTTGTCGATGACTGCATCAACAAACAACCCATAGAATGCGCTAATTGATGCACGTACTCTGCTCCAGCGCCATCCAGAGGTTGGAGCTCCTGCGACACCAATGGAACAGTGGTGTACTGATGTTGAACCTCTGGTTGCAGCCGCAGCCAATGGCATCAGTAACCAAAGCCCGCCCCCTGCTGGTCATCAACTTCACTGTGGAAGACCTTGTCTGGTAGACTTGGTCCCCAAGTTTTACAGCACAGGAGACGTGTTGTGTCCCGGCAAGTGATGTCGCTACCCTCTGGGGCATGCTGTACTAACATTGCATTGAGAATCTCGACGCATGAGCTCCGGTCGGAGCTCGACCGACGTTACAGGAAGCAGCGACGGGCACGTCTACATCGAGCGTTCTCATGAGAGGTGAGAGGCTCGGGAAAACCCTTCTCCTTTGGGATTGGGGAGCGACTTCTCAGCCTTGGACATGCATCTACGTATGGTCCGATGGCCTCAGATGTTCCGGCCTCATATGCTGGAGAGATACGACGGACTATCAACCCTGTCGAGTTCCTCTGAATTTACTCCACCGCCATCCCCGTGGCGGGTGGCGATGAGGCTCTTATGGCCAACTATTTTCCTCTGGCTCTTACTTGGGCCGCCAGGTTTTGGTTCACGAGTCTTCTGCCTAACTCCTTCTACAGTTGGGCGGAGCTATGCAACCAGTTCATCGTCAACTTTGAGAGCTCTTACACCCGACCTGGCACAGAACTGAACCTGTTCGCCATAGAGCAGAAAAAGGGAGAGTCGCTGCGATCCTTCATCAAGTGGTTTTCACAAGTACAGAATACAATCCCTTCCATTTACAATGCTTTCCTCATCGTGGCATTCAGGCAGGGTGTCGGAGATAAAAAGATGTTATAGAAGCTGGCGACAAAAGAAGTCACCAACATCACAGAGCTCTTCAGCTTGGCAGACTATTGCGCCCGAGCTGTGGAGGGCCGTGAAATGCACTCTAAGCCAGCTTCGGAGGCTACCAAAAAGTCCTCCAAGGCTGAAGCCACTACCCCCAATAGTGGAAAGAAGAAGAAAAAGTCCAACGGCAAGAAGAAGTAGTCGGCTGGCACACCTACTGCTGCAGGGGCTGCAGCTCCGAGTGGTCGGGGGCCACGCCCCGAAAAGCGACCTCGACCTTTGTCTGAAGATTGTGGCGGTCTGAAGATGTGGTGTCCGATCAACAAGACGGACACTCACAATCTTGAAGGTTGTCGTGAGGTCGAGAACCTTGTCGAGCGCTTCAACAAGCGTCAGGAAGAAGCTCCTTTCCGCCATTGGGAAGGAAAGCAGAAAGTCGATGAAGCTCCGACCGATCTAGAGCTAAGCTTTTAGGACCCAAAGAAGGTCTTGAAGGCTTTGCACAACACCGTCAACAACAATTCTGACATCTCCGCGAATGAGCATCGAAATACCCTCAACACCATCTATGGAGGGTCTTGGGATATCACCTCCCGCCATGTCCTCAATACCATGCGCCGAGGGATGGCTGCCACAGCTCCAACTACCAAGGCAGAACCCCATCATAAGTGGATGGACAGTCCCATCACTTTCGATGCCACTGATTGTCCAAAAAACATGATCCGAGTTGGGCAACTACCGTTGATGGTGTCTCCTACTATCAACAATGTCCAACTGTACCATGTCTTGGTGGACGGAGGGTGAGCACTCAACATCCTCAGCTATGAAGCTTTCATCAAGATCCAGCTCCAACTCTAGGACCTTCACCCCTCACGTCCCTTCTCTGTGGTAGGTGTGGGGGCCACTAGTCCTCTCGGCTCAATTACTCTCCCCGTGACCTTCGTGACTCGGGAGAACTACAGAACTGAGAAGCTGGTCATTGACGTGACTCATATTAGCATGCCCTTCAACACCATTCTAGGCAGCCCTGCCCTGTATAGGTTTATGCCCGCTGCCCATTATGGATACCTGGTGTTGAAGATGCCAACACTTTCAGGCGTTCTCCAGATCCGTAGAGATCGTACTGCAGGAGTTACTATGCTGGAAGAACTCCATGCACTTACAACAACACAGGAGGAAGCATCGAACAAAGAGCTAGTTGCTCAACCTCCGAGCACTAGACATCGAGGCTCAACATCTGAACCCCATGTGCAGCCAAGCGGCGACACTGACATTCCTGTCAAAGTTGTCCATATTGGTTCCGATGTTGCCCAAACCACCAATATATCAAGAGGACTGGACAACAAATAGGAAATCGCACTCATCACTTTCCTCCGAGCGAATGTTGACGTGTTTGCCTGGCAACCATCACAAATGCTTGGGATCCCTAGGGAGGTGATTGTGTACAGCCTCAAGATTTACCACGACGCACGACCAGTACACCAGAAGCCCACAAGCAATCAATCGAGCAGCAGAATTTCATATGACAAGAAATTAAGAAGCTGCTTGAAGGTGGTTTCATGTGGAAGGTTCATCATCAACAATGGCTGGCAAACCCAGTCATCGTGCCCAAGGTTGGCAGGAAGCGTCGGGTGTGTATCGACTACACCACCTTAAATAAGGCATGTCCAAAAGATCCATTTCCACTACCAAGGATAGATCAGATAGTGGATTCCACCTCCTGGTGCGAGCTGTTGTGTTTCCTACATGCATATTTAGGATATCATCAGATCCAAATGTCTAGGAAGGATAATGAGCATACTGCCTTCATAACAGTAGATTGATTGTATTGCTATACTGCCATGCCATTCGATCTCAAAAATGTTGCTTCAACTTATGTGCTAGCCACACACAAAACATTTGGAGAACTCATTAGGGTCTTGGTGGAGGCATATGTTGATGACAACGTCGTGAAGGTCAAGAACAAGGAATCACTGCGTCTTCGACAAGTTGCACATGACGTGCACTAAGCTGAACCCGGACAAATGTGTCTTCAGGGTTAGCTCCGGGAAGCTCCTCGTATTCTTGGTGACTCACTGAGGAATTGAGTTAAACCTGGCGAAGATCAAGGCTAGTGAAGACATGCGGCCTCCAGCCCCATGAAGGATGTCCACAAGTTGACTGGATGTTTAGCTGCGCTCAGCCGGTTCATCTCAAGATTGGCGGACCGAGCACATCCCATCAGCAAGTTATTAAGAATGTCCGGACCATTCCATTGGTCTGAAGAAGCAGAAAAGGCTTTCCAAGAGCTCAAGCAGCTCCTCATCACACTACTAATCTTGGTAGCTCCGAATCCTTGTGAGCCTCTTTTGCTTTACATTTCGGCAACTACGGAGGTTGTTAGTATGGTCCTGGTTGCGGAAAGACCAAAACCACCAACAGTTCAGGAGTCCAGATCCCTCCGACAGGGTCTGGAGCTACCTGATGGCGAGTCTGGGTCCCAACCCCCAGGCACGGATCTTGAAGTCAAGCTGCCTGAGGATAAACCTCTCTCATCTAAAGGAGTTCACACGGCTGAAGAAGAAGTTCCGGACCCCTATGGGAGGGTTCGGGAACCTGAAGAAGAAGGTTTGGACCCCTCCGAGAGGGTCCGGGTTGATGAAGAAGAAGCGCTCGGAGCTTCACAAAAGGTCTGAACTGTCTAGCGGCCAGTGTACTTCATGATTGAAGTACTCCATGACGCCAAGACTCGATACCTTAAGGTGCATAAGCTGCTTTATGCAGTTCTCATCGCCTCAAGGAAGCTACGTCACTACTTCCAAGCCCATAAGATATCAGTGGTAACCTCCAATCCACTACGCTCTATACTACATAACCCCAATTCTACTCGGAACATTGCAAAGTGGGCAGTGGAGCTAGTAGAATTTGATCTCGAATTCCTGCCTTGACAAGCTATCAAGAGTCAAGCATTGGCTGACTTCGTGGCGGAGTGGACACCTTCTCCATCAAATCCTTGGGCCCCCATTGAGCAGAAGCTGAAACCCAAGGTCTCGGACTTTGCCGAACCTCACTGGACTCTCTACTTCGACGGCTCTGTGTAGAAGCAGGGGCCTAGAGCTGGAATCCTACTCGCTTTGACCGAGGAGAAGGTCAAGTACATAGTACACCTTGATTTCAAGGCAACCAACAACATGGCGGAGTATTAAGCTCTCATCTATTGTCTTAAGGTGGGGCTATCATATGGTGTCAAGTAGATGCTGGTGCAGGGAGATTCACTGCTCATTATCAAGCAAGTCAAAGGTGAATGCAGCTGCAACAACCCACAACTAGCTGCTTATCTCCTTGAAGTCCAGAGGATACAAAAGGACTTTGACATCCTGGACCTCTACCATGTCCAGTGTTTAAACAACGCTTAAGCTTCTGAACTCTCGGCGAAGGCTTCAACCAGAGCTCATGATCCCGATGGAGTTTTCGTCAGGAGGTTGTCAAGACCAACTGATTAGCCTGCCGAACTGACCGAAGGGGGCGACCGCTGGCAATCCCGGTGGCCCTGTTACCATAGCATCCACCAAGGGTTGTAGGCGCTGTAGGAAGCCCTGAGCAACCCAGCGTGCAAGATCCGGAGGCTCAAGTTAGCTCCAATGCATGGATCTCAGAGACCTGGGGCTACTTGAAACACAACATCCTTCTTGAAGATGGTGCATCTGCTGACTAGAATGTCAAATTGACTAAAAGATGTACGCTGGTAGAAGGGGATCTCTACGGCGTGGTGCCAATAGCGTTCTAATGGGGTGCATTGCAAAGGAAGAAGGCCGCGATTTCCTCACGGAAATCCATGGAGGCGAGTGTGGAAACCACACATCTTCTCGCACGTTGGTTGGTAAAGCCTTCCGACATGGCTTCCATTTGCCTACAACACTCCAGGATGTAGTTGAGCTGGTAAAAAAGTGTGAAGCTTGCCAGTTCCACGTGAAACAAATTGACACTCCGGGCCAGTCACTAGAAATGATACCTCCTACATGGCCATTCTCTGTGTGGGGGTGGACATTTTGGGACCTTTCCCCAAAGCTGTCGGAGGTTATAGGTTCCTGTACGTCACCATCGACAAGTTCACCATCTGGCCGCAAGCAACTCTAGTTGTGACTATAAACAAACAATCAGCTATCAAGTTCTTGAAGTCCATAGTCTGCAGATTTGGAGTTCCGAATAGAGTCATCACTGACAATAGAACCCAATTCACATGTGCAGCATCCCAAGAATATTGCGAAGACCTCGGCATTCAAGTCAGCTACGCATCAGCAGCTTACCCAACAAGTAATGGCCAAGCCAAGAGAGCAAATGCATAAATATTAAAAGGACTCAAGACGCGCACATACGAGCAACTGAAATAATACGGAGCCAATCGGATAGAGGAACTTCCGTCCACACTGTGGGCGAGCAGGACTAAACCTAGCCGGTCAACAGTACAGACCCTCTTCTTCCTGGTGTACGAAGATGAAGCGGTCCTTCCTCTAGAGATCACCATGGGATCACTCCGGGTCTGGACCTTCGACGATGCCATGCAGGACAAGCTTCGACGTGGAGACCTTGACCTGGTCGATGAGGGAAGGTGCCAAGCTGTTGTTCGGAATGCACGATGTCGCCAGGCGCTCAAGCACTATCACCAGAGGCATATGTGCAATCGACAACTTGAAGAAGGCGATCTGGTGCTGCAGAGAATACTAACTCGTGAAAGGATGAACAAACTGTCCCCCAACTGGGAAGGACCCTTCCGGGTGATCAATGGATCCCATCCAGGGTGTGTTCGCTTGGCAACTGAGGATGGGACCCTGCTTCCCAATCCTTAGAACATAGAGCACCTCTGTAAGTTTTATACTTAGTTTCATGGAGGTGAGACTGTATTTACACACAATGTATGTTATAGAGTCTAGACACAGAATCGGGTAGGTTCTAATGGAGAACATCCGGACCCCTTCGGGAGGGTTCGGCATGTTCAAAGCCCACCTAACTTGGTCCTTATACTGAAAGTGCGGCTCTACCCTGGGTCAGAACAAGATAAATAGCATACTTGGCCTGGTTCCGTACCCTAAGTGTGTCCTTGTCTCCCCTGTAACTAGGACCTATAATAGATGACATTGTTGTGTGAAAGCAGTCTCCATGTGCATTAATTATTTTTGTAGGCTCATTTTCTTTTATTATCATTTTGCTTCTTGTCTATAGCAAAGTTGTGCGATTCTTTTTGAGCTTTAGTACAAGTTACTTATATGTTGTACAAGTTATATTGTTGATTTTTCAGATCTTAGCATCGCGAGACGGTGTAAGGATCGAAATGCCCAAGAGGGGGGGGGGTGAATTGGGCTTTCTTTCAAATTTTAAGGCAATTAAAAACAAACTACTTAAGCCCAATTCCCAATGCGGTTCTAACTATGCAATCAACGTAGATATAACTTGTGAAGCAAAGATTGCATAATGTAAAGAGAGGGAGAGAAATGCAAACGCTAGGGGACACGAAGGTTTATCCCGTGGTTCGGCAAGATCGCAAGGATCTTCCTACATCCACGTTGTGGCACCCACCGAAGGGTTTTGCCACTTCCAATGTCACCGAGCCAATGGAGTCTTCACTAATCTTCTTCGTTCGCCATCTCCGGCAAGGTGGAGCTCAAGCCTTGTACAACCTTCGATGTTCCGGGCTTCCACACACACCTTGGGAAGATCCGGAACGATCTTCTTCAACTTCTCACAAGCCTAGAGAGTTCAATCACAAAGAAAGAATGCACACAAGCTTCTCTCTAGCCTATTACAAATGATCTAAAAGTGTGGAAATGTATGCTCTATAGTCTTGAATGCTCTTGGATATGTAGTTGGCTTCAGGTGATCAAGACTTGTCGAAATGACTGGGTTAGAGGGGTTTTATAGCCAGCTTAACTGAAATAGCCGTTGGAAAAGTAGGCTGACAGAACTTTACAGTGAACACCGGATGATCCGATGTCTCCCCTCTAGTTATCATCGGTGTAATTACTTTGGCTGACGTCATTGTGTCAGATATTACCGTTATTAGACCGATGTTGCCCCCAGTCTTATCATCGGATGATCCGGTGGCTCTTCCTCCAGAATTTGCTTGATCTTGATGCTTACTGGAGTGATCAACCGATGTGTGTAAGTCTGCACATCGGATGATCCGGTGCTTCACTTGTTCCAATTGTACTGCAAACTGTACTGATGCACCGATGCTGTTGAGCCCTTCACATTGGATAATCCGGTGAGTTCATTTGTCTGAGGTCTTTTTCTTCAGTTGAATCAACTCGACCGATGTGTTCATTTTGGAAATCATCGGTTGATCCGGTGAGTTGATTTTGTTTGCTACGAGTTGTCTTGAGTGAATCTTTTGTGTCTTGCTCGAATGACCTCTCAGACATTTGTTCCACAAGGCTCTCTGATGATTCTTAAGCATTAAGGTTGTCAATTTTTGATTGAGTGACTTAGACATAGAGCCTTCACATCCTGTCTTTCTCTCATGAATTTGATCTTGAAAGTTGAGTATCTATGGGTCTCCAATGACATGATCATTTCATCTTATTGAGTGTTTATAGGGACCTTGCATTCACAAATTCATTAGTAAAGTTCAATGGTTGTCATTAATCACCAAAACCACACTACATGAGGGGGGCCTAGATGCTTTCAATCTCCCCCTTTTTGGTGATTGATGACAACACAATAATCAAAGCGCAATAGTAATGAATTTGATAGAATGAACCTTAAAAGAATATGCAATGAATACACGGTGTCACAGTTGAAGCTTTAAACATCAATTAATAACACAAGAGTGAATTCAAAGAGATCATAATCATAGATAAACATCAAATGACTTCAAAAGATTAACAACTCATGGAAATAGGTTCATTACACACCAAATGTAGCAAATAGGCATATACAATAAAGATAAGCAAAGATAAGCTGGACTCGACTCCCCCTTACACTAGGACTCCCCCTGTGGACTCCCCCTGACTCCTCTCACTCTTTTCCCCCTTTGGCATCAAGGCACCAAAAAGGGATCCGAGCACCTACGGACCCTGAGAGCTGGGCGCGATGACGAACTGGTCACCGCCGCTGTCGTCGGAGCTGCTGGCCGGAGTAGCAGAGGAGGGTGCTGCCGGAGCCGAAGGTGCCACCGTCGGTGCCTGCTGAAGAGGAGATGCTAGAGCAGGGGCACTGGTGACGGAGGCCGGCGTCTGAAGAAACAGTGTCGTGGCCGGCAGTGGGGAGTGAAGAGGAGCACCAGGAGCCAACAGCGGGGACATGCTGAACGAAGGGATCGGAGTGGAGGGAACTGGAGCCACTGGTGCAGCAGCTGGAGGCAGGACGGGAGGCGGAGGAGCTACTCCAGGTAGCTGCGATGGGAGGGCGATCCCGGTCTGGGTGTAGAGGTTGGTGATCAACCCCAGGATCCCCATCATCGCCTGCTGCGTCTGCTGCTGCTGGTCCAGAGTGCGCTGGTGCATCTGGTCGATGAGCCCTGTCAACCGGTCAGTGTCTTCACGCCTCTCACAGGCGATCTGACGCTGCATCTCCTGATGCTGCTGCTAGAGCTCAAGAAGACATGCAGCCTGCTCCGCGCGGGCCTGCTCTGCGGCCAGCCTGTCTAGCCTCTGCTGCTCGACCATCTGCTGGAGGAGCGAAGTCAGCTCAGACGGATGCGTGACCTACGCCTCAGTGACGGGAGGTGGAGTGGGTGGTGGCGTTGTAGAACCTCCAGCCTCCACGTCGTGCTGTCGGGGAGAGGGGGGAGGAGGGAAATACTCCTCGACACTGTCGTCAGTGTCGCTCTTCTGACCAAATGTGCTGCAGGTCCTCCCCCTGAGCCTCAGCCTCTGCAAGTCTCTCGTCCTCCCGCTCTAGGTCGGACCAATCTTCCTCTGACAGACGGGCCCTGACCTGGTGCTCAACTGGACGACCAAGGCGGCGGTCTCCAGGAGCCGAGGCACGGTAGTGACCAAAGCGAGTAACACTCTCGTCAGCAAGTCTGACCTGTGCTGCATCCCCCTCAGGCACCATCATAGAGCATAGGTAACTGATCCTGTGCCCGTAGACCATCTGCCTCATCATGCCTACCCCATCTGTGATCACGTCTTCCATATCGCAAAGTAGAATGTCCACAATGTCCAAATCCATCCCGTTCATGATGTAGAACAGGAGGGTCTGCTGTAAACTAGTGAGCCCCTCCAAGTACCCCGACCTCGGCAGGAGCGTGCGGCACAAGGCGAGGTGCACAATGCACGCAGCTGGGGTCAGAAGTGCTGGAGCTCTCGGCTGGTCCGTAGAGAACATGGGGCCGAACAGGGACCTTATCTCCTCAAGCTTTGGTGCCACCCCTCTAGTAAATGGCCTCCTTGGTGGATCTGCCTGCCCGTATACCCTCTCGTGCACGCAGGTGTCGTGCAGGTCCAAACCAAGAAGCTGCCCCAACGTCTGTCTCGAGAGGTGGTAGTGTTGACCCATAAACATGAAGTCGATCGACCTCCTGCCCTCAGAGATGTACAGGGTCGCGTAGAAGACACAGACCCAATCTTCCACATATGCACTCCTCTCGTAAGCAAGCAGCTGCACCAATCCTCGGTATCTCTCAAAGTACGAACGGACCTCCGTCTCCGCTGCCAACGCAAGCTGCCCCCAGTCCAGGTAGTTATGCTGAAATAGCTTGTGCCCCCGACGTCTGTAGGTCTCGTAGAGAGACGCCTGGGTGACAGTCCAGAAGCGACTGTCCACAAGAGCCTCTCGGGGCTATGGGTACCACTCCTCAAGCAGCACGTTCCATCGAACCTTGCGTAGCTGCTTGGCCTTCATCTTCCGGTAGTCCGTGAGACGGACTACCTCACCGACACGGACGGTCGTGTCCATCTCGTAGATGGCCCTCTCGGCCTCCCTGTCCTCACGACGGTCGGCAGCCGTCAGTCTCGGACGAGGAGCAGCCTCGGTGTGACCCCCACGTGTCCGGGCTGAGCGCCGGCAGACGAGAGGCTCAACCGGCTCCTCTTCGGCCTCGGAGTCGTCGATCACGGGAGGCTGCCTGGAACGAGCCTCGCGGATCCTCAGGGACCCCCCTCGGCCACGCTCACGCTCCTCGGCGGCGCGAGCGGCCATCAAGGCCTTCTTCTCGTCCTTTGACAACTTTTGCTTCTTCGCGACGGGCTCCGTGATAGCCTTGCCCTTGTTCTTCCTGTCGCGAGCCATTGCGATCGCGAGTTGAGCTTTGACGGAGTCGAGCGCACGGGGAAACGACAAAGGTGTCGCGGTCGAAACCCTAGCGGCAATGGAGCTCGGGAGGCACACCGGAGATGATTGAGGGAGGGCTGCTGTGGTGCCGGGGTGGAGCAGAGGCGGTGGAGAGAGGCGGCGGCGGCGCTTGGACGCGGTGGAGAGATGTGGAGACGGCGGCGGCGGCCTGAGGGCGACGGCGGCGGCGTTCGGCGGCGGAGGAGATGGAGGCGCGGTTGGCTGCGGCGACGGGATCGGGAGAAGGAAGACGAAAGGCAGCGCATGAGTTTAAATAGTGGGTCCCAAACCCTAGCCATTTTTTAAACACCAGATGGACCGATGCTTATCGATGTGGACATCGGTCGAATGGTACAATATGGATATTCAAAGAGTCACTGAAGACATCGGATGGACCGACGTTTAGGGTTTTGATCATCGGATGAATGGCACAATAAGGGTATTCAGGAGAGGGAAGTTGACACCGGATGGTCCGATGTTGGATGAAAAAGCATCGGTGGAATTCATCAAGGTTTCAGATTTGTGAACATCGGATGGACCGATGTTTTTCTGATTGAACTCATCGGTCGATTTTGGGTATTGACTTAACTGGCACCTGGATTTTGAACACCTACTGATCCGATGGGGGAAGGACTTAGGCATCGGATAATCCGATGAAAACTAAACACCAACATCCCATATATGTCCTTTGACCAAACAATCAAACAATGGGAAACACATGTCTTAGGACTTTTTGGGCAACCCCTTACCCCTCAAAAAGCTAATATGCCAATATCTTGGCTAGACCTTAAAGCAAATGGAACACCGATAAAAATGGAGGAAAAAAAATATTCAAATAAAATGTAAGGCCCATGCTTTGTGAGGTAGGGTATGAAGACTACTATCTCAATGAAGCATGTTCCTCTAGGCATTAACGCACCTAACATTTCGTTCTTTCCACCTTATATGAGTTGAGATATTGCATTTCAAACAAGTCTCCTTCTCATGAGGTGGGTTCCCCTTTGTGATAATCTACCGTATGCAATGCCGAACAAATTACAGTGCAGGAGATTAAATGAGTGCAAGTTTATATGGCAGTGATCATGCAAGGCATAAAATAAATCTATCTTGCCAAGTTTAAACCTTTCAAAGGATTCCTCAGTGAAAACTATTTCTAGCTCGCCCCTATCCTTTGGGAGTTAGGCAAGTCCTATATGATATGCATCCTTACATGAACATGGCAATTTACATGACGTTAGATGCATCTAGCACATTTAATTCATTTCTAAGTCTAGAAAAGGTTTTCTCATCAAGTGGTTTAGTGAAGATATCCGCCAATTGTTCTTCGGATCTAACACCTTGCAAAGAGATGTCTCCTTTAGCCTCATGATCCCGCAAGAAGTGATGGCGAATACCAATGTGCTTAGTGCGGGAGTGTTGAACGGGGTTTCTAGCTATCTTAACCGCACTTTCATTGTCACAAAGGAGAGGCACACAACCAAATTTAATTCCAAAGTCCAAAAGGGTTTGCTTCATATATAGAATTTGGGCACAACATGCACCGGCCGCTATATACTCCGCCTCCGCGGTGGCCAAAGCCACGAATTTTTGCTTTTTGCTAGACCAAGACACTAGGGAACGCCCAAGCAAGTGGCACCCACCGGAGGTACTCTTGCGATCCACACGGCATCCGGCAAAGTCCGAATCCGAGTATCCCAAGAGTTGGAAGGTTGTACCTTTAGGGTACCACAAGCCCATACTAGGGGTATGCTTAAGGTACCTAAGTATCCTAAAGACCGCCTTCTTGTGCGATTCTTTAGGAGCCGCTTGAAAGCGAGCACATAATCATACACTAAACATTATGTCGGGCCTAGATGCGTTAAGATAAAGCAATGAACCAATCATAGAGCGGTAGTGAGATTGGTCAATAGGTTTACCGTCCTTATCCGCGTCGAGATGGCAATTTGTTGCCATTGGAGTGCTTCTTGAGCTACAATCTCCCATCTCAAATTTCTTCAAGAGGTCCTTGGTGTAGTTCTCTTGGTAGACGAAGGTTCCCTCTTGATGTTGCTTGATTTGGAATCCAAGGAAGAAGTTGAGCTCTCCAATCATTGACATCTCGAATTCCCTAGACATCATTTTGCCAAACTCATGGCTAAAAGCTTCGTTAGTTGAACCAAAGATAATATCATCGACATAAATTTGACAAATGAACAAATCTCCATTGATGTCTTTGGTGAAGAGTGTGGTGTCCACCCTCCCGATCTTAAATCCTTGCATGATGAGGAAGTCCCGTAGTCGTTCATACCAAGCCCTAGGTGCTTGCTTGAGCCCGTAGAGCGCCTTGTGCAACCTATACACATGGTTAGGATTCCTCGGATCTTCAAACCCGGGAGGTTGTTCAACATAAACAAGCTCATTAATGTAGCCATTGAGAAAGGCACTTTTCACATCCATTTGATAAAGGGTAATATTATGATGTGAAGCAAAAGCAAGGAGAATATGAATTGCCTCTAACCGGGCGATCGGAGCAAATGTCTCCCCAAAGTCTAATCCTTCAACTTGCGAGAACCCTTTGGCCACAAGTCTTGCCTTGTTGCGGACCACAACGCCATTCTCGTCTTGTTTGTTGCGGTACACCCACTTTGTTTCAATGATGTTCTTGTCCTTGGGTCGCTCCTCCAACACCCAAACTTCATTGCGGATGAAGTTGTTGAGTTCTTCTTGCATAGCCATCACCCAATTTGGGTCTTGGAGCGCTTCCTCAATGTGAGTGGGTTCTACACACGAAACAAACGAGTAGTGCTCACAAAATGAGGCAACGTGGCGGGAACGAGTACTTACGCCCCTTGAAGGACTTCCAATGATTTGGTCCATTGGATGCGCCTTGGAGATGCGTCCATGCCTCATAAGTGGTTGTGAAGCACTTGGCGGTGGTGATGCGTGTTGCTCCTCTTGTGGTTGGACTTGATCATGGACTTCTTCTTCATCTTGATGTTGAATTGCTTGTGAGTCTTGAGTTGGCAATGGATCATCTTTCTCCTCTTCGTCTACTTGAGGCGCTATGGAGGTGTTGTTGTTGGAACTTGAAGCTCCCCCGTTGATCATGGCCCTCTTCAACTTCCGGCTTGATGTCTCCAATGGTCATGTTCTTCATGGCTTCTCGTAGAGGCTGATCATCTATTTCATCATGACCAAAACTCTCCTCTTGGGAGCCATTAGTCTCATCAAAGTCAACATCACAACTTTCTTCAACTAGACCGGAGGTTTGGTTGAATACTCGATATGCTTTTGAGTTTGATGCATAACCAAGAAAAATGCCAACATCACAACTTCTTTCAAACTTACCGAGCCTTTTCTTGTGGTAGATGTAGCATTTGCACCCAAAGACTCTAAAGTAGGAGATGTTGGGCTTTCTCCCAATGAGAAGCTCATATGGGGTCTTTTGGAGTAGTCGGTGAAGATAGACCATGTTTGCGGCATGGCACGCCATGTTGATTGCTTCGGCCCAAAACTTCTCCGATGTGCCGTAGTCATCAAGCATTGCTCTTGCAAGAGTGATGAGGGTTTTGTTCTTCCTCTCAACGACACCATTTTGTTGAGGAGTGTATGTGGCGGAGAATTCATGCTTCACACCTTCACGGTCACACCACACCCCAATATTGTAGTTCTTGAATTCGGTGCCGTTGTCACTCCGGACCTTGATAATGGGAAGTTGTAATTCCCTTTGAGCACGATTGGCGAAGGTCTTGAACACTTCCGGAGTTTCACTCTTGTCACCTAAAAATAGAGTCCAAGCATAGCGAGAGTAGTCATCAACTATAACAAGACAATAGAGGTTACCGCCAAGGCTTTGGTATGTGGACGGTCCGAAGAGGTCCATGTGGAGTAGTTCAAGTGGCTTGGAGGTTGACACCATTGTCTTCATTGGGTGGTGTGAAGCAACTTGCTTCCCGGCTTGGCAAGCGCTACAAAGCTTGTTCTTTTCAAACGTCACATCCTTCACGCCGGTCACCATCCCAAGCTTGAATGACTTCTTGAGTTTGCTCATTCCAATGTGTGCTATGCGTCGGTGCCATAGCCAACCCAAGCTTGTCTTAGTGAAAAGACAAGTGGTTAGGCTAGCATTCTTGTTGGAGAAGTCTACTAAGTAGAGATGTCCATGTCGAAACCCTTTGAAGATTAGCTCTTTGCTTGTCTCACTACTCACAACAACTTCATTTTTGCTAAATGTGCATGTTAGTCCAAGATCACAAAGTTGTGCAATGGATAGTAGATTAAAGCTAAGCGACTTAACATACAACACATTAGAAATGGATAAATCATTAGAAATAGCAATTTTACCTAATCCTATTACCTTACCCTTAGAATTGTCACCAAAAGTGACTTGTTCATGATTATCGGGGTTTTCTATGGTGGTGAACATACCATCATTGCCGGTCATGTGTTGAGTGCACCCGCTATCGAGTACCCAATGCTTTCCTCCGGCTTTGTAGTTCACCTACACACATGATGTTAATTTTTGACTTTAGGCACCCATGCCAACTTAGGTCCTTGTATGTGAGATACAAGTGTCTTTGGGACCCAAAGTTGCTTGGGGAGCTTCCCCTTCCTGCTCTTCATGTCTTTGCCAATGAACCTAGCTTTCACCTTGCCATTCACTTTGCTAAGAAGATAATAGCGATCATTGAAAATAGATTTGTAGTTAGTAGGCAATTTAGGTGAAGGTCGGTCAGGAAGAGGACACTCCCTTGTGTGGTGACCGGTGACCTCACAGTGTTGGCAATAAGAACCAACTTCCTTGATGAAGCTTGTTCTAAGCTCCGGTGATGGCACCTTTCCTTTGTTGGGCACCGGGAAGGATCCAAGTACTCTTTTGTTGAAGGCTTTTGCTTGTTGGAAGAGGATGTCCTTGTGCTTGACTTCACCTTTTGAAAGTCTAGCCACACTAGTGCGAAGACTCTCAATTTCTTCCAACAAGTCCTTCTCCCTAGCATTAGCTTTCAAAGACAAAGACTTGTCCAAGACATTAGAGACATGCGAAGTAATGGATATCTTGTCATTAAGAGTTTGTTTCTTTGCATCTTTTAACTCTTGATCAAGCATGTCATGAGCAATGTTAAGTGTTTGGTATTCTTGAGTTAGCTTGTTGTACTCCTCCAAGAGAGTCTGGTGTGCTATGTTGAGCTCATCATTGTCTACCTTGATTTTAGCATTTTCTTCCTCAATTTGCTTGACATGAGATTTGAGCGTGTCATGCTCTTTAAGTATGCTTTCATACTTGTCAAGCAAATCAAGGTTAGCACTCTCAAGTTTAGCACGAATTTCTTCAAGAGTTTTAACCTTACTCTTCTCTCTCTTAATGATAGCATGATATTCATTAATCAAAGAAGTTAAATCATCGGGGGAAAGCTCATCATCACTAGAGTCGTCACATACCTTGGTGTTACCTTTAGTCATGAGGCACATGGGTGGTGGAGGAAGAGGTGAGTCATCATGGTTGGCAATGGCAAGGCCGGCCAAGCTTTCTTCTTCTTCTTCACTCTCTTCATCACTTGTTTCTTCGTCGGTGACCCATTCATTTGCCTCACACATAAACACCTTTTGTGGACCACTTCTCCTCTTTGGGAAGAGTCTTGCCTTCTTGCCCTTGTCTTGCTTCTTCTTCCCAAAGGCTCTTGGTTTGGGCTTGGCTTCTTCTTCATCATCATCACTTTCTTCAAGCTTGCATTGCTTGCCTTTGTAGTTCTCTCTCCTTTTGTCCGGTTTTGGACAATCATAGGAGATGTGGCCTTGATCTCCACAATTGTAGCATATCTTTCGATTGTCTCTTCTTGGTAGAAATGCCTTCTTCTTGGGATCAAAGGTGTATCCCTTTTTGGTGAGTTCAAGCGTGAGAACTTTCTCATCATCAAGGCAAGCTCATCATCGTCATCTTCACTTGATGCTTGCTCTTCTTCACTTGAGCTAGGCTCAACCACCTTCTTCTTCTTGAAGCTTGTCTTCTTGGTGGAGGCCTTTAGAGCAATTGTTTTTGATGATGATTGCTCCATCATCCCAAGTACACTCATCTCATGAGCGTGTATTTCTCCAATGAGCTCCGAAACTTCAATGTTGTCAAGTGATTACTTTTGGAGCATGGAGTTGATGATGTTGTACTTCGGCTTGGGAAGGAGCATGAGGATCTTGCGGTTAATAAGTCCCTTGCCAAGAGACGCAATGTCAAGAGCATTAATTTCCTCAATAAGAACATTTAAGCGTGAAAACATTTCATTAACATTTTCATGAGGAAGCATCTTAAATTCATCATATTTAGCTTTGAGCATGTGATATTTAAGTTCCTTTACACGAGATGAGCCCTCATGGATTTCTATCAAACAAGCCCAAATTTCACAAGCTTTCTCCTTACTAGCAATCCTAGAGAAGACATCTTGACTTATGCATTCATAAATAGCATTCCTAGCCTTAGCATCCCACTTAACTTGATCACCCACATATTTAAGTTCTCCAAATCCCGCATGAGTCGCTTCCCAAACATCGGGGGCAATAGCCTCAAGGTAAGCGCGCATGCGTGCTTTCCAATAGGCAAAATTCTTGCCCTCGAAGATAGGAACCGAACCCCCAACCTTGGCCATTTTTGCTCTCTAGCGGTGAAGCTAGAATGATCCTATGAGCAACCTTGCTCTGATACCAATTGTAAGGATCGAAATGCCCAAGAGGGGGGGGTGAATTGGGCTTTCTTTCAAATTTTAAGGCAATTAAAAATGATCTACTTAAGCCCAATTCCCAATGCGGTTCTAACTATGCAATCAACGTAGATATAACTTGTGAAGCAAAGATTGCATAATGTAAAGAGAGGGAGAGAAATGCAAACGCTAGGGGACACGAAGGTTTATCCCGTGGTTCGGCAAGATCGCAAGGATCTTCCTACATCCATGTTGTGGCACCCACCGAAGGGATTTGCCACTTCCAATGTCACCGAGACAATGGAGTCTTCACTAATCTTCTTCGTTTGCCATCTCCGGCAAGGTGGAGCTCAAGCCTTGTACAACCTTCGTTGTTCCGGGCTTCCACACACACCTTGGCAAGCTCCGGAACGATCTTCTTCAACTTCTCACTAGCCTAGAGAGTTCAATCACAAAGAAAGAACACACACAAGCTTCTCTCTAGCCTATTACAAATGATCTAAAAGTGTGGAAATGTATGCTCTATAGTCTTGAATGGTCTTGGATGTGTAGTTGGCTTCAGGTGATCAAGACTTGTCGAAATGACTGGGTTAGAGGGGTTTTATAGCCAGCTTAACTGAAATAGCCATTGGAAAAGTAGGCTGACAGAACTTTACTGTGAACACCGGATGATACGATGTCTCCCCTCTAGTTATCATCGGTGTAATTACTTTGGCTGACAACATTGTGTCAAATATTACCGTTATTAGACCGATGTTGCCCCCAGTCTTCTCATCGGATGATCCGGTGGCTCTTCCTCCAGAATTTGCTTGATCTTGATGCTTACTGGAGTGATCAACCGATGTGTGTAAGTCTGCACATCGGATGATCCGGTGCTTCACTTGTTCCAATTGTACTGCAAACTAATGCACCGATGTTGTTGAGCCCTTCACATCGGATAATCCGGTGAGTTCATTTGTCTGAGGTCTTTTTCTTCAGTTGAATCAACTCGACCGATGTGTTCATTTTGGAAATCATCGGTTGATCCGGTGAGTTGATTTTGTTTGCTACGAGTTGTCTTGAGTGAATCTTTTGTGTATTGCTCGAATGACCTCTTAGACATTTGTTCCACAAGGCTCTCTGATGATTCTTAAGCTTGTAGGTTGTCAATTTTTGATTGAGTGACTTAGACATAGAGCCTTCACTTCTTGTCTTTCTCTCATGAATTTGATCTTGAAAGTTGAGTATCTATGGATCTCCAATGACATGATCATTTCATCTTATTGAATGTTTATGGGGACCTTGCATTCACAAATTCATTAGTAAAGTTCAATGGTTGTCATTAATCACCCAAACCATACTACATGAGGGGGGCCTAGATGCTTTCAGACGGTCTACTCGCTTGAACGCCAAAGCTAGTTTCAGGTTCGGAGTGTGCTATAGACTTAGCCTGGTCAAGCACCCTGAGTATGCCACTCTACCTATATTCCGGCAGGCCTCAGTAGGACGGGTCCAGAAGGCATTCGGATCTAGAGAGGTTACATCAATGTACGTTTTATTATATTAAGTTCCTTTGGATCTAAAATTCAAACAAGAACAGAAAGCCGCAAAAGGGTTATAGACGAGAGGACGAATTTTATTGTTTTTCTGGTCTTTGATGCGCAGGAAAAATGAAAACTCATGGCGATGGTGGACGATGGCGGAACAATTAAGCTCCGACATCCCCAAAGGGGGCCCGCTGTTAACGTTTCTAACGTTGAAAGTGGGTGTCCTCGGAGCTAACAAGCTCCGACAACTCCCATGGGGGCCAGCCGTCGACGTGAAGAATAAATGGCAATCCAAGAGAAGATGAGGAAAAAATTACCCTGAAAGAATTTGCCATCGACATCTTATACGTTGATGGTGGATATCGTCGAAGCCAGATAGCTCCGACGATCATCGGGGGCCCGTCGTCGACGCTCTAAGGGTTGACAGTGGGCGCTGTCAGAGCTATAAAGCTCCGACAATCCCCAGGGGGCCCGCCGTTAATGCTCTATGTGTTGGCAGTGGGCACCGTCGGGCCTACCAAGCTCCGACACCTCCCAAGGGGCCTGTCGTCGACGTTTCATGTGTTGACAGTGGGTACCGTCAGACCTATCGAGCTCCGAAAACCCCCAAGGGGCCCGCCATTGACGTTTCACGTGTTGACAGTGGGTGCCGTTGGACCTATCATGCTACGAAACCCCCCAGGGGGCCCGTAGTTGATGTTTCACGCGTTCACAATGGGCACTGTTGGACCTATGAAGCCCCGACGCCTCCCAAGGGGCCCACCGTCGATGTCACAAAGGGTCCCTAGAGATGTTGGAAGTAAACTTTGGACCTAAGAGCTAAGTGTTCGGGCTAGAAGTTCGATGCGTTCAAGTCATAAAGACATTTTCAAGTCCTTTTGGTACATGTTCGCTCTCAAATTATGTAAATCTACATGTGGGCCAATAAGATAAAGGACAATGTATCGAAGACAAACACAAAATAAAATTCATTCATTCAAGGAGTTTGGATTTCATTCATGTGAAGGACTAGAGTGGAATAAAAAATGAGGATTACAGTAAAAGGCAAAAGATAAAGGTCCTTGCTATTGGGGATCCTAAATTCTATGGAAATACGAGGCATTTTTCTCATTAGCTTCTTGAACGTTGGCCCTGGCAGCATCTTCCTCTTCAATAATGGGCCCTTAAAACACCGGATCCAGAGAAAGTTGGGGATCTCGGCTTTTAAAACACGTCAGCACAAAATCGGCGAGTTCTTGGTCAAAGACATCCATTCTATCTCCAATTTATCAGCGATGACATCACCCATCGCATCTAGCTTATTGCTGGTAGAGCTCAATGCTACCAGCACCTTGTCTTGCTCTGGCTCAGCATCTTTCGAACGTATCGGGCTGAAGCCAAGCATCACCAAAGCCTTGTTAGCGTTCCACAGGAAGTCCTAGACTTGTCGGGACTCCGTTGCCCTCAAATTCTTGAGGTCCTCTAGTGACCGCCTGCAGCCACAAGCTCTGAACTCTCCTAGGCGATGCGTTCGACCTCCTTGGCATGTTGCTGGATACACTCAGCCACCTGCCTTTTGCGGTTTGCAAGCTCTGACTCTTGGAGGTGTATGCAGATCTGGCGGTCCATCGGGTCCTTCTCCCTACCTCTTACTCTCTCTCCTCCCTGGTGGCGACATCAGCTTCTCTCTTGGAGAGCTCTTGTCCCTTCTTCTAGTGCTTCTCCTGCTGCTTGCACCGCTGATCAAGCTTTTGTGTGCGGTCAGCCAAGTTTTGCTATCCTAGAGTTTCTGGGCGAGCTACTCCTCCCTCTTCATGATATCCTCCTACTTCTCCAGAAGCTTCTCTTCCCTCTCATCGAGGTCTTCTCGACACCCTAGGAGAATTTCATTCAAAGTGTTGAGGCTATCTTGATGATCGTCAGCAGCCTTGTTGCTTTTCCTGGCATGCTCGAGAATCTCTCAACTTTTTGCATCGAGATCTATGATGGAGGCCTCCCTCTCCTCTAGCATTGGCCCTAATATTCAATTCAGGCCTTTTCCTTCTCAACCCATTCCCATTGGTCAGCAAGCCTTGTCTGAGCCAGCTTGGTCTCAAAGTAAGGTCTATTGCGCCAACACCTCAATGTGTGGCGCTCTTCTTCGAGAACCTTGTTGTTGTGGTCGAAGGTGAGTTGGACTTGACAGAGACTGGAGCCGGAGGTGTCGATAGACGATGCCAAAGGAATAGGATCCGGGCCTGCCATAGTCATCTCCACCGGCTCCAAGGGGTCTTCAAGTACAAAAATCTGGTCCCACGGCACAAGCGTGGTCCCCTACGGTCCTACAGCACTAGGGTCGCCCCCACCCCTCGGAAGCTCTTCTGCTTCTACCAATGCTGACGAGGGTCCCACGGAGGGAACTTCAAGCTCCAGGGCTAATGCCGATGGTCCCACTACCGGATCTTCAACTGCCAGCTCTGTGGGTGGAGGGCCCGCCGCCGACTCCTCTGGGTGCTTCGGCTCGAACATGGGTGCCTTCGGAGTAATCGACTGCAGGGTGGACATTTTAGCTTTATCTGGAGCCCCCCCCCCCCACCATCGGCTCAGTCGCTGGTAGTAGCACCGCATCCCGGTCAGGTGTTGTAGCTTCAACAATCTTCGACACGGAAGCCGGAACTTCGGGCACCTCCGGCTCAACCGCTGGATCATCAACAACTTCCAAAACAGGCGCCAGAGCTTCGGTTACATCTAGCTCAAATGCTGGAGATTCTGCCATCTCTATCTCCTGCACCGGAGCTTCAGTCGTCGGCACTGCAGCTGCTGGAACATCTTCACAAACTTCTCATCTGTGGTCTAACGCTTCCACGTACGGGAGTCTCTGGCGACGCTTCTGGATCCAGATCCACGACAACCGGTGTCAGAGCTATCGTGACCTCAGTCGATACTTGGAGAAGCACAAGGGTCAGAAGTGGAGCCTTCGCCTGCACAGCCTCAGTTGTTGTAGCAGGTGCTGGAGCTTCGGTTCCTATCTTCGAAGCTCTGCAAACGAAGGATTGAAAGATTCAAAACATGATAAAATCAAAAATAGCAACACAAGGTGAGGGACAAGGCTTACCTAGGGATGCTACCGCTCAAGTTGGCTCGGAATTTCTTCATCTGGCGATTGGAGCCAGAACCCACCGTGTTTGGTATGGCAGAAGCTCTGGATTGCTGCTCGGGACCTGTCACCGTCGTCGGCGTCGCCTCAGCCGAGACCTCCCTCGGCTGGGAAGGACCTCCGGGCCTAGAACTCATGGCCGACACTGGGACCGTAGTCGATCTACCGGAGCTAGCGCCCCTCGAGGATGCTGACACTGAAGGAGGTGTGGTCGCCGAAGATCTTCTTTGCCCGGGAGAAGGAGCTGTTTTAAGTCGAAGCCAACCTGTGAAGCTCCCATCAGCATGCCTCAACTTCCTCTTCCGGCTAGAAGATTTGGCCGTCTTCTTGCTCTTGCCCTGACCCTTGACGTCGTCATGAACCTTCTGGCTTGGAGCAGTGGGCGCCACCCTCTCTGAAGCTATAGGGATCGCAACCCCAGAGGTTTGGCGCCTGTCGACCATGCCGAGGTCATCAAATGTCAGCATTCTTCTCCAGATCTCCCAGCCGACCTCTGGAACCATGTTGAGAGGCAGGAAGGCAGCCGGCGGAGCAAGGGCATTGTGGGAGATAACACTATTCTGAAATTTCTTGAGATGGAGCTTTAAAGCTTCATCATCAAAGTTGGTATTCAAACTGACTTCAATTCGGTTATGATCCATCTCACTATTGAAAGCCCAAGCGGGTCACTCCCTAGTCTTCAACAGAGCCCACCTGCTCATCGGGAAATTGCCGAACACCATCTGAGGGGTCACTAAACCCTCTACGCATTCCTGGATCTTTATTATGATGGGCTTGTACGCTTCTGTCAACTCCGAAACTATGTTCTAGTCGTCGGTGTCGACATTGGGGAGGCCCTTGTGCAGCTCCAACCTCTCGTGCTCCTCCAATGTGACGATCACCCAGTCTTTCTTCCAGTTGTCCCAATTGCCGGAGGGGAAGGCCTTCAAGTACTTGAAGGCGCAATTCTTGCGCTTCACGAAGTAGTAGAATCAACTCCATCCCCTTTCCGGTGGTGTGGACTGTGAAGAAGGTACCAAACAGCTCAATACATGGAGGCACGCCCACCCACATCTCGCAGAAGTGGACGAAGGCCACCTCCAACAAGAGGGAGTGGGGGCCTCGATGATGAAGATGGAGGCCGTAGAAATCCATCAGGATCAAGAAAAGCTCAAAAAAGGTGGGATCAGACCCACCATGGAGTACGCCGAGAAGTACACAATCTCTTCATTGCGCTCCTTCTTGAAGAGGAGTTTGCCGAAGCCAGTGTCGTTGTTGCAGGAGTCGCTGGACCACCCCGTGTAGGTCCGGACCCTCGATAGATCTTTGTTGGTCTTGATTCCACTGTGGGGAAGACCTAACTCCATCGTGGCAAAGTGGAGCGAAAAGTTGGAATGGCTAAGCAAAGGTTGGGACGCTCTAAGCGAAAGTTCGAATTAAAGCGTAAAGAGTCCCCAAATCGTGCGGGCTTTCATTCTTAAGTAAGCCTCTACAAAGCTTGGATAGAAACCACAGCAGGATCAAGATCACACTTTAAAAAACCTACCTTGTCAATGAAGAATGGGCCCAGGTCCACTCAGGCGGAAAGGTCAAAATTATTACCCCAGGTGAATCATTGCCACGATGGGAAGTTGAAAGTCCAAGGGCGGCACACTGACAGGGTGTGTGGAACCGACACAGTTTTTTTATTGGGAACTGGCTACCTTCAATTGCGTGAGATCTACACGCCAGGGTCTCACCCGTTGCATCAAGAAACACCACACGGCGATGGTTTAACTGCAGACCGTTGTCCCAGCAGCACATCAAAAGACCATTGAAGCCGCAGCGCGGGAATCGATGATGGCCCCACCTCTGGTGGAATAACTTAACCCAAAGGATTTCACCCAGAGTTGGGTCCGGGGGCCATTGTCAATACCCTGTGTACCGGGTACCTAATGATACTGCAAGAAACGATAAGGAGTTCCACCCGTCCGTGTTGAAGACCTCCGAAGGCTTCACGTGTTACACGACCACTGGACCCGCCTCCCTCATTTGGGTAGCTTTGGCACCACCACGTGTAACACAAGGTCGGACCTAACTCCCTTCATATGGAAGTTCCAGTCTTGCCACGTGTCCAGTGACCCCGGACCTAACCCCCAGTAGAGGGAAGCTCCGGTGCTGCCACGTTTATAGTAGCTCTGGACCTAGCTCCCCATGATGGGAAGCTCCGGAGCCGCCACGTGTCGAGCCTCTGGACCTAATACAGTAAAGAGGAGACTGGTGCATCTCAAACAAAATGGATATTTAAGAGGCAGTTAAAGCTACAGTTACCAGACCTGGTTATATGTCATTAATGCCATATTAATGACACACGATCACAGGACCCTTAACACCTAAAATACCACCATTAAGGTGCATTATCACATTTTTAATTACGCTTAATATTCACAGATCATGTATTATGCAATTAACTACCAATAGGGCCATATGTCAGGCCAGGCTGATAATGTAATGGCCAGTCCTTGGACTATAAAATGGTTACACCGCCCGATACAGGGACAACTAAGCGTATACGCACACAAGCCATCGCGTACTCATCAACAAACACCACACGGAGTCGGGTATTATGCTCAGGTGGCCCAAACCACGTACAATTCTCCGTGTCTCCATCTCGTTCTTAATCTCTGCGCGCCCATACCGAATACGAACCAATGCGGATTACATTTTAGTAGTACCGGAGGAAGTGTCGATCACGCACTTCGACAGGAGTCATCTCAAATATCAACATCCACCTCCATTCCAACACACATGCATATGTCTTGAATCAAATAGTTTTGAATTGATTTCTCCTAAGGCTTGCTCTTTTGACTTAGCAATATTATGTATTGCAAATATGCCTACTCTATTCCCTACCAAGCTCCGCATAAAAGCCGTATTTAGTGGTAGGATGAATTTAGGCAAAATGCCTTGGTGAGGAAATATTTCAACTATACAGGAGAGACTTGAGACAATCAAATTGAGGTACCTAAAATCTAAATTGGACTCTCCAGAATTTTAGTGGAACTTGATTTCTAGGGTATGTGTGCTCCATTTGCTGTTCTATCTTTCAACCACCCATGAATAGGAGATGGCATAAGCCCCATAATGCCTTAAGATGGGTGAAGTACCGTGCAAATTTTTGCAATACTAGGTAGAGTATTTTTGTTGGGCACATGGTACTTGTGAAAAATAGAACATTGTAGCAACTCCTGATCCTCAACCTGAAGTCTTGACTTTGCTCGGGACGAGCAAAGGATAAGCTCGAGGGAGTTTGTTGACGGTTGTTATATATCAATTTCATTCGTGAACATAACTCGATTATATGAAGGAAATATCATTTCTTGCACACATCACCTTTATGTTTAACCTATTTCCACTTGTCCTTGGAGAAATTAGTGCATGAATGTATTTCATAGAGAATTGAAGTGAAACAAGGGGATGGATCCTATAAAATACCATCCAAGCCAATCAAGCATTGACACGTGGCACCCCATGGATCAAATGGCCAACAAATAGAAGTATCTGAGGCCATCCAATGGTGTAGCACCCATATCAAGAGATGGGACCCACCTGAAAGCCACCCAGAGAAAGCACAAACCATTTGTAGGACTTGTAGGCTGACCCCCCCCCCCCCCCCTATTCAACCGACCTGGTCTTTCCTCCAAACTCGGACAACTTCCACGTGTTGGCTCCTCCTGGCTTGAAGAAGTTAGTGGTGACTGATTCACGCGCTTTTGGTGGCGGGAGTCGACCCTTCTCGAAGCTATAAATAGGACCCCTCACCCCTCACTTCAACACACACCACTTGAGAATTCACTCTCTTGTATACATTAGTTCTCCAAGTCCTTAGTGGAGGTTTGGTTGTAGAGAGGAGCCTCTAGTCCCAAGTCCAAATTGGGAAAGGTATGGCTCATGTATCTTCTTTTGTATTTGTGACTTTGTCCTTTATAATAATAGTACTATTAGTCTCTCTTTATTCATATACTTGGGCAAAGGGTTTCTTGATTGATTGTGGAATCCATGTATGTGCTAGGTGCAGATGTTTTTATGTTCTTGAAATAATGCAATTATCATGTTATCATAAACATCATACACCACCACTATAGTCTAATTAGATAATAATATGATTATGTTAATATGAATATGTTAGTGCTTGGATCAAACATTGGTTCAATGATGTTTAGGTTAGTCGTTGCCTTAGGATGTCATGATTCTTAAGGTATTTACTTAGTATGATAGCATGGTGCTAGGATAGTGAGTAACGTTGGATGTATTGTAGACCCACAGATTGAAGAGGTAGGCAGTAGGTGGTGACAGCCCTATCTGTCCTTTGTAATCCTCCGCGTTTGGCTATGTCACAGGCTTTTGGCGGGAGTCACCTAGTATTGCTAGGTGTAAACCCGTGCCCGAAATGTTGGACCACTAAGCCCTAGTATTCACCATTAGCATAGTCATGTGTACTTCATTAAGATATGTATATGAGTAATTAGAGCATAGTGGGAGTAGCTCCATCTCGTAGTCTAACTTTCGCTAGGACAACGTTACCCTTAGAGTAGATTGCTTAGGTGTGTGTCACACTACCCCTATTATCAACTTACCCCTATCTTGATAATTGATTAGTTCCCATAGCTTGATAATTAGAGTAGTGTATACTTTACTCCATTGCCTTCCTTTGGGATAAATACGATACCCTTGGGAATACTCTTGGGTGAAATGCTACGCGATAGTTTCCGTTTGCTTGCGGACCTCATCTCTTTCGAGAAATCATCTGTGACATAAGAAACGTCAACACTGCCCTGCCCAAGGACTTCACATGCTATTATATACGTGAAACAAGGATCTACTGATAGTGAACATTTACTTACTGCATATTAAAGTCAAGTTTTATGTCCCATCGTGTAGACTTTCATGTTCTTAGGTGACACGGTTAAGTCTTGCCGATCCTTGTGCTAACGGTTGCATTTATATAAGTTTTGCAGGTATATAGCTATGACGGGTTCCTAGGCTTTGCCCTATTCGGGGTATATAGCCAAATGGAAGCCCTGGACGCTCAGCTATCTTCTGTGATGCTAGAGTGGAGTATCCGCAGGCTATATTTGACCACTACTGCTGTAGTGTAGGTCCCAGAGAGTATTATGAATACTTCCGCTGATGTAAGCACTTTTGTGTAAAACTTTGAAAATAATATAAGTTACTCACTTATGTTATGAGTTCCTTGTGTGTTGTGCTTTTGGGTGTCGCATCGCACGACACCATCCAATGTTATTCCTAGTTTGTCCGGACCCTAGTCCTCACAGGGGCCGCTGGACGAGCCTATAGAAGTAGAGGATGAGCAAGGAGCCTAGATGTCCTCCCTAACAAGGCGAGCGGCAGTGCTCTGCCTCATGGCTGCAGAGGGAGGAAGAAGAGCAGGAGGCATTTGTGGTTGCAACCTACTATGCTTAAGATCTTTGACAATTGTCACCCTTGAGAGTACCTCAATGATCTTCATGATGTGTGGAGCATAGCCACATGATTTGTTAGGGGTGTGAGAGATGTTGTGCATGTCATTGTACATGTAGTCAAAGATGTCAAACATTTCTTCCTCACTTAATACTTTCATTAGGTTCCTCAAAAGCCCTTGGATGCTTCTCACATCACCATCCTCACTACTACAAAAAGCATTTTTACAAGCGCCTCAAATTTTTCAAACACAGGCGGTCCTTAAAAATATGCGACTGTGATGATGAATGATATAATAACCGTCTGTGATGAAAGAACAACACATGCGAATTTTAAAAAACAACCGCCTGGGTAAATACTCGATCTTCTCAGGCGGTTATTACTTAAGAACCGCATGCAATAAAATAACATCACATGCGGATTTTAAGAAACAACCGCCTGGGTAAATACATGATCTTTTCAGGCGGTTATAAATTAAGAACCGCCTGTAATGTAATGAACTTCACTGACGGTTCTTAATTAACAACGGCCAGAGAAGATCATGTATTTTCACTGGCGGTCATTGTGTAAGAACCGTATGTAGTTGTTCAATTATCACAAGCTGTTTTCATTGAAGAACCGCCTAGGGAAAGTCATTGTTTCCACTTATTTTGTGTTTCCGGAAACACCAGAGTGCCCAAGATCGTGAGCGTCCGTTGCAGGGATAAACAAATGCAATGACATTGCAATTAAGTGATTTAATTGGAATACAAGGATAAACAAGCGCAAATGACATTGCAATTCAGAGGTAATTCACAACTCGATGAATTCCATAGATCATACATTGCGTGCCCTCTAAACTAAATTCGAATTTAAACTCTATGAAGATCAACAATTCAGAGGTAATTCACAACTCGATGAAGCTCCCATCGATCAATCTAAATTGTACCGTCCTGCTTGCTCCCGAATACAACTCTTATATTCTGTTGGATCCTGAAAATATTGACATTATTTAAATCAACAAATGTCGAAGGAGGAATGAATAACCTACATTGGTCACTATGTCGGAGTGTCATCTGACCTTGATAAGTAGATTATAGCAATGATTTTCAACATCGGTCACATTTGGCTGATGCAGCAAACATTGAACTTCAAGTAGTATAGTTTTGATTGTAAAACCACTGCACCACCCCTACGAAATATAATTTAAGCAATATAAGAAACCAGTTCAAATAAGTTCAACAACAATTAAGTATTAATTACATGATCAAAATAGGTCTATCTTAAAGTATCTTGATCAAGAATCCTGATGCAGAGTGCTCCAGAACGATGGAAATTTGGGTGGAAGAACCCACTTGGAAAGGCGCATCTTGGGGGCACCAAGGGATAATCCTCAGAGAAGGAGATTGTCAGGGGGTAGTAACCATCTTCTCATTCAGTCTGCAAAAGAAATTTATTAATAGGAGGACGATGGTTAAACTCATATTGTGCTTGTTCTTCATGACTTACCCCTTCTTTACCGGGGACGATGCACTGCCACTTCAATAAATCTCCCGATTCAGGCTTCGCAGAGAAACCCTACGCAGAGAAATTGAAAATATCAAAAACAAATAAGACAAAAAAACAAACTACAGTTAAGTTCATCAGTCCATTATAGATACATATGTATATACAACCATGCGACCAGTGTTCCATATGTACATACATGTGGATGGTTCTTGCGCCACGCCAGGCGCTCCTCCTTCAATCGGCTACACGCCCGAGACATCAATATCTAAAAGACCAAACTTCCAAATTATTGAGTCCAAATGCATATGTACACAAATGCAAAAGGACACAATCCATATACCAACACACAAAACTGGCAGCTTATGAAAATATACAAAGAAAAAGGTAGCATGCAATGCATAGTAAGGAAACTATGAGAATTTACTTAGGTACCTCGTGGAGCGATGTGGGAGTGGGCAGAGGCGTGCCTCCATGGGGTCTTTTTATAGGCGTCAGTTTTTCATAGGCGGTTTTTAAATTTTTCACAGGCAGTTGGTACTTAATAACCGTCTGAGAAGATGTTTATCTCAGGCAGGTTTTACTTACCAACCGCCTCTGATGCTACTAAGCTCCTGTCAAGCTAATCCCAGCACAGCAAGCTATTGTAGACGCAAGTAACACCCGTGGCTCATCATTTGTATTGTTGAAAGCATCAATTTGAAGCCTGACAATCCTTGGAGGCATTCTCCCATCCATTTTAATGATTTTGTTCCCTCTTGTCCATTTGAAAACTTAGGAAGATTCTCCTTTCTAAGTTTTAATGCCTAAATATATTGACTAAAAATCAGTACCCACTTTCTTAGTGCTTCACACAAGCGAGTAAGCGAACAACTTCAATCACAAATCTTGTTTTTACACATTCATAGGGATTCAACCTTAATCTTTTAAGCATAGATTTATCAAACAAGTGAAGCTTCCTTATCACACATGTTAATGGCAGTTATAAGTGAAGGATGTGTCGCAGCTAACGAAATCTGAATCAGACTGAAGATAAAGAGATCTTGCATATGAGTGGCAATGTCTAGGTTAAACAGCGTGAAGGCTGTCATCATAGCTTCATGATGTCTAACCTAGACATTGTCACTCATATGCAGCATCTCTTTGTCTTCAGTCCCATTGAGATTTCGTTAGCTTCGACACACCCTTCACTTGTAACTGCCATTAACATGTCTGATGAAGAAGCTTCAATTATTGATAAATCTATGCTTGAAAGATTAAGGTCAAATTCCTATGAAAATGGTAAAAACAAGATTTGTGATTGAAGTTGTATGTTTTGTCGCTTGTGTAAAGCACTGAGAGAGATGATATTGATTTGTAGTCAATATATTCAGCCATTAGAACTGATAAAGTAGCATCTTCGTAAGTTATCAAAATTCATAGAAGAGAAAGAAATCTTGCAAGGCTTGTTTGGGTGTACTCCTATCCAAACAAGCCCTCAAATGGACGGGAAGTATCGTCAGACATCAATTGAAGCTTTTAACAATCCAAATGATGAGTCTTGGGTGTTACTTGCATCTACAAGAGCTTGCTTTGAAGGGATTAGCTTGACAGGAGCTCGAAACAGAAGCTGAATTTAATAATGTTCGAAACATGCTTTCTAAAGCTGAAATAGAACATTGTTCTAAGTTGATTTCAGAAGATACAAATATATACAATATATATCATCTCGCATTGCTATATACATTTTTTCTAGCATTGACATCTTCTCGCATATAGTGTTTCAAATTTTTTTTAATGCTTCTCTCTACGCGCTTGATGTTTTCTGGTTCGGTGAAAAGGTACATCTCTTCATACTGATTATATTCCTCTTCATTATCTCTCACATTCTCAACCCCGACAATATTTTGCTTTCCAGAAACAACTACGTGCATCTTCTTAGTTTCTAGATCTTTATCATAAAAAATTTGTGCAACATTATCGGCGAGAACCCACAGGTCATCTTTATAACCCACTTTATTCAAGTATACCAGTGTCAGCCCGTAATTGTCCACTTTCACACCATCAGGATGTTTGACCCATTGGCACTTAAATACGGGTGTTACCATTCTTTCGCCATAATCGAGTTCCCATATTTCATCTATGAACCCGAGGTATGTGGTCTTCTGCCCTTGTGAATCATAAGCCTCAATACGAACACCACTATTTTGTGCAACACTCTTACCATCTTTTTCTTTAGTGTAAAATGTGTAACCATTGATGTCATATGCTTGCGACGATGACACCAAAGCAGATGGGCCAGAAGCTAACTTCTTCATTGTTGCCTCTTCTATAGTGTTTCCGTATGGTATATTTTTGTCCATTAACCATTCAGTGAAACATCTTTTGTGCTCTTTCATGATCCAATCCTCTGTGAGCTATTGGTTTTTATCACGAAGCTCAATTTGGTATTCCTCGATGTACGACTCAGCTATTGCGAGCTGTTGTAGTACACCAAAATGTGCATGGTGTACATTCTTGTAATCTTGAACAATAAAAGTTTTCTTTCCCACTCTGCCTCTCCCACGTAGTCTACCCTCATTTACCGGTATAGGCACACCTATCGATTTTCCATCTTTGATGTAATCAGCGCAACCCTCAATCACTTCTTCAGTGGTGTATCCTTCCATAATTGAACCATCTGGGTGAGCACGGTTCTGCACATAACCTTTTAATACTCATAAATATCTCTCCAACGAAAATATATGATGCAAATATAGTGGCCCCAATGCTTTTATCTGATCAAGAAGATGTATGATTAGGTGTACTTGCATATCGAAAAAGGATGATGGGAAACACATCTCAAGCTTGCACATTGTCTCGATGATATATGTTTTCAGATAGTATAAATCTTCACGTGCTATCGCCTTTTGCGATACTGCATTGAAGAAGTAACTCAAACGTGTGATGACAACTTTTATATGCTCAGGTTTGATGACTCTTATTGTGATGGCAAGGAAAACTGTCATCATCATGTGACAGTCGTGAGAATTATAACCGAATAAAGACAAGTCTTTCATCGAGACTAGTTTGCCGATATTGGATGAGAAACTCGTGGACACTTTGATCCCACGCAAGCATTCGCAAATTACTTTTTTCTCTTCTAGCGTCAAGTTGTAGCTGGCTGGGGGAAGGCCTTAAGAGCTAGTGTATTTCTCACGACACAGTTGAACACCTTGAAGAAAGGTAGGGTGTTCTTTGTGGATTGTGACTCAACAGTGTAGTTCTTGTCATACATGAAGTACAACTCATTTTTGTATAGAGGCTTAAGGTTGTGTACAATCAGCTCATGTCCAAGTTGTCCTGCAAGCCAAGTATAGGTGCAAACTCACCGTAAAGCACTGAGTACTTAACCCCATCTATCATCTAGGTGATCTGTCTAGCAACCTCTATGGAGAAGTAGGTTGTGGTGTGGAATTGGCATGTGATCTTCGTGTTCCAAGGGTACTCTGTAGCCATCAAATCCCTTTTCCATGTTATTCTACTACTAAGATGATGACATTGAAAGCTTGGTGATTCTTGCTAGCCATGTTATCCCAATCAATCAACTAAACGTCTACCACAGGCTTCTTCATCCTCAAGCAAACAAGCCGGTAGTAATCGCAACGAAAGTTGCTCCAAAAGTGAGAATCAGATGTCTTCTTGGCTGCTAAGTATACATTTCTATCTCTAAAGTTCCTTGCTTTGTCAATACCCTAGCATTTAAATACTTCAGTTGACTAGCACCTGTTGGGGCCATGCAAGGCATGAGTCATCTCAAGAGTTCAAGGTGGACGCTCCCTAGCACTCCCATCGAGGCCAAGAGCTCTAGACCGAGAGGTGGGTGCTTTTCCCTCCGGTTTGGAAGGCCCTACAGCGGGAGCCTTGCCCTTTCTTGCATCACTCATCGGCCTCTTGCTAACAACATTTCTCTTCGAGGCCAGAGGCAAAGGTTGCTTGACTAATGCGTCATAATCTTCTCACTTATTAGTTATTGTCTCCTTTGTTGCTGCTTCATGGGCAACTACTGCTTGAGCCCGAGTCGCCTTGCAATACACCTCTTCGCGGGCCACCTTGGTGGCAAGATATGCAGGAGGAGCATCATCGTCACCGTGGTGACTCGACATGGTCCTAATATGAGATAGGATACAAATGAGACAATGAATGAAGGTTATTGCGATAGAGGTGTGACAAAGTATAGAAGCTAGGGGTTAAAGCTATGACTTGTCCGTTTAAGGCCGGACTTGTTCGCACTTGTTAGTAAAACAATCAACCAATCAAGCAATGGCCATAATCCACCAAGACACGATAAATTAAAATAATTTGATAGATAATTAAAGGAGGTATGTTTTTGCAGGCACGCATATTTTGAAGAACCTAAACTACTAGTAATCATTTGTGCAACATATCAAGCCACACGTCAACAATCTCATATATTTACCTCATTCCTAAGTTCGCAAAATAATTTTTTGTCTAATGGCTTAGTGAAAATGTCATCTAGTTGTTTTTCAGTTCTGACACAAGAAACGACTATATCCCCCTTTATTGAATGGTCTCTCAAGAAGTGGTGCCAGCTGTCTTTGTGTTTGGTTCTAGAATGTTCAACGGGGTTTTGGACAATTTTAATGGCACTCTCATTCTCGCATAGGAGTAGAATATGCTTCATATTTAGACCATAGTCCTTTAGAGTTTGTTGTGTCCAAAGAAGTTGTGCACAACAACTTCCGGCTGTGACATACTCCGCTTCATTTCTGGTTAGGGCAATAGAGTTTTGTTTCTTAGATGACCATGAAATTAGGGACCTACCCAAGAATTCGCAAGTACCATAGGTACTCTCGCTCTCTACCTTACACCTGACATAATTTGCATCGGAATCTCTGATGAGATTAAACTTTGGCCATTTAGGATACCATAGCCCAAGGTTTGTTGTATGAACTAAATATCATAAGATTCTATTAAAGTCTCCCGCTTGATCATTGCCACCATCTTGATTTTCATCATCTTTATCTTGATGGTTATGATCTTGGGAATCTTGTGCTTGATATTGTGTGGGAGGCACCGATTGTGATGGAGTTGGATCACATGGACCTTGATTTTCTTGAGGTCCATCATCTCCATGTGCCATCCTCCCTAATGCTAAGCATGACGCCTCTTTTTTCATCTAGCACACATTGACCAACTTGCTCCACGTGGGAACCATTAGTTTCATCAAACACCACGTCACGTGTGATTTCAACACAACTGGAGGTTTTATTAAAGACACTATAGGCGTAGGTGTTTGAGTCATAGCCAAGTAAGAAACCTTCATCAAATTTCCAAGAGAACATCAAAGTCCTAGGCTTCTTGTTGAGAATATAATACTTGCTACCGAGAACTCAAAAGTATGTGATATTGGGTTTCTTACAGGTAAGAAGCTCATATGGATTTTTCTTCAATAGACAGTGGAGGTAGAGGCAGTTTGTGACATGGCAAGTGGTGTTGACCGCTTCCGCCCAAAACCGGTTTGAAGTCTTGTACTCATCAAGCATGGTCCTCGCTATCTCAATGAGTGTGCAGTTCTTCCTTTCGGCCACCCAATCCTGTTCTGGTGAGTAAGGTGCCGAAAACTAATGCTTGATGCCCTCCTCGTCCATGTGATATTGTACTTGGTTGTTCTTGAACTGGTGCCTTTGTCAGTCCTTATCTTCTTGGTTCTTTGGGAGAACTCATTTTGAGCCCTCCTCAAGAATCTCTTGAGGGCACCTTGATTTTCACCTTTATCGTGCAAGAAAATTATCCAAGTGGAGCGAGAAAATTCATCAACAATTACTAAGCCATATTTGTTACCGATAATGCTTATATAAGCAATGTGACCGAAGAGGTCCATGTGAAGCATTTTCAAAGCTCTTGTTGTCGTCATCACCTTCTTTGCGGGGTGTGTTACTCAAATTTGCTTCCCAGCTTGGCATGCGCTACAAGGCTTAACTTTCTCAAAGACAACATTCTTTAGTCCACGGATGTGATTTTCTTTTAGAAGTTTTTGTAAGTTCCTCATACCAACATGGGCTAGCCTTCTATGCCACAACCACCCCATGTTAGTCTTTGCTAACAAGCATGTGTCAAGTTGGGCTTTATCTGTGGTGAAGTCCACAAGATAAAGCTTTTGCTTCAACACAACCTTGAAGGCAATTGAGTTTGTTGTCACTTCTTCTAGAGGCAATCACACCATCATTAGTCAATAAAAAATTATCCCCTTCTCACATAATTGAGATATGGACAAGAGGTTATAATCTAGTGAATCAACATGTAATATATGAGAAAGGGAATGTTGAAAACAGATTGCAATTTCACCAATACCTAGCACTCCTTGGCTATTGTTGCCAAAGTAGATGCCTTCGTTTGGATTAACGTTCTCCTTATACTCAACGAACATCTTCCTCTCTCTAGTCATGTGATTGGTGCATCCATCATCGAGTGCCCATTTTGATCAACTGGAGGAGTACACCTACAAAACAAGTTAGCCTTTTGTTTTAGGTACCCAAACTAGGTTGGATCCTGTAAGGTTAGTCACAAGACATTTTTGCACCCACACACAAGATTTGGGCTTCTCGTTGAGTGTCCCAACAGCATACACAAATCCAAATTCGTTTCTCATAAGCACATAAGATGCATCAAATTCATGAAACATAGTCGACGTAGTACTTTTAGCATTTTCATATAAGGTTGGTGCATGGTTGTTGTTCTTAGATTGAAATGAGCCATCTTTGACAAAAGCATGACACACTTTGATATTCTTGAGGAGTCTAGCATTTTACCTTCCTCCCTTAGAATATCCAAGGCCATCCTTTACAAGGGGAGATCTTGAGACTGAATATGCATTATGTGCATATTTGGTCTTCTCCTTGTCAAAGACGTCACTCGTGTAAGTACGCTTTCTTTGTGCTTCTATAAGCTCATTTTTCAAATCTAAAACAAGAGTAGCACATTTGCAAGATTTAGTGTTTGACTCTATACTTGATGAGGATGAACTCTTTAAGGAGGAGGAGGAGGAGGAGGACGAGACTCTTGACTTGAGATTGTTGAATTGTGCTTCAAGGCTCTTGTGAGTTTTGGCCAAACCCACAAGTTCATCTTGGATTACAATATCCTCACACTTGAGAATAATACAAATCTCCTTGCTCTTGGCAAGTTAAAGTTCACTACTCCTCTCCCTCTCAAGCTCAAGTAGCTTCTCAAATTCAAGATTTTGTTGCGTCTATAAGACAAGCAACTCCTGTTGTTCATTGAGAAGCTCCTCCCTATGAAATAGTTCATTGGATAACATTTTCATTCTAGCAATAACACTATTATTTAAGCCTCTCAACATGAATTTAGTTTCGTTAGAACTATCAAAGTCATCTGATTAATGGAATGCAATGAAGAAGTTTCAGATTTAACCTTTTTCTTGCCTTCCTTGGCAATGAGGCAAGTGTTGCTTGAAGTCTTCCACTCTCTCTTATTAGGCAAGAGTGACTTCCTTGTGGTTGGCCTTTTGATGGCGATGGTTGCTACCTCTTCTACATCATCAGAAGAAGACTCATTGTTGGAGTACCACTCCTTGCTGATGTCGGCTTGACCGTGTGTCGCACGGGCAATTAATAATGAAATGCCCATACTCACCACAGTTGTAGCACTTCATTCTTGACTTGCTCTTCTCGTTGCCCTTGCTCTCGTAGTTGGCACTTCTTCCTCTTCTCATTGTTTCGTTGAATATCTTGATGAACAAGGCAATCTCTTCATCACCCATGTCGGTGCTCTCTTCATCACTATCTTCATCTTCACTTGATGTTTGCACTTATTTGCCCTTGGACTTGGTTGATGCTTTGAGAGTAATGTATTTCTTATGATGGAAGTTACTTTGGCAAGGTCTTTGACATGTCGGGCTTCCATCTCCATCATCGCATGATTGATGATCTTCCCTAGCACCTCATTCGGAGTCATCTTGTGGAAGTAAGGACCCTCCGGATCAAAGTGCATAGGGTGACTAGCGTGGCATTAATGCCCTTATCATCCTCCTCACCACTTCTGGGTATGTCCACTTCTTGCATCCATATTCCAAACTCTTATTGACAAGGGTCTTGAGCCGGCGTACATCTATTGTGTTGTTTCACCGTCTTCCATAGCGAATCTTTCGAGTTATCCTTCGATCATCTCAATCTTGGCCTCCTGCACAGATCAGTTGCCCTCAAGTGTGATCTTGAGAGTATCCCAAATCTTTTTAGTGAGCTCCAACTCATGCACTTCGTTGAACTCTTCCTGGATTAAGGATGAGTTGAGCACGGCCGCTGCTTTAGAATTGTGGAGAATTTGTTGCTCTTGCTCATAAGTGAGCTCTTCATCATCCACGGAGATATCTATTCATGTGCATACAATGCGTCAAAGACTAGGATTGCAAGAGATTAGATGCAATTTCATGTTATGCTTCGACATAGTGTAGTTAGTACCATCCAAGTGAGTTGGTTTGCCCAATGGAATAGGCAAGTAATTAGAATGTGAATTTAAATCATCATAGTTAAATGGATATTAAGAATAGTCTTATTGACTACTGTTTAGCTTCTTCTCCCTTTTTTGTCTCTTCCTCCTTTTGGCTTCATCTTCCTTAGAAACTCTGCAACTCGGATCACTTCTTCATCTTCGTCCGCACTCGGTACATTCAATGGAGGAAGTGGTGGTGGTGGTTGTTGCTGACTTGCGTCGGTCTTGGGTGGAGGTGGATTTGATCCTTGAACTCCCCTGGGGTCGATATTGTCGATCTTGGTGATTTTGGAGTGTCGCATCCCTTTTGATGTTTTCTCCCATCTTCTCTCCAAGCGGTTAAGCTTTTGCGGAGAGTTAGGTTCTCATACCAATTGAATGTTGCCTAGAGGGGGTAAATAGTCTAATAAAACAGGAAATCATTTAAGCAAGTGAGATTAAACTTCATTGAACGAACTAGTTCGATCTGAGGGCGGACTAGTCCGGACTAGGTACAAGAAATAGACAAACATGGTTGCATTTTGTAAACTGACTAGTACAAACTTATTGAATCACATTCCTCTTCGTCAAGAGGTTTATCCTGGTTGGAGCAAACAAGGCCCTACGTCTAGCGGGAGTCTTCTTTGATATTTGTTAGCTCAAAAGGTGAGAGAACAATTTACAAGCGGTCCTTGCTCGAGTGTATGAACCATAAGAATGAAAGAACATCTCAGAAAGTAATGCGTAAACATAAGCGCACAGGGCATAAAAAGGTAAATCACAAACGCGAGTGCGTCAAAGGAAAAAGGTTGCAAAAGCACCAAAGGGAAAAATGTGAAAGTAAATGTGTAAGGTAATGTGGAAAGTAAAATGCATATAGTAACCGCGAATATGGAGTGAATTCGCACGCCACGCTGAAGGCCTTGGGGGTCCTTTTATAGGGTTGCGATACAGCCCTATCTATCTGACATTCCTTATAGTGGGGCCAGTTTTACAGTGTTCATTCTATGTATCTAGTCTGCCGAAAGCTTCGCTCTTGGCTACTTCGTGACCTCCAAGGCACTGTCTTTGGGGTGAAGTTACGACGTCGGATGGGACGAATGTCAAACTTATCCTCCAATAGGTCACATCGCAGTGCTCCCCCTGCCGAAGTTACCGTGACCAACATCTATCATAAATGCCCCTAAGTACCCGCCTCTACCAGGCTCGAGGCCAGGAGGAATCGTCTGCTCGACCTCTCAGTCAGGACTTGGGCGCTTAAATAGCCCAACCTCGCGCGTCCGTGGTGTTGGTGGCAGGTCACTTCTCGATCTGAGAGTAGTTTCAGTCCGTAGTCACGTAGTGGTCGAGTACTGTCGGGTCCCGTATATTTGTTATTCCGAGTACAAAACTCCGTCACGACTTCGGTGCCCGAAGCTCACGTCAGCGGAGGCGTCGCCAGCCGGAACCAAAGAAAATGAGGTAAGTTTTTTAATTGTTAATAAGTAATTTTTATCTGTAATTGTTAATCCATCATTCTAGGGATTATGTTAATTGTAAAATAATCAAACAAAAAAATTACAATTAATTAACCCATAGAATTAATGTTTAATGTTTAATTACAAGGTTAGTGGTTAATGTCAATACATAGCTGCCAATTACCCGATGTCTGAAATTTTCTCAAATTTCGGGCACCTAACAAATAGATAGATCATTGTTCATGTTAATTCCTAAAAGTACATAAAACTACCATATGAAAAAATATTTAAGTCAAAACAGTATATTCAGTGACTAGTGACTATATACGGTGTATGAAATGCTTAACAGAAGTAACTAGAGCAAACCAAGCATAAAAACAACAGAAATAACTAAAGCAAACCAAGCGTAACCACATCTTTTGCCAGACATCTTTCTATCCCTTGCGTTGTTTTCAAGATTTTTTTTTTCAAAAATAGTATTGTTTTAATTGAAATTTATAAAATGGGGTGCTCGTGACAAAAATAAGTGTCTCTCGCCCCTCTTAATGGTGAGACTAGATAAAATAAAGTTTATGTTAGCCCGGTGGAGCCCAAAATGTAAATTTTACTGTGTTCTCGCCCTGCCATGGGTCAAGATCTGGCCAGAGGGCTAAAATAAAAGTTATTTCGACTCGTAGTTGTCGAAATGCAATTTTCCTTAAGTTCTAGCCAACACCACGCAAGATCTACATTGTATTAAAAAAATGTAATATATTTATCCTTAGTGTAATGGTTAGGACATTCAACTTCAATCTAGGAGACTAGCTTCAAATCCCAGTATCACAAACTTTTTTTGATAGATTTTGTAGACATTTTCGTGCATTTGACTATTTCAAATTTTCAATTTATGTTTGAAAATTAAGATTTGTAAATTTTAATATAAATTTGATAAAATCTGAAATATGAATTTGAATTTAATTTCAAACGTCAAATGTGGTCCGTTTTCAAACTCAATCCAAATTTCAAATCTAATGTTTCAAGTTTAAAATCATCTCTCAATTTCATATTGAATTTGATTTTTCATAAAATTCGAATTGAAAATTGAATTTATTTTAATCTTCAAATTTGAAATTGTCTTTGAATTTGAAAATAACAAACTTGATAAAATTCATATTCAAATTCAAGTTTGAAATTTCAGAATTCCACGTTTGATGAAATCTCATATTCAATTTCATGTTTTAAATTAACTTCAAAATAAAATTAGCTTCCAACTTTCAGATTTCACAAATTTATCAATCGTAATTTCAAACCTAAATAGAATTAAAATGAAAGAAATTTGAAATACAGAAATGAACAGAAAGAATGTCTATAATATCTGTCAAAAACTTGGTGGTATTCGGATTTGTATCTAGGTTTCTTAGGTTTAAGATGAATATGCTAGCCACTACACTAAAGATACATTTGTTGTGTTCCTTTTATTTTATGTTTAATAAAACATATAATTCACCCGGTGGGGGACCAGAACTTAAGGAAAATACCTTTGTTTTAGCGCCCCGCCCCAGCCAGATCTCACTCGTTGGGGCGGGAACATTAAAAAATTACATTCCACCCCCTGCCCCCACGGGGGGCAAAATAACCTTCATTTTTAGTTCCCTGCTAGATCTCGACCCACCGCAGGCTAGATTTAGTCTTGACCGATGATGGGTCGAGAGACACCTATTTTTGCGCCATTGTTTCAAATGAGCACACATTTTGTAGATTTCATTAAAATAATACTATTTTTTTTAAAAAATCGTGTTTTCAACACCTTAGAAGCTGTTCGGATAAGTCGTTTGTCATGGTAGCGGGTCAAATTGTAGGAGGTCTACACCGTGCAGAAAATCAATGTTTAGCATTTTTTATTTAGGCAATAACATAGAATAAAAATTATTATCATTTTTTGAAACAAAAAGAAACAGCAGGGTGAGCTCGACTGTTATATGTATTACATAAGGAAATGAGTACATGAAGCTTGAGCTCTTTCTGATCACACTAAAGGAAACACGATCATTTGTGACGGCTGGATTTATTTGCAACGGCCAGCCGTCGCAAACAGCTTAAATTGCGACGGCCCGCCTCTAGCCGTCGCAAATAACATGGCCGTCGCGAATAAGGCCTTATTTGCGACGGCTGTCGGGCTGGCCGTCGCAAATATGTTCTTATTTGCGACGGCCAACCCTAGGGCCGTCGCAATTTACGAAGCCATCGTAAATAATGTCTTATTTGCGACGGGCAGTACAAGGCCATCGCAAATAGGCTTTAATTGCGACGGCCCTAAGGTAAGGTCGTCGCAATTAAGTCTGTCGTCGCAAATTAGGTCTAATATTGGGACCCTCCGGCCCCGACTCTTCATTCACCATTCCCTCCACTGCCGCCGCCTGCCGCGCGCCGTCGCCTTGCCGTGCCCCCGGCTCCTCCTCCGGCCCGCCGCACCCCCGCCGCTCCCGACCCCGCCGCCGGCCTGCCCCCGCGCAACGACTCCGCGCCTCCGTGTGCCTTCGTACCCCAGCCACTGCCCAGCCCCGCCGCCCCTGCACCGCCGCTGCCGGCCCGCCCCCAGCCCCTGCGCTCCCGCTGCCGGCTCGCCCCCTGCCCCGCCGCCCCTGCGCCACCGCCGCCAGCAGGTAAGCCCCGGCCCCGCCCCTGCATTTTTGTAGAAATTCAGTCAAGTGTTGTGTCATTTTTGAACATGGTGACCTCATGGAAGAAATCATAGTGGAGTTTCTCTCAGGGTTGTAGTTTCATGTGGGCCTAACCAAGTTAAAGTTGTGATTTCCTCAAACTTTTTAGGAGATTAAGCTAAAGATGTGATTTTAATCCTTGTATGATAGGATAGGAAATATGATTAATGTGCCCTTATTTACACTGGATAGCTTAAGTATACAAGGCTAAATCTTCGGTGCAGATGTGTCTCGACTAACAAAGTGGATTTATCGTATAAGACTGTGTTTAGTAAATTAGAGAAATGGAAATATTTTTGTGTTATCCAAATTTCATAATGTTAATCAATTACCAGGATCTGTTAGTTGATAATCTGCAGCATATTAATAATACTATGCAAATATACGACATTATAAAATTTTTTTTTGTTCAAATTGAATGGAAAAAAGTTGTCCTAAAAGTCCTTTATTTATTAAAACTTGAGTACTATTCAGATGAAAATGAGATGAGCGAAATTTCCCTTTCGGCTAGAGTCATAAAATGGCATCTGGTATCGTAATACAAAAATGGCTATTTGCTTTCCAACCCCGCAATTTGGGCTATCTGCTTTCCCACTTCAATCCCTGCCCAGCGCCTATGTACACAACAGGACACTGCAATTCAACAGCCCGATAGCACCGATGTCACCCAGTGCTTCCATCCTTGGATCGATCCCGATCTCTTCGTCCACCACAAGCAGCGGATCAGCTCCCCAGGCACGGCGCTCGCGTGGTCCGTTCCGGAATCGACCCCGCCGCCGCCTCCCCCCACCCCTGATGCCTCCGCGATTCCTCCGCAGATCTGTCCGCGCCTCTTCCTACGTCGCGCGGGATCGCTCCACCCCCCACCCCCCCCCCCTCCAGCAAGGAACAGATGCCTACCCCCCGAGGCGAGGTGGGATTCCCGCGCCTAGTGCCCCAGCGTGCGGAGGCGAGCGCCTCCCAGCGCCTTTCTGAACGCTGCTCAAGTAAAAGATGGTTCAACACTTTACAAGTAAAAATTTAAAAAATTAAATGTAATCCTGCATGGACACTAACCAGTTTAAAGGCCCGCCCTAGCGGCACCGCGGTGCCCCCGCTCATACCGTCCCGCCCCTTCGCCCTCCGAGCCTGATTAGATTTGTATTACAGTTGTATTACACTTGTGATTTCATCCTTCTCCAGTCCGGTCTTGTATTACACTATTGATTTCACACTTGTCCATTGTGGCTAATATGTTTTTTGTTAAGATTTTGTATAAATGCATAATTATTCTTTATATGTTTTTTGTCTATAGCTTGGTCTGTCATTCTGAATTTCTAACCTATTTCGTGTATGTTTGGACTTTAGTGCATTCATATAATGTTTTTGAGTGACTACTTAATATATATAAATAAAGGGGTTTTGGGCCGGCTGAGACCAACCCAGAAGGACACGACACGTAATAAGTGTGGTCGTGCCGTGTAGACCATTGTAGTGGTAACGTATGCGTCAAGTCGACACGGAAGCGAACAGGTTGGTAAGGACGTCAATGACTCGCGATTGCGTGGACGGTAGACATGGATGTGGAATTGTCATCTAAGATCAACTTTCCTCTCACTCTTTCTCTAGTTCTTTCCTCCCTCTTAAATGACCTGAAAATGAAAATGAGCAACGTAACCTATAGAAATGTATTACCCGTTTTGGATCGGCACGTCTCACATGCCATCGGCATTTGAGACGTGCAGGTTTGGAATTGTCCCTTTTTGGACAGCCTCGGAGTGACCGAGGGGGCGTGGCTTGTGACGAGACGCAGGTCCGGATTTGGACGAGATTTCGATGGCGTAACCCTGTTGTTCTCTGCTGCACCATTTTTGGGCGTGCAGTGGAGAACAGCGGGGTTATGCTGCCGAAATTTCGTTCGAATCCGGATCACGCGTCTCGTCATGAGCACGCTTCGCTCGGTCACTCTTGGGTGGGTTTAGGATCTATCTGCCTATGTTGTAGGGCCGTGACATAACACAACAATACATTAACGACAATTTCTTTCGCGTTAAACTGCAGAGTCAAACATGGGTGAAGACCGCAGTTGGATGTATACTGGCTGGAAGAGCAGAACTGGTGGTCACTCCGATGAGTGGTTTATCAAGTTAGATCAATTTTTGGATCGATCATTTTCGTTGTCAATGGAAGATATGGTGCGGTGCCCATGTACAAAATGCAGGAACACCAAGTTTTTAAGAAGATTGGAGCTTTCGTTTCACTTATGTCGAAACGGTTTCACTCCACATTATGAAGTGTGGACCTTTCACGGCGAGACTAATTCTCGAGTCATAGCCGAAGTGGATGAGGATGATGATATAACAGAGGTTGATAGGATGGATGAGATGCTAGAAGCTCTTGAAGCGGAGGATCCTCAAATGAGGCAGATAAGTTCTTCGAGGAGCTAAAGAAATCACAAGAGCCGTTGCATGAACACACTGCTGTGACCGTACTTGCTTTCTTGACCAGATTTATGGCAATTAAGTCCAAGTACTTTTTTTTTCATCAACTGCTACAATGATCTCATGAAATTGATATGCGATATCCTTCCACAACCTCACAAAGCGCCACCAGAAATGTATCAGTCAAAGATCAAGATATCTGGTCTCGGTATGAAGTATGAGAAAATTGATGTGTGCCCAAACAACTGCATGCTATTCTGGAAAGAGCACGCCAATGAGAAGAGGTGCTTGAAATGTGGTAAATCGAGGTATGTCGAAGTTGTTAATGACGATGGCGATAATGTGATGACAGATGTCGCACATAAGCAGCTTCGTTACTTGCCTGTGACACCTCGGTTGAAGCGGATGTTTCTCTCAAAAAGAACCGCAAGACACATGAGATGGCACAAAGAAGGTAAACGGGAGAACAAAGAATTCTTGACGCATCCATCCGATGTGATGCATGGAAGGCGCTAGACCGTTTCGATCCAGACTTCTATCGTGATGCGAGGAATGTTCGCATCGGATTAGCGATAGACGGATTCTCACTGTTCAGTACGAACACCACACCATACTCATGTTGGCCTGTCTTTGTCATTCCGTACAACCTGCCACCTACTTTTTGTACGAAGAACGAGTTCATGTTTCTCAGCCTCATTGTACCTGGACCTGATCATCCCGGGTCACGTCTCAACGTGATGTTAAAACCGCTGATCGAAGAATTGGAAGTCTTGTGGACAGGAGTCGAAGCGTACGATAGTTACAAGAAGCAGAAATTCAACCTTCGAGCTGCTTATTTGTGGTTCGTCCATGATTTGCCGGCATACGGCATGTTTTCCGGATGAAGCACTCACGTTCGTCTGACGTGTCCGATATGTGCTTCAGACACGGATTGCTTTCGACTAACTCATGGAGGCAAAATATCTTACTTCGATTGTCACAGACGTTGGCTGCCCTCGAATAATATATTTAGGCAGCAGAGGCATGTCTTTCGAAAGAACACTGTTGTTACTAAAGGATCACCGAAGCGTCTCAACGTGTCAGAAATTTCTGATATGTTTGACAAATTGGTGCCTGATGAAGGTCGTCCTGGATATTTCGTAGGTTATGGAGAGGAGCACAATTGGACTCACATATGTGGACTTTGGGAGCCACCATATGTGAAGTCGTTGATTCTAATGCACAACATTGATGTCATGCATCAGGAGCGTAATATGAGCGAAAGTATCATAAGCACTTGCATGGATATGCCTGGCAAAACGAAAGACAATTATAAAGCTAGACTAGATTTGGCAGACATTTGTCACCGTCCAACTCTTGAAATCTCTGAAAGTGGTGGAAAGCCACGTGCTTCTTTCTGTCCTCGATCGAAAGAAAAGAAAGAAGTTATGAAATGGATGAAAACTTTGAAATTCCCAGATGGTTACACAGCTAGCCTGAAACGAGCTGTACATGTTAATACAGGAAACCTCACTGGGTTGAAGAGTCATAATTATCACATTATAATGGAAAGACTCCTACCTGTTATGTTCCGAGGCTATCTAGATGATGCGGTGTGGAAGGTTTTAGCCGAGCTCAGCTATTTCTATAGACAGCTTTGTGCTAAAGAAATCAAGATCGGGATGATGGATAAGTTAGAAAAGGAGATACCCATACTTTTATGTAAGGTGGAAATTTTTTTTTCCACCGGGTTTCTTCAATTCAATGAAACGTCTGCTTATCAATCTTCCATTTGAAGCTAAAGTTGGCGGTCCTGTGCAATATAGGTGGATGTATCACATTGAAAGAGCGCTACGATATCTGAAACCAATGGTTGGCAACAGGGCAAGGGTGGAAGGGTGCATCGCTGAAGCATATGCTCTTAAGGAAGTAGGATACTTTTCAAGTGTCTACTTTGCAGAAGAAAACAATATCAATACTTTGGCGATGCGGTACAATGTGGATGAAACACCCCCTCTAAGCGACCTTTCCATTTTTCAAACGAGAGGCGCCACCGTTGGTAGCTACACGACCTACGTGTTATCCAAACATGAAAGGACTGTTGCTTTACTCTACATGTACGCAGATATAGAAGGCATGCAAGAATACTTCGAGTAAGTGTTTCTCCTACGTTTATGCTAATCGATATATTTTGCAACACATGTACTCTAAAAGATGTTTTTTCATGTTCAGCGAGTTCCACACACAATATTGGCCACATAGGCATCAACCTACGGCCAAACAAGTAGAAGTGATGCGAAAGGAAGGAATAAATGGGGGGCCGAGTTTTCTATCTTGGTTTCGAGAATATGTAATATTCTCTCGTCTTCTATGTATTATAAATTACTATTATTAAAGAAGTATTATTTTAACTCACGATCATTTATGATAGTGTCGGACTCACAATGTCCATGAAGATTTGCGGCAGCTATCTTATGGATTGGTGAATGTTAGAAGCTATGGTCGATATGATGTAAATGGCTTCCAATTCCGTACAACTCATTTTGAAGCTCATCGTCCTCTCGCGGCAATATCAAATTCCGGTGTTGTGATGAGAGCAATGGACACTCAAGGGAATTTAACCGATTATTATAGGTTCATTAACAAAATCCTTGAATTTACTTTTACCGGAAATAAGACCCTTCGAGTTGTCTTCTTTGACTGTGACTGGTTTGATCGTACTCATGGAACTCGAGAAAACCAATTTGGAATGGTGGAAGTGAAACATAAGGACCGACTATGAGGTTACGATACATTTGTTCTTGCGCATCAAGTATTATCTACCTTATCCATGCACGAAGCTCAGTGCTTGGTGGGTGGTATATAAGGTGAATCCTCGTGAGTGGCTATATACTCCTGGGGATGATGGTTACCATGATAGCGAAGACATTGAAGAAGTGTACCAAGAAGAAGAGTTGCCAGACACTTTTATCGTCGAGCTTGGTGCAGGACTCGATCAATTAGTTGGAGATGTTGAAGACGTTGAAGATGTAAAGGCAGATGATACGCGAAAACGAAAATTAGAACAGGCCACGGTGGAAGATCGTTGGGCTGGTTTAAGGAGTAGGGCACAGACACATGACAATGATGTTGATGAATTTTGAAAGTGACTACAAGTAATGTTTTCTTGAAGATAGTAACATGAATTTTATATATTTTATTTGCATATTTACTAATTATCTAATTACAATAGGATGGCATCAAAGAAGGGTAAGAAGGTGCCGCCGACGAGGGGGTTCTACCCCTCTAGACCTGAGGACGCTTTCGTTGGTGCCTCGTCGACTGGCAGCAGACGCTCTCAGCTGCTGGGGTACATTCAGACCAGCTCTAGAGCTTCGTCACAGGTAAATGTCACACGTTTTTGACAAATTCTTTAAATTCAATTTCACATTAAACTTACTTATGAATCATTTGAATGTTGTAGTCCTCACCGGCTGACTCAGAGGCTGCGGCGCCTTCGGTGAGCAAGCCCTCGGCATGCCAGCCCTCGGCGTACCAGCCCTCAGCCAGCCAGCCCTCGGCGAGCCAGCCCTCGGCCAGCCAGCGCCCGACTGGCGATGAGTTTGTTCCTGAGGTCTTTGACTCGACTGGTGAGGAGCCGTCTGGGTCACCTGACGTGGCGCCCCAGCACACGCGAAGGACGAGGAGGACTCACTTTGTCAGTCCTCCCGCGGTCCCTTCACAGAGGATCGTGATTCGTCCAGTCGGAGACAGGTAATAAAAATTATAGTGTTCAATTTTAGTTTCTTTTGATTACTTATGTAATGAATGCATAAATATCTTGCAGGGTTTGGGACGACACGTCTTTCACCGGTGAGAGACACCACAGACCGGTGAACGGTGTCCTCGGGTCCATAGTGCGTTTGCACTATCCCGGGGTCATCGACGGGGTGCCTACTCTTTCGTGGGAGGACTACGCACGAGTCCATCACCAGGAGCACGACAACCTTCAGGAGGCCGTATGGGCCGATTTTATGGTAAGTATGTTAAAAAAGATTCTATGTTTCAACACTTAAACTCTTTTAGTGAACATCTCTTCAATATATTCTTTATCGCAGGCAAGATATACTTTAGAGGACCCAAACGACCATCGCAAGTTTGAGGATGCGAGGCGAGTGTTTCACTACAACGCTGCCAAGGCGCTTCGACAAGCTTTGTCGAACACCCGCGTTCAACTTGTTAATGAGCACTTGAAGGCGCACCAGCAGTATTTTTTTTGATAATTTCCTCGATGGTATTTTTAATGACTTCCAACTATGTGCAGGGCCCCGTGAGCTGGTTGCAGGGTCGGACCGATGCATTTCGTGCCCTTTGTCACTACTGGGCTAGAAATGAGTTTAAAGCTAAGTCTGAGAAGGCTCGAGACTGCAGAGGGGTCGAGGGGAAGAGCAGGCACGGGCAAGATAACCACTTGCGTTTAGCTAAACGCATGGTAAGTGTGTGTAACTTATGTTTATATATTAATAATATATTGTTCGTGCTAACACGTATTGACAGGAGCACGAGACGGGGGTGCCGCCCACCCCTGCTGAGGTCTGGAAGAGAGGTCACAGTGACCCTTCTCAGCCGACGGGTTGCAGTCAGGCTGCAGCTGAGCGGTTGGTAAGTTTAGAAATCATTCATAATAAATATAACTATATAGATTGTTGAACTTACACAGTTTTCTTGTTTTGCAGGCTAAGTACGGGGTGGAGGCCAGGAAGATACACAGCGAGGATTTTGATTGGGAACGTCAACCGATCGATCCTCAAGCCGCGTTTGCAACCGGTGGTGGAAAAGCACACGGAAGGTGAGTTTACAAGTCATTTTATCATTTTCAATTCAATGTACTCAAGATATTTCAATTTCATATTACTGACTCTCTTTTTTATAGGCTCGCCATATTCGACAGAGTCGTCGACTCGAGGGCGGGAAGATCTACGAGAGGCAGCTCCACGTAGGCTTCTTCGGTGGGCACGACTAGTCGTCTCACCTCGCAGAGGGACATTGAGATGCAGTCCCTCTTCAGGCGTCAGGAGGAGTCGGAACGCCAAAGGATCATGATGGAGGCCACGATCCAAAGCCAGGCAGCAGCGTTGGCGCAGATGCGGGAAGCAATGGAGGTAACAAAATAAAAACTAATGTTCTCATTAATTCAGCGTAAATGACTTACTAATAGATAGCATTTAATGTTTGCAATGACAGACCATGACTCGGGCGCAAGGTCTGGGAATCCAGCTACCGGTACTACCACCGGTCCTTCTTGGCGATCCTTCTTCACCGGGTCAGGTAAGTTTCTATGTAATCCTTCTTCTCCAGCGTAATTAGATTGAGATAGATGAAAGAGAGAGATAGTTAGATAGAAGAAAATGATTGAGATAGAAGAAAGAGAGAGATAGAAGAAAGAGAGACAGAAGAAAGAGTGAAAGATAGTTAGATAGAGTAAGAGGGGAATGAAGAGAGAGAGTAAGATGTAGATGGAGATAGAGAGAGGGGAAGATAGAGGGAGGGAGATGTAGATGGAGATAGAGGGAGGAAGATAGAGGGAAAAGGATAGCAATAGAGAGATAAAGTGAGAGAGAAAGACAGAGTGAGAGACAAAGAGAGAAATGAAAAGAGAGAGGAAGAGTGGGGGATCTAGATGAAGATAGAGGGAGAGGAAGGGAGGGAGAGAGATGTTGATGCATTTATATTCTAACTCTAAGTTTCATTAATTGCAGGGATCCGTGATGGCTGCACAAACGCCGCCGCCTTCGCTACCGCCACCTGGAATGAGGCGCGACGACGACGACTTCGACTTCGGAGATGGATCCGGAGGTCAGATGGGCGAGTGAGCCCTTTTATTTGCTTTGTTGATGACGATGTGAGATGTATCGGAATTTTTGTTTGTGATTGTGATGATGTTTGTGTACACTGTGATTGTGTGTATATACTGTGTTTATTGTATCTGTATCTGTACTCTGGCCATCGAGCCGGGTAGTATTTTCTGTTTTTAAAAAAAAATAAAAAACCTTATTTGCGACGGCTTTTTATACAGTACTGTAACATCCATATTTCATGTATATAAATTTTGCTCAAACCCTTGATCATAGTTGTATGCATTTTTGGGTGATTTTTGAAGTTCAAACGAGTAGCATCCGTTTAAGTTTGAATTTGATTTCAAATCAAAGAAAAGAAAGGAAAAAGAAAAAGAAAAAGAAATAAACCCCCTCCCTGGGCCGACTTCTCCCCTGGCCCAATTCCCATTCCTTCCCCCGCCAGCCCAACCGCGCCCTTCCCCTCTCTTCTCTCTCTGCCGGGCGGACCCCACCAGTCATCCCCAACCCCCCCATAACCGCCACCCCTTTCCCTCCCGTGCCACGCCGCGCCACACCGCGCCACCCCCACCCTCGCAACCGCCATTCCACGCACGAATCACCCCGGGGGAACCTCCCTCGCGCGCGTCAACAATTGCCGCACCCATTCTCTCCATAAATTTCCCCCTCCCCCCTCTCTTTCCTCTCCTCCGCGCCCAAACCCTAGCCAACCGCCACTCTTGGTATGTTCCCTACGTTCCCGACGATCCATCGCCTAATCCCCGCTCCTTCCTTCTCTAACCTCATCGCCGTGTCGCCAGGAGCACGCCGGGCAAGTCTGCGCGGGGAGATCGTCGAGGTTTCGCCGGAGTCGTGTGCACCGACGCCAACCGCCGCCCCCTCTCGTCGCCGACCATCTTCCGACTGATTTCGTGCCCCGTCACTCCCCTAGGTGAGTTCCCCTACTCCCCTCTTCCGTTCCGTGCAAGTAGCACGTAGAATCGACGTAGGGATCGCCGTTTGGGCCAGCTCCGGCGAGAGCGCCGCCATCGACCGTCGGGCACCGCCGCGTGCTGCTCTTGCGCCGGTTAGAGCCGACGTGGCTCAATCTCAGCCCTCGGTTGGGGGCCAACGGCTGGGATTATAACCTCATACCGGTTCGCATAATTAAATCCGAGCCATCCTGATGAGTAAAAGATGATGATGATGAGGCCCGATCTTCCGAAAGGTAATGATAAGTCGATTGATGTGGAAATCTCGACGTTGATGATCCGAGGCTCTCGAGTAGAACACGAACAGCCCCTGCAATCACTACACCACCGCTCCGTTGGTTATCAACCGTGCTTCACACGATTGACCTCGCCAAGAAGGCTAATCCCTACAAGTGCAACCGAGAACACAAGCAAGAACGTAGAAGAAGCAATCTGAAATTGCTGAATTGGGGTTTCACAAACCGATAAACGGCGATATTATTGATCTAAGCAAAACCCAATTGTTCATGGCGGCTACTATGGAGTATATATAGGTGGTAGGACGTCCAAGGGGGTGTTGGGGTCGTGACCTAACCCTAACACACGAAAATAATGGACTTAGACTTGATACAAGGCCCAATGGCCCAATATGGTGGCGCAGCACCCTGACAGATTCTGTATTTGATATTGTTTCGACGATTCCTGACGACTCCTAAGGAATTTTGACATGGGACCGGTGCCATTGGAAAGGTTATCCTCTCCCCTTTCCGTGCATATGTAGAACGTCCAAAACGGAGTTCGTATGCGTCCTGGGCGTCCGTTTTAGTGCGTACTGCTCCTAGACTCCGAGTTGGATACGATTTGGAGTTTGGTTCGGTTTCCATCTTCTTTGAACGAATTCTCTGGTCTTCCACGTCCCTAATACTCCCTCCAAGTACTCCTTGAACCTATCCATGGATCCTAATCACAAATAAATCATTAAGTAGCAATTTATGTTCAGAAACATATAAGGAAATATATAAGAACGAGTTCACCTCTGAAATTAATTGTTGTGTATGAACTCTATTGATTGCATCTTGTATGTTCAATGGAGTGTTGTTTGTATCCATAGAAGTGATGTCCTCATCATCCTCCCCTTCTTGAATTGGAGTCGTCCTCGACTCAAGTTCATCTTCTATCATGTGTGGGTCCATATGTGCAACACCAGCAAATCTTCTTGTAAGCATGAAAGGAGGAGGCCAAGGTGGCGGACGACATAGCGCACCATCTTGATCTTGTCCAAACAAGAGCGCACATTCACTTGAGCCAGGATCCCAAACAAATAAACTTTGTACCATATTAGTAGGTGCAATGATAATGTGCATGATCTCGTCATCATCGCTTGGGTTGTGCTGGATATGCCCCCAATGTTCAGAAATGGGGTAATATACTAGAGGAAATTACCAGGAAGGGCAATCCTCACGCGTTAGAAGGTTGCGATGAGAGGACTCAGCGGTGGGTCTTTGCTCGGTCAGGCTAGACCATCGACGACAAACTTGAAAAGCCTGACTCTGTGAACAAACAACAACAACAACAACAACAACAACCACAACAACAACTAAGCCTTTGTCCCAAACAAGATGGGGTCGGCTAGAAATGAAACCCAACAATTTTGAAGAAAAGTAATAGAAAATAGGATTAAAGTAAAAAGAATAAGATTCTACATTTTATTTATTCTAGAAATGGGTTAATAAGAAAGAAGATAAGAGTAAAAAATTATGAATAAACTAAGATTCTGGCACATGAATTGCTAATTTCCATGCAGTCCTATCATGAGCCAAATCTCTAGGTATGTCCCACTCCTTTAAGTCTTGTTTCACCGCCTCCTGCCACGTCAACCTTGGTCGACCTCTACCCCTCCTAAAATTTTCTCTACTCTTTATAATCCCACTGTTAACCAGTGCTTCTGGAGGTCTCCGCTGGATATGCCCAAACCACTGTAGGCGATGTTGGACTTACTTCTCCTCAATCGGTGCCATCCCTACCCTATCACATATCACTTTGTTCCTAATTTTGTCTCTTCTTATGTGACTGCACATCCACCATAGCATGCACATCTCCGCAACACTCATTTGTTGGACATGTTGCCTTTTAGTTGGCCAGCATTCTGCTCCATACAACATCGCAGGTCTGGTCACTGTCCTATTGAATTTTCCTTTCAATTTTTGTGGAACTTTATTATCACATAAGATTCCAGATGCTTGTCGCCACTTCATCCACCCGATCTTGATCCCGTGGCAAACATCATTGTCAATATCACCATTGCTTTGTAACATTGATCCTAAATATCGAAATGTGTCCCTCCTAGGTGCTACTTGTCCTTGTAAACTAACATTGCCATCCTCGCAACCGACATCACTAAAGTATCATCTCATATACTCGGTCTTGGTTCTACTAAGTCTAAACCCCTTAGACTCTATGGTCTGCCTCCATGGCTCCAATTTTCTATCAACACCATCCCTGGTTTCATCTACCAACACTACATCATCAGCAAAGAGCATACACCAAGGGATATCCCCTTGTATATCCTTCGACACCTCATCCATCACTAAGGAAAAGGTGTAAGGACATAAGGCTGATCTTTGGTGTAACCCTATCGTGATAGGAAAAGTATCGGTCTCACTATCCCTTACGCGCACACTTGTCACCACATTATCGTACATATCCTTGATAAGTTAATGTACTTTGTTGGGACTTTGTGTTTCTCTAGTGCCCACCACATGACCAGTCTTGGTAACTTATCGTATGCCTTCTCCAAGTCAATGAACACCAAATGTAGATCCTTCTTTTGCTCTCTATACCTCTCCATAAGCTGACAGAGTAAGAAAATCGACTCCATAGTGGACCTCCGAGGCATAAAACCAAACTGGTTTTTAGTGACATTTGTCACTTCCCTCAAGTGGTGTTCAATCACTCTCAACCAGAGCTTCATAGTATGACTCATGAGCTTAATTCCTTAGTAATTAGTACAACTTTGAACATCTCCTTTATTTTTGAAGATGGGTACTAAAACACATGATGAAACATTTGCTCAAAAGGTCAAGGAAAATGTGCAAGAAATAATGGATCAACTTAGACAATCGAGACAATTAGTTGCACCGAGTACAGCGCTGGTTCCCATGGTAAAGAAGTGGTTGGTATCTCCAACTACCTACCCTAGCAGCGTAGGTTCTGTGCCAGGCTCAGGGTCCCATAAGTTCACACTCGATGATATTGTTAAGGACAGATCTTGTCGTCTTCTTGTCCCGATCGACAGTGCAGGGAACAAAACCAAACAGGTTGCCACAACTTTGACAAAGCCTTATCATGACTCCAACGAAAATTCACTTACATTGTATTATGCTGTGATGCATGTTCTTTAGATCATTGACAATGATTATGAAGATTCTGAAATAGACCACGTCACACATGAGGGGATCACGACTCTGGGGTAGGCTGTCAACCAATTAATCCTTTGGCATCGATGCGATATCGTTTTGGACGATAAGCCGATTTATAGCCCAGTTGCATCTCAAAATACTACAACCCCATCTTCTAAGCCGAACATACAGGAAGATCCACTCCTGCTATGTCTCAGCAAGGATTATAGTAACATTGCTAGTAAAGATAACCAAGAGCAACCAGCTGAACAACTGCGTGAAGCAGTACAAGAGCAAGCTACTTTAGTATAGAGCAACCAGTTGAGCAATGACTTGAAGCAGTACTAGAGCAAGCTGCTGGTAGTAAAGAGCAATCAGTTGAACAACGGGTTCAACAACAAGGCAGTGTCCAACATCTGACGACTACTCCTCAGTCATCAGTGCCTATGAAAGTTAGCTCATACAAAACAAGAAACCTTCTAAAGAAGTGTCAAAATATTTGTAAAATCTAAAGGAAAATATTGAAAAATCGTATACATCTCGTTCTTCACTTGAGCGAGCATTAGAAGATATTAAGGAGTGGGAAGAAGATGATATCATACATATTCAGCAGGCGGCTTTAGTTAAACCAGGAGTTCCAATATACAAGATTAAGAATGTCCCTTTTGAATATAAGAATGGGAAGCCGTTCATGACATTGGTACAACTTAGCAAACAACCGATCTTGCTCAAAAGAATGCACGAGTGGTACATCACCGCCAGCACGAAATATGATCTTTGTTAGGTCACATTTCGTGTGTCAAAAAGCATTTTGGAGCCCTAGAGCAGATAAACGAGCCATTCTCTTTTAAGATCTTTATAGCCTTTTCCATCGAGGCATGCTCGAAATCAACCTGCTACTCATCTGGTGCTTGTAAGTGCCTCTAATATTTCGTATTTGCTTTTCTTACTACATGCATACACATTTCATGAGATTATAATAATTGCGGACTTTTTCAATAGGATGCAATACATGGATAATGAAAAGATGAACACCAAAACAGTATCCTTGACCCTACATGGATTGCGAAGACGATATTCGACATTAAGGTAGATTGAGACTCAGAAGACTACAAGCACAAGAAACTTTTTTTGAAAAATCAATCTCAAAACAAAAGAAGGATAAAAGGACAAAGGTTGCAGCTTACATGGGACATGCCATGTTTAACTTTGTCAGAGATGGCAAGGACCTCATAAATGCTCCATACCACGTCGAGTAGGTTCGACACATGACATTTAAATAGAAATTTTTGCTAATTGTTAACTTAACACGTGTGTTTGTACGTGTGCAATGAACACTACATAATGATCTTCATCAAGCTAACACAGGGTTTGGCAAAGGTCTTGGACTCAGCCAATTACCCACCAGATTGTTACAAAGATTTCCTTAAAATTTTGAAATTGTATGGTTATTCGATAATTTAATTTACACACATTTAGAATGTGTTGACAAGTTCTGTATGACATTTCTTGTATTATAGCGCTTGGCGGTTTTACGCGGAAAAGCATGGCGGTCAGAGACCTTCTAATAAGAATGCATTGAACATATCAACATATTGTCCTTGTTCCAAGCAGCCTCCTGGGAGCATATTATGCGGTATTATGTATGCGAGTATCTTCGAACCCCCAACGAATATAAGGTGAGTCGTGAGGATGTAAGTTATCCTTAATGTTGATATTGTATTTTCTTACTTTTTAGTTTCATATTTCATTGTAACTAGCGTATTTCAATACTTATATTATTTTGTTAGAAAGGTATTGAACTCTAGTTTCTAGTAGTGCAAGTGATTTGCCATGAAAGCCTATATACACATCTCAAGCAGTCCATCAGATAGTTAACCTGCTCAGAGTAGAACTGCTCACTATTTTCAGAAAAATTATTTTCAGATTTTGATTCCAACTTCAAATTTCAATTGCTCATAGTATAACTGCTCCAAAAATATCAAATAAATTCATGTATACTCTGAGGTTGTTGAAATCAACACATTCTAAATCTTGTTATGTGTTTCATTGCTGCACACGAAGAATGTGTACCATGAATGGCCGGTTTCTAGAAGTATTCCTGTTGGAGGAGCCGACAAGATTGCAAGTGAACTTTGTTAATTCATGCGTCGTGAAATTTTTCACCGAAAAGGGGTGTTTCTTTGATGAGGAGAGTGTAATAGCTGATGTGCCAAAACATTGCGAGTATGACAATAGAAATAGTTTTTAGTGAAACTTGTAAACTATGAGATGACTTGTATGCCAATTGAAAGTGTAACTTGTACCTATGTATATTGTTTTAGTGAAATTGACTTCTGTGGGATGACTTCTGTGATTATATTGTTTTAGTATAATTATGTGATGACTTCTGTGTTGGTTTAGTCAAATTGACCTAAAAATTAGAAATACCAACAGGTAGTGTTTCATAGGTTATAATTTATCACAGGCGGTTATTTACCTACGGCTAGACCTGCCTGTGAAATTATATTATCACATGTGGCTAGTCGTAGGTAAATAACCAACTGTGATAACTCCATTATCATAGGCGGCTACACTTACGGTACAAACCGACTGTGATAAACAGTCTTCACAGGCGGCTAGTAATAGGTAAAAGTCCACCTGTGATAACAACATTATCATAGACGGATACTTATATTGTGCTTACTGTCTGTGATAAATTGTTTTCACAGACGGCTAGTAATAGGTAAAGAACCGCCTGTGGTAAACCGATTATCAGAGGCGGTTTTACTTTTTCGCACGTGAAACTGCATATTGTCACACTCTTCGTTTCAGGTGATTTTGAAAACCGCGTGTGATAATACGTTTTGAGCCGCTTGAGATGAAGCATATTGTAGCAGTGTGTTGCTAATTAGTAAAGCCTCTAAAAAGGGATTATTCTGTCTTAAGGGTTTGCTTCACAGTTTCTCTATCTCAACAAGACTATACGTTAATCATCAGAAGTCTTGACTTGTACCCATCGACGTTTCGCCTGTTTGAGCTCAATAATTGGCTGGAGTGTTTGGATGTCAACTGGATAGCTTCACAATAACCTATCTTTGTTTACCCAAGCATAACGAAACCAAGTTTGGCAGACTACACTCCTCTAATAATAAAAAATAAACTTATCGGTCACATCCCGCTTTCAATCTCAAGCAGGCGATTGCAGTTAGTAAACTCAGTAATTTTAGCTCTGCCAACGTATACAATGTCCTCAAATAAAATACATTATAATGTGCTGGTTTTGTTGATCAAGCTAGATGCCATTGCGTGTGGAATGAACCAGAATTCTCCACAAAAAAAACTGAAGCTCTAGTGGCCTGGGAGAACTGTACTCAGCCTAAAAATACAGAGTGAATGGGAGTCTTGGATCTTCAGCAAAAATGAAGCACTGCTGTTGAAGCAACATTACAAGTTCATGAACATGAAAAATGTTATGTGGGTTGATTACTCTGTTCATTCTATTACTCTGAAGGCCTTAAGGAGCCCATGGAAGTATAAAGATATTCTTTCTGGTGGCTTGACATTATTCGGTTGCATTGCAAATTTAAAGAAATCGCATCAGTCATAGTTGGAGATGGATCCACCACTTTCTTTGGGTCCGATATATGGAACAATCTTCAGCCTCAGATAGATTATCCAAATATTTTCTCTTATGCTAAGAGGACAGACATCTCTATTGGACTGTGCATAGTTATTGATGTTAGTATATGAATTTGTGTAGTGTAAAAAGGATTTGGCTTTGGTTTCACAGTACACTAGCTATCCTATAAAGGTGTACCCCTTCTATTGTTTGAGTTAAATAGAATCAAGTCACTCTCCTCTAATATGATATCATTGGCTAGCTAACTCTAAACCTAGCCCTCCACCTCCCCAGCCGCCACCGCAACCGTCGACCATCGCGCCTACCGCCGCAGGCCCTCTCTTGGCCGGTGCGGTTCCCCTAGTCGGCGTGCACCGTCTAGCCGGTGCACAGTTGCTACTACCGCCGTCGGCCGTAGCTCCTTCCCAGTCCGGCGCCGCCCCTCTGGCTGGTGCAACTCCTCTGGCCAGTCTGCGCCCCATGGCCGGAGTGCAGCCATGACTAGCTGGCATACACATCTTCACGCGGCGCGCCTCACAGCGTGCCTTCCTTGTCCAGCACTTTCCGCGCACCTTCGCTCGCCAGCACGCCACAGGCGCCTCCGCTCGTCGGCGCACCTGCCACTGGTTCGGTAGCAGGCGTGCCCCTCGTCTCCACGACTAGGCACGCGTACGGTGTAATGACCGGTCCAGCAGCTAGCAGCCCACCCGTCGGCCCCATCGTCATCGACTTTGTGATGGGCTCTGGGCTAGGCGGACCCTCTTCCACTACTGATGGACTCACGCAGTCGACGCCTCCGTTCATTGCCGGACTCAAGCCCTTGTCGGACATGAACACCACTACCACCGTCCTACCGGCAATGACCACACCTATTGTGGCCGCCGCCGCTGCTCCTAGCGCGACCGCTGACTCCCTTTATGGCGCCAACAATACCACCATGACAGTTGCGGACACCATCGGTGTCCTCTCGGCCCTGGCTGCTTCTCGCGAGCATGAGCGGGCACTTGCTCTCACCCTGGAGAAGGAGCATGCTTCTCTGGCCGCTCTTTCTCACCAGCTCATGAAGAGTGCTCACGACCATTGAGTGCAACACATGAGCCTTCCTTAGACGTTTGGGCGCATTCTGCGTACTCAGTGTCACTTGTTGCCACTCTACACGTCCAGGCCACTAGAGTTCAGAACATTAGAATGCTTGTGCCATTGGTCCTCAGTTCCAACTCCATCTTCTACACCCACTTGTGTAACTTGTTTCTTCTTATGTTTAGGCGGTACCAGCTTGAGGACCACGTCCATCGGGATGGGTCCTCGTATGACGACTCTTGGGTCAGCATGGACAGCCTGGTGCTAGCTTGGATACTTGGGTCCTCCTCCGACGAGATCCACGACCTCGTTGGGCAGCGCGATGGTGGTACTGCGCCCGGGCATTCCTGGTGCTTGAGCAGCACTTCTTGGGGAAGCGTGTGACTCGGGCTTCCAACATCAACGCGCGGTTCTAGAACATAGTCTAGGGTGGCGGCACAATGTCCGCCTACTGCGTGGAGATGAAGTGCATGGCTAACGCTTTACGCGAACTTGGCGAGCCAGTCGCTGATAGCACACTTGTTCTTCGGGTGGCTTCTTCATGTGGAGCCGCCTCCGACCTTTGAGAAAGTCTGGTCTGAAATTGAGCTCGAGGAGATCATGACTGGTGGCCCTGCTAGATCCAGGTCTGCCATAGCTTTATACGACTTTGGGCAGTCCCCGTGGCCACCCACGTTTGAGGACCACCGTCGAGACCACCTACTCTGTCTACTACCCTGGGTGCCCCTATAGGATCCAGAAGCAGTAATTGTTGATGCCGCGATAAGCGCGGAGGACGAGGTGCTGATGCCAACAGCACTTCTGCTTTTGCTCCTGCCCCTAGAGGCGGTAGTGGTGGCACTGGCAAGGGAGGTGCACCCTAGCCCACACCAAACAACCCCGTGGACTAGCTAGATCTCCATGTGGCTTGGACCATCTCTGGGTCTTCCTTCTCCAGGCCAGTTGTGTCCTCAGCCAGCATACGTGGCCCACCCAGGCTATTGTGGACCTACCTACCCTGTCGGATGGTCATCAACTCAGGTCTATGGCAGTACTGACTACCCTACTAGGTACTCGAAGCCACCGGCACCGCTCTAGGAGCCACCCCCGGGGTGGGACCGCCAGTCAGTAGCATCTTCGTTCAGCACCATGCACCTCACACCACATGTTGCTGCTGACTAGAGGGTTGATTTCGGAGCCTCGTACCACACCACTCCTAACAATGGTATACTCTCCTCTACCCACCCTCCTAACCCATCGTTTCCTTCATCTATGGTTGTTGGGAATGCGTCTGTTCTTTTGATCACCTCGGTAGGTGACTTGGGATCTCCAGGTTCCCTTCAGCTTAACAATATTCTTGTCGCTCCGGATATCATTCAGAACTTGCTTTCTATTCATCGTTTTACCACTGAAATGTTTTTGTTGAGTTTGATCCTTTTGGTTTATCTGTGAAGGATCTTTTCACCCGACGTCTTCTTCTTCAATGTGATACCCTGGGCTCCTATACATGCTTCGACTTCCTACTTCCGATGCATCTCCGACTTTTGCTTTGGCTACGACAGCTTCGTCCACCACTTAGCACCATCAGCTTGGATGTCTTGGTGTTGATGCTATGTCCAAGTTCTCTAGTAGTTAAGTTATCTTGTGTACTACGAGCACACATCAGTCTTTCTGTCATGCTTGGCAGCTTGGTCGCCATGTTCGGCTCCATTTCCTACGTCTTTTACTTATGTGGAGCATATTTTTGATCTCATTCATGTGATTTTTGGACCTCTCCTATTATTAGTGTTTCTAGTTTCAAATATTACTTGGTGGTTATTGATGATTTCTCACATTTTTCCTGAACCTTTCCCTTTTGTTTGAAGTCTGAGACATATGTCACTCTCTCCTACTTCTTCGTCTGGATATCTACTCAGTTTGGATGCACTATCTGTTCTCTCCAATGTGATAATGGACGCGGGTATGAGAACTTGGCGCTCCGTAATTTTGTACTTGCACATGGTGTCTAGTTGCGCATGTCTTGTCCCCACACCTCTCCTCAAAATTGCAAGGAAAGGTGCATGATTCGCACCACTAATGATATCATGGGCTCTCTGATGTTTCATGCCTCTATTCCCACTCGGTACAGTGTAGAGGCCCTCCACACCTCCACTTTTCTCATTAATCGCCTTCACCTACTCTGTATTTTGCCTTGTATGGCACCACCCCTCTTTATGACCACCTTTGAGTTTTCGAGTGCACTTGCTATCCTAACCTTTCTGCCACAGCTGCACATAAGCTTGCGCCTCGTTTAACTTGGTGAGTTTTTCTTGGGTACTCTATTGATCATAAGGGGTACCAATGTTTGGATCTCACTACTCACCGTATTTTGATCTCTCGACACGTCGTCTTCGATGAGTCCTCTTTTACTTTATCCCCTTCCTCCTCTTTTTTAGCCACAGTGTTGGACTCCCTATTTTCTATTGACACCGAGGCTGCTACACCACAGTTGCCTTGGCCTTTTCTGCAGGTATGACACCCGTTGTGCCACGCGTGGCCCTGACGTCCTCGACGTTGGATTCCGCGCCGCGTGTAGCTTCGGCATCAACGATGTCACTTGCTGCACCACGTGCGGCCTCGACATCCCCGTTGTCGATTGATGTGGCTCGTGCAGTACCAGGACCTCAGGCGCTAGCGGTGGTGCATCCCGCGGCCCCGCATCTCGGTTCACTGACCCTGCTCTCATCTACCAGCGACGAGGACGGGCTGGTGCTCAGGCTCCTGCAGCCCCATCGTCCTCGAGGTACCAAGACGCACCACGCGCGGACACGACGTCTCTGACCCCCTCAGTCGTGCCATGTGCGGCCCCAGCATCAGTGACCTCTACTGTCAAGCCATGCGTGGCATCGGCATCTCTGACCTCCACGGCTGTGCCACACGCGACCACAATACCATGGTTCGCCGACCCTACTATTGTCTACCAGTGATGAGAGCGAGTTGGTGACCCGACGCCAACTCGTGCCTAGCCCTCAGTCTACCACCCCCCTTTGCTGCACCGGGACCCACGACACGTTCACCCGATGGTGACTCGACGTGCACCTGGGGTCATCCGGCCTGTTGAGAGTTTTTCCGGTATCGACCTCTCGTAAACGACACCTCCACTATCTGCCTCCCATTTGGTATCACCCATACTGTCTTCTATCCGTAGCGCTCTTGCTGAACCTCACTGGCGTCGCACTTTGGATGTAGAGTATGCGGTCCTACATGCCAACCACACCTAGGACCTTGTTCCTCGTCCTACTCGTGGTAATGTTGTCACAGACAAGTGGTTGTTCACGCATAAGAGGAAGCCAGATGGCTCCCTGGATAGATATAAAGCTTGATGGGTAATTTAGGGCTTTACTCAGCGCCCTGAAGTGGACTACGATGAGACCTTCAATCCGGTGGTGAAGCTGGTGACGGTTTGCATCGTGCTATCCCTGGCTCTCTCTTGTTCTTTGCACGTCAACCAGCTAAATGTCAAGAACACCTTCCTCCATGGTACTCTAACAGAGACAGTGTATTGCAGTCAGCCAACAGAATTCGTTGATTCAGCTCATCTAGACATGGTCTACAACCTGAACAAGTACTTGTATAGTCTGAAGCAGGCACCCCGAGCCTGGTATAGCCGGTTTGCCACCTTCCTGGTCTCGTTGAGCTTTGTGGAGGCCAAGTAGGACACTCGTTGTTTGTCTATCAATGAGAGGGTGACACTGTCTACCTTCTCATGTACGTTGCTGACATTGTGCTGATAGCGTCGAGCCTTGCTCTCCATCAGCATACTATCTCTGCCCTACAGCAGGAGTTCACTATAAATGATTTGGACCAGATCCACCACTTCATGGGTGTTACGATAGAGAACCGACCAGGTGGCCTATTCCTTCACCAGGGGCAGTACTGTCTGGACATCCTCGAGCGAGCGGGTGTGGCTGAGTGTAAGCCATGATCCACCCCTATGGATACCTAAGCAAAGATCTCTTCAGTAGACGGGACACCCGTTAGTGACCTGACCGCCTACAGGAGTCTTGCAGGAGCACTTTAGTACATCACCTTCACCAGGTCGTACATCTCCTACGCTATTCAGCAGGTGTTCCTTCACATGCACGACCTATGGGAGCCGTACCTCACTGCTATGAATGGATCCTTCATTACCTGCGTTGGACCCTCGACTATGGCCTCCTCCTTCGATGTGACTCGGACTCCGAGTTGGTCGTCTACACTAATAATGACTAGATGGGCTGCCCAGACATCCATCGTTCCACCTCTGGTTACGCCGTCTTCCCGGGCAAGAACCTCGTCTTCTGGTCCTCAAAGCGGCAGCCCGTTGTGTCGCACTCGAGTGCTAAGGCGGAGTATCACGCCATGTCTAATAGCATGGCTGAGGCTTCCTGACTTCAGCGGCAACTTCAGGAGCTCCACTCCTCTGTCGCTTGGAGTACGTTGGTCTACTGCGATAACATCAGCACCGTCTACCTCTCCACCAACCCCACTCGGCACCAACACACGAAGCATGTGAATATTGATTTCCATTTTGTTCGTGAGAGGGTTGCACGTGGTGAGGTACGGGTTCTCTATGTCCGAACGAAGCCATAGTTCACCGACATCTTCATGATGGGACTCCCGTCATCGCTATTTTCAGAGTTTCAATCCTGTCTCAACATCATCTGTTGTGGCTAGACGTTGAGACTGCGCGGGGGGGGGGGGGGGGGGGGGTTGGACTGTACATAGTCATTAGTGTTAGCATATGAATTTGTGTATTGTAAAATGGTTTACCTTTGGTTTCATACTAGTGTAGTGTGAAAGGGTTTAACTTTCGCTTCACATTACACTAGCTAGCCTATATAAGGTTGTCGAAGTGTGGCTACGACACATCCCCCGGTACTACTGAAGTGTAGCTCGCGGAGGTTCTTATTTAGGTTTGGGTGCACGGAGATCGTGATCAAGATGATGACACAGGAATTTTACGTGGTTCGGTCCTCCTGAGTGTAATACCCTACTCTACGGGGTGTGTGTTTTTGTATTTAGAATCACTTATATGCGTTCTGTATGGCTCGGTTTGTCTTCACTTGTCTTTGTATCATGCGGTCAATCCTTTTATAATCCAAGGGCTGACCGTTACAATGCTTGCCTAGCCCGACAAGTGGCCCTAGCATATTTAATACCCTAATACACTGTCTATGAGTATTAAGTGTGGTTAATAGTGTGATAACGTACCTTAAGGGCTGCGTTACCCCTATTAACAATGCTTTGATCAAGTGTCATTAATACAACATTAATGACACATAATCAGGATTGATAACGGCTGCTTTAACTATCCCTTGAATGTCTGTGTTGGAGATCCACCAGTGTACTTGTTGGTGGTGTAGGTTCGGAGGCTTCACACGTGGCACATTTGGAGCTTCACCTTGCGGGGAGGTAGCTCCGGAACCGCTATACACGTGTCGGCACCGGAGCTTCCCTCTGCTGGGGGTTAGGTCTGGGGTCATTATACACGTGTTGATTGTGGAGCTTCCCTGTGTTGGGAGTTATGCTCCAGACTTACATTACACGTGTCAATCTCCAGAGCTACCCATATGATGGATGCAGGTCCGGTGTAGTGTGACATGTGGGGCCTGTGGAGACCTTCAACTTCGATAGGTAGAACTCTCTTGCACTTCTTGCAGTACCGTGTGTAGAAACCCAAACTTTTGGAAGCTTTTGTCTCCAATGTATGGCACATGAAATAATAGTTTTAAACATATACATTGAAGACTAAGGTCATATGAGAGCCAATAAATTCATATGGACATGAGTAAAATGTTAATGTGAAGCCGTAGTTAAAACCTAGAATTCCTTTTGAATTCAGCTAAGCTCAAATTTCCAAAGGTCTTGAATTTTAAATTTAAACACCTGAAATTTTGTGCTTTGCTCACAATGGAAAAATCAAAAGAAATAAAACAATCATGTGTGAATAAAAGTATATATGGAAATGTACAAAATTTTCAAATCAATTATCAAGGTACAAAAAAACATATTCTTCATTTGATCAAGTTAGTCAATTTAAAGCATAGGACATTATATACATTAATATTGGGTGAAAGAATTAAATGACATGCATATAGATTATAAAAATTGAATTTGAATCTAATTCAAATTTGCAAGAAACCAAACATGTCATATGTGGAATAGTAATATATTCAAATTAAGTGTTCAATTTCAAATCTGCATAGGACTAATTATTGAGCACGTTATTGGAAACCCATGGCCATTTAAAAAGGCGATAATTAACGAAGATTAAATTACATACATAAAACATATAAATATGAATTTGAATCTAATTCAAATTTCAAATTGGACAATTTGGATATTCAAATTTGTCAAACCATTCAAATATACCTGGACCAATCCTCTTCTGAATTTGGAGTCATTATCACATCTAGGCTTGGGTAACAAAAAGAAATGAAAGAATTAAGGGGATAAGAGCAGAGTGGGGCCTACCTGTAAGAGGAGCCCAAAGGCTATTTGATCTGTCTCACGAGCGCGCGTCCCGGCGCTCGCCGCAGGGCGGCAAGCACCTCTCCAGCTCAGCGCAAGGCAGCTCTCCAGCTCGATGTGTTTTGCGTGCATGCGCGCCACGGAGGGCCACGACACCACCTGCTCGGCTCCGTCGGTCGGGTATAAAAGGAACAGAGCACTTGGCTATTCTTCATCCTCCCGCGTCGCTCCACTCGGCCACCCAAATCATAGCAGCCCCTGCTCAAGCAAAGCCGCGGTTTGGTGCGTGCCCCTCCACTCGCCGTATCCCTGAACTGAGGCTACCACCGGACCTAGCATCCCGGAGGGAATCGCGAGTTCTTCTTCCGGCGCGCCGTCGACCTACGTCTATTCCAACGTGGAGCTCCTCCATGGTGAGTAGCTTCACAATTCCAGCCGCCCCCAGCATCTACACTTACGTGCGCACCTTCCAGAGGCCTTAGCTAGCCATATCCCCATTCCGACTGACGGGAATTTCACATCTCATCGCCGCCTAGAATCATTTCCATGGTGCCCCCATACTCCGACCAATTTTCGAGCGGTTGGAGTGTTGGATGATGATCAGAGCAGCACCACAAAGCTTCCAGAGCAAGAATCAGCTTTTCCCATGCCTTGTACACCGAGAACGCCGTCGCCGATCGTCGAGTTCCGCCGGTTGCCGGTGTAGACATGTTTCCAGGCTGTTTCAGTCCAATCCGAGGCCACCAATGAATTCATGAGGGTCGAGAACCCCCTGGTGGAAAGTCCCAGCCTCGGGTAAGGTGGCGCGGCGATTTCCGGCGAGTCGCCGGCCGGTCTCCGGCCATGGCGCCGCCACGGGCCGTCGGGGAAGAAGATAACCCCCTGTGGGATTTTCTGTGGCGCCGGGATTTAGTGTGCCAGCGCGAGTAAAATCTGTGGCCCAGTGCCGGTGTGGCATCGGCTTGGTGGGGAGAAATAAACCAGTGGGGGCCACGTGTCAGTTGATTAAAGGGTTGCCTTTTCCATTCAAAAAGAACTTCAGAAAAATGCCTAAACTTTGAAATGCTATAACTTTGGATAGGATGCTCCAAATTAGATGAAATTTTTTTTGTAATTCTACTTAGGATATTTACTTTCCATTGATCCATCCCAATCTTCATGAAAATCCCTAGAGAATATTCTACAATTAGTGTAATACATTGTGAAAAATATAGAAAATAGAATTCTACTCAGATAATTCTGGAAATCTACCCAACAAATAATTTTATTATGTAGAAGCTCCAGTAAAAGTTTCAAGCATAACAAAGTTGTTAAGAGGGTTTAATTCAAAGTCTTTGCCTAGGTTAATTATAATTCCAGAAAATAACAAATTAAATCCAGAAATTCATAAGGACTTATAAATTCAATATCTTCCTGTAGGAAGATTGAATAATTGTGAAACCAATTTTGGTATCTTCCTTTTAATCAGTACTATATAGCTGTACCATTTATGGACATGATAAAACATCAGGTTTTATCTGCAAATTCCAAAATAATGAAAGCTTGATAGAATTTTGTAGATCAATTTCTCCCATCAAATTCTCAGAAATTTCTATGAGAATTTCTTCATCACATCTGAATACTAGAGATAAATTATCAGAGCCAATAGAACTCCTCTACATAGGGATTAATTCTGTATAGTTTCGTTATGTCCATGACTATAGAGAAATTTCTTATGTACATTCTTATAATATGAAGTAATATCAAATTAACCTACACAATCCAATTTAATAACCAACAGTACACCTTATTCATTCTTTAGTTACAAACATACTTCCTTTATGAGTATGACATTACATAATGTGTGCATATTCATTAGTTAAGTTATTAAAGTATATTATGTGTTATATGCATACCCATTGCGATAGACGCCGTGACGAAAAGGAGTCGAAGAGGACCTGTTCGTGAAGCATCAAGCCACTGACCCTTGTCATTTAATCGAATCGCAAACTAAGGCAAGCCCCGGTTGCATTTAAAAGCTTTACAGAGTTTTGCAGTATTTCACACATTATGTCTTAAGTTTCATAGGTGCATTACGTATAAGGTGTTTGATACTTCACTTTCATGACCATAAATCCTATGGGTTGGATGGATCAAGTTACAGTTTCACCTGTAGTAACTGCTTTGCTAATGTATAGGAAATGCGGTAGAAGTCGAGTAGTTGGACTCTACTCGCGAGAGGGTCACATTTTATTGACCACAAGTCAAGTAGTTTATTGTACTTGCGAGAGAATTCGAGTAGGGGAATCTACTCGCGAGATGTTACCAAAATGTTCACTCTTAATAATTGGAGATGTGGACGGGGATGTTCCTGTAGGACGGGACGCGCTAGGTTGTCTGATCCCGGATGAGGGGGGGCAATGCTTGCGACCACATTTGGGCCTGGGCCGGTAAGGATAAGGCAAATGTGGAGGTTGGTTGTAGCCCCGTCTGTGTCAGTTAAGGACCATCTCACGTGCGGCCCTGTTGAGCAAGTTTGAACAGTACCAGTTACATAATGGATTAATGGGGTCCATTAAACTGATGTAACTCGGGCACCCTCGTGTTGAAACTTATACCGCCGTTCTTCGGGGGAAGATGATCGTAAGGTGGGAACCTCTAAGGAGCAACTTCGATGTGCTCGGTTAGGGACCTTACTTTTGGGACGGTAGAACTGGTTTGACAATGGGATGACGGGTGAAAGGTGGCCACATACGACGTGGGAGAGGAGTACAGTGAAAGGTACTTCCGAGCGGGCGTATGTGTCGTGTATTCTGGGTGTGTCCTGATTGCAATCACCGTCCCTCGCGGTAATAGAGTACCAGTTGTTCACTGAGTTGTGACGTAGTAAATACTAAAGAAGGCAGACAAATCTGATATATTGGTTTACAAATTGCTCGAACAACCTTGTTTGGCTTAGAAATAGTACAATTAAAAGTTTAATGTTTCCCCATACTTTAGCTGTAATAGCATTATGTGCTTCGGGCTTGTCATATAATCGGCGGAGCGTTTCTTGTTTGATTGTGGAGTCTATGATGTGCCATGCCTGAAGAATGCCATTTGCTACTTAAAATATGAATATAAGGATCCACTTGTAGTCGAGCCGTTTATGCTATTCCTTACCTATGCTTAGTACTTACTCCTGCATATGTCTTGTGAGACGGGTTAGTCTTGCTGAGCCTTATGCTCATGTTTGCGCTTTAACGATTTTTGCAGGTATTAGTTTTATTTCTGCTGTTCAGGTTGTACATGAGACTCGAGGTGTCGAGATAAATCTCATGTGAACCACGCCGCTGCTGAATGATCGTCATGTTGCTAGTGAGAATCGTTCTAGGGCATGGACGTTTTCTCATATGCTTAGATAGGTGAGAATATGAGTATGTAGTTCCGCTGCATGTGTACTTCTGATGTACACTATTTTGTAAACTTTGAATATATTTATGAAATGAAAACATTGTATATTTTGGTATTCTTTTCATGTGTGCTGTTAGGTGCCGCATCGCACTGCACCACCCAATGAGATCCTCGGACGTGTGGACTCCGGTCCCCACATTGTGGGGTACCCGGTACGCAGGGTACCTACAGTGGCCTCCGGGCCCACCTCTGGGAGAAACCCTTTGGGTTAAGTTATTTGACTGGAGGTGGGGCCATCCTTAGTTCTTGCGCTTCAACTTCAAAAGTCTTCTGATGTGTTATTGGGGTGATAGTTCGGGATTAAACCATCACCGGGTGGCTTGTTATGAATGCGACCGATGAGATCTTTGAGTGCGGATCTCACGCAACTGAAGGTCGCCAGTTCCCAATACAAAAACCGTATCGGTTCCAAGCGTCTTGTAAGGGTGCCGCCTTTGGGTTTCCCACCACCCATCATGGCAACTGTTCGCCTGAGGTGAAACCTCAACCTCTTCATCGGGGGTGGCCCCAAGCCCATTCGTCATGGACGGGTAGATTTTTGAAATGTGACTCCACTCCCGTTGCGGTTTCCATCCAAGCGTCACAGAGGCTTACTTAAGAAATAATGTATAAATGGTTTGAGGACTCTTTACGCTTTCGATCAAACTTGCGCTGAGAGCCTCCCAAACTTCGCCTAGATTTCCCTTCCTTTGCTCCACTTTGCCGCGATGGAGTTGGGTCTTCCCAAGAGCCGCCTCAATGGCAAGGACGATCTGATGAAGGTTTGAACCTATATGGGGTGGTCCAGTGATTCCTTCAACACTTGATCTGCACCAGCAAGCTCCCATTCAAGAGGTAGCGCAATGGCGACATGGTGTACTTCTCAGCGTATGCAATGGTGGGATTGATCCCACCTTTTTCAAGCTTTCTCTTAATGCTACTGGACTTCTACGGTCTCCAGCTGCATCATCTTGGCCCCCATTCTCTTCTTCCAGTGGCAACCTTCGTCCACTTCTGCGAGATTTGGGTGGTTGTTCCCCCCTGCATCGAGTTGTTCCGTACCTTCTTCACAGTCCACACCACCGGCAAGGGAATTGAGCTTCTTGGCTTCTACTATTTCGTAAAGCACAAGAATAGCCCCTTCAAGTACACATTCCCTTCTGGTAAATGGGATGACTGGAAGAAGGGTTGGGTCATCATTGAAGTGGAGGAGCGAAAAAGGTTGGAGCTGCCCCAAGGACTCGCCAACGTTGATACCGAGGACTGGAGCGTAGTTCTGGAGCTATCAGATGCATTTAACCTTGTTCTGACCAGTATCTCAGAATGCGTGGAGGGTGGTGTGACCCCTAAGATTGTCTTCGGATATTTGTCGGTCAACAGATGGGCTCTGCTAAGGAAGGGGGAGAAGCTCGCCTGGCCTCTCAACATCATGATCGATGACGACCAGATTGAAACCGGTCTAAAGTCCAACTCTTATGACGAAGCTCTGAAGCTTCATCTCAAGAAATTTCAGCATGGGCTAGTCGAAGGTGACGACTTGACTCCGCCGACTGCTCTCCTGCCCTTGAACATGATTCTAGAGATCAGCAGGGAGGTCCGTGGGAAGATGCCGGCGCTAGATGACCTTGGCGAGGTAGAACAATGCCGGACCTCCAGGGTTGTAATCCCTGGAGGTTCCGAGGAGGCAGCCACCCCTGCTTCGAGCCAGAGGGTTGAAGACATCGGCAAGGGCAAGGGCTTAGAGCTAGCCGAACCCTCCAGCCCGAAGAGGAAGCTAAAGCATGGTGATGGGAGGTCCGTCAGGCCTGCTCCCTCTACAACGGCTCCTTCTCCCAGCGACGTAGGTCTTCTGCGGCTACACCTTCTCTGGCGCAGGCGTCTTCGAGAGGCGCTAGCTCTGGACAGTCAGCATCAGCGAGGCGCTAGCTCTGGACAGTCAGCATCAGCCTCAGTGCCGGCTAAGAGCTCCAGGCATGGGAGTTCTTCCCGACCAAGAGAAGCTCTGGCCGAGAGGACTCCGGCTGTCGCATGTGGTCCCCGGCTGAGGTCTGAAGTCGTCGTCTCACTAGACTTGGTGGGCACTGGTTCCAGGCCTCAAAAGAAGAGGCTCCGTAGCGACTGGGGCGTTAGCAGCCCTAGGTAAGCATCGTGTGCTTTCCTTAAAATGCTAATCTTGTTTTTTTTGTGTATTTAATCTTCTCATCCCTTTATTTTCAGGGTGTCGAGAAAGGAGTCAGGGACTTCGGCATCTGTTGTAGCGACTGTGGCTACACATGCCGAAGCTTCAGTTTTGACCATCGAGCCTCCTCCTCAAGGTAGCTCCGGTGCTAGCTGTTGTTGATTTGGATTAGAGTCATCGCTGGAAGCTCCCGTGGTAGAGCCAGACCACGGGGGAGAAGTTGAAGATGCACCTCCGGCAACAATACCGGAAGTTAAAGTTCCAGGGCAGGAGTTGGAGATATCGGAAGCTCCAACTTCTGAACGGGAGGCCACCAAGGCTCCGGTCCATGCAACAGAAGTTGTTGCGGGGTCAGCGACGCCAAAAACTCCGGCCCTTTGAGCCGGAAGTCATTGAAGTTCCGACCTTTGAGCCGGAGGCAATTAAAGCCCAGGAAACTGAGCCGATGATTGTCAAAACTCTGGCCTCTGAACCAGAAGATGCTGAAGGCCCAGCTGCCGAGACACAGGTGCTCGAGGCTGTGGTCATCGAACCATATGTTTCTGATGTGTCAGTGCTTGAGCCGACAGTAGTAGAGGCACCGGGTGGAGCTTCCACTGTCGCCCCGGAGGTAATTGCTCCGGTGGTGTCCATGCCTAAGCTGGAGCACCATGAAAATGTGGTGGCGGGCTCTCCACCTGTGGGGCCAACAACTGAAGGCTCGGAAGCAGGGCCTTTGAATTTTTCTCTGGCGGTGGAAGTTCCCCAGTGGGATCTTCTTCAACAGCAGCCAAAGAGCTCCCGGCGGGCGGATCTAGTGCCACGGAGGTTCAAGAGACAATCCTAGTATAGTGGGACCCAATTTTTGTGATACAGAGTCCACTGGAACTAGCAGAGTTGATCCCAGCAGGTCCAGAGCCTATCCCCTTAGCGTTGTCCATAGACAATGCCTGCTCAAGTCTCGGCACGCTCCAGGCTTGCCTTTGATC